>JANZLP010000070.1:3873041-3883609 GCA_026930925.1 Chelictinia riocourii | reverse complement strand
GGGGGGTGTGCTTCTAATGGTTTGTAGCAAAGAGGTTATAAAATCACTAGCCTTGGAGGCACAAAAACCGTGCAGGGCCGACGGCTCGCAGGTTGGGCACCCTACCACCACGGCCTTTTGGCTCCAGCCTCCTGGTGCTGAGGTGGGAGAGAGAATAAGTTGCAATGCAACTAGCTCAAGTGATTTATTTTATTGAATGTGCGCAAGAGAGTCTTGGCGCTTCAAGAAGAGGTCACTGCCAACTTCAGGCTAGCCAGGCTATACCCTGGTGTAAAATGAAATGGATGAACAGGAACATTTTTCCATAATAACAGAGTGAGAGATGCAAACGATACTCCTCGAACATCCATCTCTAATTCCCTGACCTTTGAGCAGTCTGGCAGCCGGCCCCTGAGATGAGTCGAGGTGATAAAACTGCTTGCCAAGCCCTTGTTTCCCAGCTCCATCTGGACTATCCAGCAGCAAGCACTTGCATCTCTCTCAAGGCCGTGCAAGGGTTATTTCCAAGCCATTAACGTGTACGGCATAGAGCGCATGCTGGGTGACACCTCTTGGATAGCACCAAGGCAGGTGCCACCACCTCGGCTACCCGTAGCCTGGGATGGAAGGTGGTTGAAGCACCACGTGTGATCCACGTGCCGAAGCATCCACTGCATCTTTCCTGCCTTGCTGGACACTCAGTTTTTCTAAAAAGAAAACTGGGGTCTACTGAAAGCTTTAGCTCTGAACCTAAAACTCCTAAATCTCCTAAACTCATTAAGCTTCTACAATGTCTGACAGAAGAGACCACATGTGCTATCGAGGGGTTGCAGAAGAGCATGCGCACCCACGCACATTAAGGTCTTCATGGCAAAATATCCCTGTGCAAGGAGGAAAATATCCATGGGAGCTCTTTGGCACAATGATCTGAGATGTCAGCTCTGCCATACCTGTTCCCCCCCGTGAGGGTCTTCCAACCTCCTGTACGTTCAGCAGAGTTTGCTCTCAGCAATGCCCTGATGCTTCCCCTCCTCTTGTTTGCATCCCTTAAATATTATCAGGCTGTTGTCATGTCCTGGGGTAGTCGCTATGTCAGCAAACTGGAGGGATGTAAGGGCAAAAAGCTGCTGGAAATTGGGATTTATCAGTCTCGGCTGAAGATCTCAAGAAAATGGAGGGTTTTTCCAAGGCTCTGGGGGAGTATCTGTTGTTTTTTGCTCTGCTTGGATAGCACTTATAGCAAGAAGGTTTTAGTCCAGACCTGAGAGCTGTTGCTCCAACAGATAATTAATAATAGTCTGTTTGTTATTCAGCCTCATTGCGTCAGGCTGTGCCCATCAATAGACCGTTTCCCCCATGCAAAAAGGAGATGGTGCATTGCAGTGAGCCCTTCCTTACCTCACAGCCCTTCTTCCCCACATGTCATTTTCTCAAGAATATGGGTATAAAACCTGCAAATGCCATCTAAGAAGGCAGGATCCGGCCCCCGGTGCCGAGAACTAGCACACAAACGTCTACTGGATGGCATTGCCACCCCTTAACAACCCGCTGCAGGGACCCACTGGCTGCACCCAGCACGGAGCCCTCATGTCACCCCACTGCTCTCCCCACACGGCCGATCTCGGGTGGCTTCGAGGCTTTGACACGGCGTTAACACGGGCCAGATGCTGGCGAGCACTTTGCCGTCACTTTTTCCGGCAAGACTTGTCCGATCTCCCTGGCCGCAGGGCTGGGAGCAGCGTAAGGATCCTGCAAGTGGAGCAGACCTCGGCGGAGGGTGGCGTTGGGATGTGGCGAGGTTATCTCCTTAACAGGTTTCTCCTGTCCTCTGCACATATGTGCAGTAACACATCTCTGGAAAAATATGTGAGTGGGTGAGTTTGGACTCGGCTCTCTCCCAGATGGGACATTACACAGCCCACATCACAAAACCATCAGCCGCGGTTTGACGGAGCTGCCAGCACCCCCCATCCCTTTATCAGAGGCCCAGAAATGTCCATATGATCACTCTTTTCCCCCAAACCTCCTTTTTGCTCTCATTTGCAAGCAGGAAACATGTTGGCAAAAGGGTTTGGCCTGAGTGAAGAACAAAAAAAAAAACCAAAAAACAACAGAAGAAATGAGAGGGAAGAACAAAGCTTCAAAAGGAGAACATGGAAGAGATAAGACTTGGGGTTGCCTCGGGGGGGGGGCAATATTGCTGCATCAAAGCTGGCACCCCTAAAGGGCATATAGACCTATGCTCACGTCCCCAGAGCACCCAAAACGAGCTGGTTTTGCCCCATTTTCCAAGAGCAGCTTTGCACTTCTGCAGGGTTGCTGCCCAGCATCCCCCCGGTCCCCTCCTGTTGCTCTCACAGCACAGGTAGAGGCTCACGGCTCGCACAGCCCTGCAAATTATAGCAACACCTCTGAGATGGAGAGGACTTTTGGCTCTACGAAGCACCTAACCCACAGTTTTTAGGGCTGTTGCTTAATATGAAGCACTAAGTCCATTTGCATCTGCGAAGGAGGAAGGCTCTGCTAAGACCGAAGTGACATCTGAATTCCACAGCCCACAGCTGGGACGCATTTCACCAGCTCCAGAGATTGTTCTAGTGTAAAGAGCTATTTCCCTGCACACAACCGAGCGTAATTCTTAGGAAAACCATCTGAGCCCTTGGCCTTAGCTCAAAACACATTAGAAAATCAAAAGCATTTATTTTATCCAATTTTTCTCCCGAGCTTTGTTCAATACTATCCAGAACAAGTAGGCTTAATAGACTTTGTTTTGTGACTGCAGACACCTTTCATAGCTTTGCTTTTTCATCACATGTGAACTTGGATATTCATCATCTGAAATCCGGTTAGCAATGTGTTCTCCTTCCCTAGTCCTATATTTGCATTTTGTCCACTGTTTCTTAATGAATTTAGTATGTCAGGGCTTATAAATCATTAAATTAATTACCTGTTAGCATCCCATTTTACCACCAAAAATCAAAAGCGCCACAGAGGCATTTAAAACCTAGCAGGGACGGTGCTGTAGGGTTTGCTGTGTTTGTAAGGTGTTCACATTTTCTAAAACATAGCAGATTTTGAGCAGGCTGGTGGGGTGCAGGAAGGAAACTATTCACCAGCTCAGACCGAACCTACAATTTTGACAAAATCTGGCAAAAAAAACCAGTCCGGACAATCCATTCTCCATTTTGCCATTTTCCTAAAGGATGTTTGGGAGTCGTTGGGTTTTTTTTTTACTTTTCAAGGATATTTTTGTCTTAAAAATGGAGCCAGCACAGCAGGGTTTACTCCTTTACTAAAAAAACTCCTCTTGAAAGTCAAAAGAACCATTTGCTAACCTCAGAAAATAAATTAGTTTGGCACGTAGCACCAATTCTGTTTGCTTTGACCTGATCTGAACTTTGCTTGGCTCCTTGCTGATGCGTTCACTCCTGTGGTTTGGTCCAAATTTCATGGATGGCTACAAACACCTCGGGCTTGGCAGCCTTGGGACCACATCTCTGAACATCCAGGCCCTGAAACGGGTGCCTTGAGCACCCAGATTTAAGGTGGGTGGATAAACTTGACTGATTCACACTGATCTGAAAGCACTCTTGGCCTTGAACATCCCAGAGCTGCTTTCAGGAGACAAGCAGCTCCCAGGAGTAAAAGCACTGGCAACGTTAGGTACAGCAAATCCATATTCAGGCTCCTAAAACCTGCTCTTCCCAACTCTTCTCTCTTTCCTAAAAAGCAGAATTGCATTGATTTCCAAGGATAAAACACTATCCCGTCACTAACTGGGCCCTGCAGGTAGCAGATGCTGTTATTACCGGATTTTTCCTCTATAAACCCGGATCCCCGCAGTATCAGATGGTCAACCACGCACGTGACCCAACCACGATGGGATTTTGTTCCATATTTTGAAGCACCAAACACGTTGTTGCTTCCTAGAGCGAGCGGGCTCCATTTCAATAGCCATAAATCAGAAAGCCCAAGCTCTGAATTAGGCTCACCCAGATCTTTGAAGCATACTTTGGTTTGGGGTGGGGTGGTGGGGTTTTTTTCCCCTACTCTTTCTAAAAATTGTTTCTTTTTAACAAACTTGCTGCCAGCCAAAAGACAAATTTTCTTTGAATGTCAAAACAGGATGTTTTTGGCAATTTCAGGACATTCTAAAAGTTGGGTTTTTTTATTTTCTTTTTGAAACAGGAAGCTCGTTTGAAAGCCCTTTCCTGCAAACGGTTTCAGTTGTGACAAAACTAGCAGTTTCTGACAAAGTTTGGGGTTTGGTTTTTTTTTTTTTTAAAAGATGCCATACGCAAAAAAAAATTTAAAAAAAACCTTCTGCCAGGTTACTCAGTACTGAAAGTGGGTGTGGATTTCTGCCCCTAAAAAAGCCCATAAATGGGCAATACACCAAGGCTGAAGTACCGCGGCAGCTGGGTGGTGGGCACGGGGATGTTTGACGTGGGTATTTGGAGACCAAGGTCATGGCAAGTCACTGAAGTGAATGTGTCCATGACATATATTGCAACCCAGACATCTCTGCTGCATCCCTAAAACTGGGCAGGCAGCTCCTTTTTGGGTACAAGCGAGATGTGGGAAGGAATGGAGTTGGTGGCGGATGGTGGAGAAACCCTGGTGCAACACGGTGCTGCTCAAAATGCTCAATTCTCGATGAGGAACCGAAACAATATTTGCAAGTCAAACTCTTGCCCCCTTTTTGCACGCAGAGGGAAGTGGGGCTGAGACAGGTCAAGGGAGCTAAAAGACTGCCCGGGGTGGGCTCATGGTGGGCTAAAGCATAGGAGCTCTTGTGGGGGGCTGGAAGGTGGTCAAGGCTTCGTTAAATCCCGGTCGCTTTGCAGTGTTTGTCGGGGTGGATCCTGCACTGATTCCCTGGGACTCTAAGCCTGGGAGCGGTGTTGGCTCCTCTGCCCCTGCCCTGCTGATGTCTTTAACCTGAGCTCTGGGTGGGATTGCAACAAGGTGAAATCCAGGCCCCATCACTACCAAAAGTGATGCCAAGGGGCTGGCCTGGGGCTCTGGATCCCTGGATCTTAACACATTAACCTAGATGCATTAATGAAGCTGCAGATGGGAAGCCTTTCCAAAGAGCCCTCCTTCTTTCTTAGCCTGACTCCGACTCCCTTGCGATACAGGGATGGGAAAAATAACCTGCTTTACACACTGACACAGATATTCCAAGACATTTGTCCTTGCTTAAAGGTGGGAAAACACATCCTGGCTTGGCTTCAAACCATCACCACCTTGCTTGGCTCTCTCGTCTGATCCTCAAAAGGACGAGCACTCAGCTTTCCAAATGCCAAGAAAGTAGATGCTTGGTTGAGATGTCTCCTCCAGAGCCTGCTAAATATGGCCTGGGCTTTGCATCTGCAAAGCTATGGGAAGCTTCCGTGAGATCCCAGCTCTGTCGAAGCTCAGTGTCACCCACTAACCACAAATGAGCCTGTATGAGGCAGCAGGACCCCAAACCAGATAAGAATGGGAAAGGTAAAAGCACCATCAAGCGTCAAGCCTGGTTTCTGTATTGTTGGGTGGTCTGCAAGTTATGGGATTAATACGCTACATACACAATACTTTGCATTCATCTTCTCTATTTTTGCCAGGCTTTTGTGGTGACTTGCAAAAGAAGTCAATGTCAGAAGGAATGTAATGAAATATTCATTCCTTCTGTTAAGGAAATTCAGAGAAAGGCAGGAAGAAGGAACCAAATGTGAGATCAAGACGAGAAGATGTGTCCTGCTCGTTTCATTTGCATTTCTGTAACCCAGAGCAGGGAGAGGAGATCTCTGACTCCTCACTGCCATGCTGAATACAGCAGCGCAAGCAAAGAGCAAAAGCAGCACAAGGGCTCTGGTGGAAGGGACAAAAAAACCCTCCTTCTTGATCTACAAGGACGAGAAGTGCGGGTTTATTTGAATTTTACCAAAGGGAGGACATTGCAATGAGAAACATGTCTTGATTTTCTCTCGTACAGCCCAAAGTGGCAGGACTTTGGTGGTGGAAACAACCTTCACCTCCATCTGCTTGCCTGGGACAGCGCGGTTGCTGAGTGGCACTGCCCGGGTGAATTAATGCTCCAGTGCTCCCCATCAAAAATGTTCTACAGGAGTGCAAAGCACTAATAAAATTGTTCCCCAGATGGGCTTTTCAGACTCCTTTTTCCTTGTCTTTCATCTAATTTGATTAACTTAGCTCATTTCCTGTTCTCCCTGTGATCTCGCTTATGAGATGTGCAATCACAGGTTTTATTGCAGCCTGATTAGGATCAGTAAATGACAGGAGAGAGCTTTGCGAGCACGACCTCAGCCCCGCTCAGCTGCTTCCATGTCTTCTGCGTCCCCCAAACCACGTCTCCGTACCCCGCTGTCGCGACATGAGGTGGCCCAAGGTAGCAGGAGCAGGCTGGGGGCTCCTGGGCCACTTCGGGAGCACGGGAGCATCTCAGGGCTACCGGGCTGTAGCTCACCCATTAAAGGCAGCACAAGACCTGCTGTGCTTATGCATCATGGATAACACAAAGCAACATGCCGGGTAGACCCCGAATTTTCTGCCGTTGCCTTGCTTTTTTGGGGGTATCAGCTTGGCACCGTACCACGTGGAGTATTGCCTGATGTGTGGAGGACGGGAATGGGGCACTTGCGCGCCCGGCCTTGTTATCTACTCTGACCTTTCTGTTTAAACAAAGTTAAGCCTTCAAAAAATAAATACGCTGGAAGAGTTTGGCTTTATTCAGCTCACTGGCTGGCAGCACTCCTAAAACATCCAGAAGTTCTCGCAGAGCTATTTAGCATAATATTTGACACTTCTATCACTCCTTTCATCCTGAAGTGCTTCTCAAACCCAGGACCACCGCTGGAGTCAAACTTCTCATTGGACAGTGGGGTTTTTCCCTAAGGTTCAAATCCCACATCATCCTGGGACCCCCGTGCGTCCTCCACCCCCCTAAAATCAGTGAGAGCTCAGCACATCGCACATCCATGAGGATGTAGCCAGGATGATGCTACTGCAAAGGGGTTGGGGAACACAGGAAAGTGGTCTTGCTTTTGAAAAAAGTGGCGCCTTTATAAAAAATATGTCCAAAAAATGCACGAACACAACCCAGGACGTATAATTTGGCTCTTGGAGCATGGGCTGGGAGGGCGTTGCTGTTAATAATACCCAAAGCAGGACAACCACCATCCTAGAGTTGATTCCTACGCACCTTTACCTTTGGAGCCACTTTGGATCCAGACAGAGCGATGCTCTCCAGGCTTCAGGAGCGGTTTTAGCGGTGAATGAGCTCCCAAGCCGTCAGTCTGCCACAGGATAGGGATGCAGGGACAGGGCAAAGGCAGCACAGCTTCTCACGTGGCACCTCCCAAGGACAAATTAACCTTGAGCTTGTTTGGGTTTTTTTCCATCTGCGTGCCCTTGGCCAGACCCCAAGCGCTTAAACTCCTCTTTCTAACCCAGTGCCATAGGGGGATCTTAAAGCTGCATCTACCTTTCTATAAATAAGAAAGAATTCCTTGCAAAAAATAATATCTTTTTAGTAGAGTTTTTAATTTCTTTTGGAACCTTTTTTAGTTTAAGCTATTAAGAAGACAGAAGCCACTGAAGTATTTTGTGCTATCTTTATTTGAAATCAAATATTTCATAACTCATTGCTGTACTAATTAACTACTGTAAATTTAATTCACGTTTATTTAGTAATTACTGTGTTGTAAAGGTCTTAGACCTTCTAAACCCACAAAAAATAGCATACTAATGCAATTCATTAATCCATATTAAGATTAGACCTGGCAAACTTTGTGTTTTGCAATAAAAGTTTAGTAGTACAAGTATAGTTATCTTATTACTAAGACTTAGATAATATTCTTGGAGTATTTGTTAGCACATTTTGATGTAAAATGTTATAATTGATGAGCATATATTTGGTGTGGTCATTTTTTCCTATTCTCATTTGTAAACATAGATTTTACAAAGATTCCTCCTTGTTTTATCTGATAAGTGGGTTTCACTTTGCTACAATGCTAGCAAAGACACAATCCTGTCGTATTTTAGGAACACCTGAAAATGCATTTATCAGTGATCACTACTGATATGCCACTGAAGAGAAGAGCTATCCTGGGACAGTCTCCACTGACTTACATGATAATTAATTTTACATAACGGAGAGATTATCGGCTAAGGCCACTCTACAGGAATAAAGCTCAACAACATGCAGTAACATCTGCCAAGAATAGTGATAACCTAGGTTCCTAGCAAAAGCTCAATTTTGAATTACCTAAGAATGGGAGATTGGTGTTTACGGACAGAAAAACTATATACTTTGCATCCATTTTTGCCGCAGACTCTGCCTGCAGATACTCTATATTATATAGCAGTGTGGACTGTTTGAACTGGGTTCTAAATCTACTGTCTGTTTTTAAATCACAGAAGCCCATAAAATCACTTTTACTGCATTTTACATGAAGTCCCTTTGATCTAACTTAACTGAGTGAAGTTCTTCAAACAGTGAGATTGTGAAAGCGACCTGCAAGACATAGATGTTATGATACAGACCCTTGTAAATCTTTCACGTGTACCTGTGGGTTGGCAAGTGGAGGAGTAGGTCAACTGGAGCTTCACATAAATCCAACAAAAGCAAATGCAACCTCCTGCACCTGGGAAGGAGTAACTCTTTAGTGGACAATTTATAGTTATAAGTACATAAATATCAGGATAAGTACCTGACGGGAGGGAATAAAGACAAAGGAGCCAGACTTTTATCAGTAGTGCCCAGTGACAGGGCAAGAGGCAGTGGACACAAATTAAAACACACGAAATTCCATCTCAATATCAGGAAACACTTTTTTACTGTGAGAGTGACTGACTCTGGGCACAGGTTGCCCAGAGACATTGTGGAGTCTCCATCCTTGGAAATATTCAAAACCTGACCAGACATTCCTGGACAACCTGCCCTAGCTAACCCTGCTTCAGTAGGGATGGTTTGACGAGATGATCTCAAGAGCTGCTTTCCAACCTAAATGATACTGTGGTTCTGTAATTTGCACCTGAGTCAGCAGTGTGCCCTGGCAGCAATGAAGGCCAGCATGGAGGTCAGCAGACATGCGCAGAGGAAGGACTAGAGGCAAGAGTCATGCATTGCAATAAGGGAAATTCCAATTGGGTCTGAGGAAAAAAACCAATCTTTTTAATGAGGATAGTAAGGCACTGTAACTGCTGGTTCAGTAAGGCTATGCGATCTCTGTCTTCAAAGGGATTCAGAATTCCTTAGGACCAATCATGTGACTGAACTTTCAAGCTGGCCCTGCTTTGAGCAGGAGGTTGGAGTAGATGACCTCTGGAGGTCCCTTCCAACCTGAATTGTTCTGATTCTCTAGATTATTCTTATATGTAAAACCTCTGTGAGAGACTGGAACAAAGGCAATTAAGTTCCTGGGTTGTTTTCCTTTAGTGGAGAACAGTACTCGTATTGACAGTAGGTATGATGCATAGTGTGGGATTATACCTCTTCATGGCCCATACCTCTAGAGCAATACCTAAAAAATCGTAAAAGTTAATCAGCGACTTTAGACTACTTTCATTTTAATAAAACATTACTGGTTTTGAAAGACTTGAACTTCCAAATACTAATAACTACTATGTTTACACACAAACCTCCCTGAAATGCACTGTTTTCTCGCTGTGTAACAGTTTGATTTTTTTCAACTTAGAAAGGAATGATCTTAGAAGTTCAAATGCATATCTTGTTTTATGAGTTAGATATTCTACCCCCGCAATTGTTCCAACACTTTCAGGACATAAAACAATTGCCAGACATTTTATTTTCCAATGCTGATATCACACAAATATTTCATAAAATATTCTTATTTAATATGTTTAAGAAATACCTCCTTAGTCTAATGAGTATAACTTCCACAAAGCAAATTATCAAAGGACTGAGAGCTAACTATGGAACCTACCTGTGTAACATGATATCTTTTACGCTTTCATTTTCATTCAGAAAACTTAGGCCATTCTTCTGGTATTGCAATCATGAGTAGGGTATTATACTTTTTTGACAGAATTTTTACTTTACATGGAAACAACAACTTCACCTGAGGTACAACTGATATGCTTTTAAAATTCTCTTTTGCTTGATACACTGAGCTTCTAAAGAAAATGGAAGACTTCAAACCCATCTTTACCTCATTTCTGTCACACAGCACAGCAAAATTCTGATCTCTGTTCCTATAAATTCTTACCTTGTTTAAGAAATCAGATTGTAGAAGGCCCTCTCTCCCCTTCCAAAATAACCTTTGCATGGTTAATATAAAAAATATTCCTTTTTTCTGACAATGTTTTCAGTTGCTCCACTGAGGGTTAAGGAGTCTCTAACCCATCACCTTCCAACTGCTTTCATTTGCAGACCAAATTACAACATAAGTGCCTCCCAATATTTTACATTCTTATTAAACATTCCAGTTTAACAGAAAAGCTTTTTAAGCTTTGATAAACCTGTCAAAGAATCTAGCTCATTTTTTGAAGAAACTGATCACCGAAAGAGAAGAAAGATTTTAAGGAAGAAAGAAAAGGCTTAATAGACCACTAGATATTTG
>JANZLP010000070.1:3196776-3208672 GCA_026930925.1 Chelictinia riocourii | reverse complement strand
TTTTGTGGTATTCCACAAAAATTTTAACCAGGGCAAAAGATTTCTCTGCAAATGTTCTTCTCCAGAATTGTAATAGCCCATTACCCTGATTTTAAACAGAGCCCTCCTTAAAAACCAGAGAGTTAGCTCAGGCACAATAGGCCTTTAATTAAACAGAAAGCCTTGCAGAGAAAAAAATATCTGTATCCTGTCTTTGTATCACAGCCATAAAAAAAGTGCAGCCTGGAAGAAGGGGAGTGGTGCGAAGCTGTTCCAGCAGACGGGGAGCACTGACCCTCCTCTACCTCCTTCCAGTCCAGGTAAGGCTGAGGAAGGAGGCAGAGGAGGGCTTGAAAAAAAATCAAAAATGTCTTTGTGTTGTTTTTTACCCAAAAAGGGCAAATTGCAGTCGGAGGGCTGCAGCTTTGCTGGTGCCTGCATGAGCAAGCTGCGCTTCCCAGGCCATGGCCGGACGAGGGGCTCCAGGCAGGCTCGGCTCCTGCCCCAGGGCATCTGCTGGAAGAGAAGGGTCAAGGCTTTGGCAACAGGAAAATACATTTTAGCTGGCCTGGAAGTGAAATGCAGACTGAGGCCGGAAGGAAACTCTTTCTATCCATTGGAAAAAAAAAGTTAAGACTTGGGATGGTGACTTCAAAGCGCCAAAGTTGAGACTTGGGATGGTGAAAAGCGTTGTGTTCCGTTAACAGTCTCTAGGTCTACCCCGCATCAAGCATTTTATCTGAGTTAATATGATAAAAACACTATTTCTATTTGTTAAGGGAAGGAAGATCATTAAGAAAGACACTTAGATGACTACAGAAATAATTTTTACTTAAAGATGACCATAAAGTGACCTCTGGATCCTTTATTTTCTGTAGGGGTGACTACAGTCTGAGGACATCTATGAACACTATATATCCCCTTTAAATCTAGACCAACCCAGTTCTATTCATATTTCCTTAACTTATCCAGAAGTAAATAATAAATTTTCTTCTGGATTCAGAGATTGACCAGAATAATAAAAATAATAGAGGCAAACAGGCAGAGCAAATTGCATTGCTTGGTAAATTGTGATGACTTAAGAGTGAGGTACAACCAGAAACAGCACTATGCGAGGTCTCTGTTTAGCAGCTGAATTATATTCATCATCTGAATTCCTTGCAAAATATGAAGGTAAGAACAAGTTATGTGTTTCTCCATGCACAATTTGGGGACTCATGCCTCTGGAGTTGCTTCCTCCACACATGACTTTGGTGAAACTTATACTGGAATCCCAAGTAGAGCTCTGTTGTCCCTAAGTTTTAAAGAAAACTGAAAAACTTGGTGAGGAAGCAGAAAATAACTATAAAAATCATTTGATGCCTAGAGAAATTGTCCTGTGGTCAATGTTTTAAAGGTCTGATTTAAAAAAAAATATTAATAATGTTGCAGTGGCCTAATTACAGTACGTTATGTGTTTTCCAGGGAAGGAAGCAGTGAGCATGAACTTCTTAATACAGAGATAAAGGATTAACAAGAACTAATGGCTAACATTTCCCAACAAAGAAAGTCATACTGGAAATTTTGTGAAAATGTGCAGTATTTAGATGCCTGGAACAAGAGAGATAGTAGCATCTCTGGTTTTTATGTCATCTACTCATCACAGAACTCTGAGAACGCTATTTTTTAACTATTCCTGTAAATAATGTCACCAAAACCATTCGTATATGGATTATCTCTTTATGACTGTATTCTGCAGCTTCATATGGCCTGTATATGATATTATTATTGAGGGGGAGGAAATAAGTATAGTGTCTTGGTTACTTTGTAAAGCCTAAAGGGCAGCTTCCATGCAATACTAGTTGAGGCATCCTATTTCTTACCTTCCCAGATCAAAATGTCACTACTCTTTGGTGTAGCAAAATACTTTGACACATTAACACTTTGAATAAAAATGGAAGATAAGCCCTTGGTCTACTAATTAGAGAAGCAGATGTTTTCAATATCCTTGTGTTAGCCTGGCATCATTTTTCTAGGATATTGAAAATAGTGGCTCCTCTAATTAGGACACAGAGCTGATTATGTAAATTGCATGCATCCCGTCTTGTTCAAAACAAGTTGTATGGACACATAAAATCAACAACTTCAGGGAAAATCATGCTGATCCAAAAGGATAGACGGCTAGCACGTAGAGTCTAACGCATACTTTTGCTATCCAGAGCAACAAAAGCACAAAACACTGTGTTACATAAGAGTGTTTACAAAAAACATCAGAAGTTAAAGATGTAAACGCGGAGTTAAACCAACCAAACAGAAATGTTCCTAATGCAGTCCAAGGGCTGTACTGAAATGATATATGCTAAACAAAAGAGCCTAAGATTGGAAATTTATGGACCAAAAATTGTTATATCAGAAATTAAGCCTCATGATTGGGCAAAATAAAGAGGGAGTAGCATATTCTTTTAGCTAATTTAGCATAAGTCTGACTTAGCTATTACATGTTGGCAGCATGCACAAATCTATAAAAAAAACCAAACACGGTAATAATTAGGTCTTTAAGTAGCCTCACGTTGGTATGGATTTCGCCAGGTATAAGAGCAGTTAGCAAAAACAAATCCTATTCCAGTTATACTTTCAGACTGAAAAGTTGCACCGTGACCCAGAAGCAGATATTTTCTTTACATTATTGGTTATTCTTTTCTACCCATTTTGCATTTGTTGTTCTCACTTCGCCTTCAGGACTCTAAGATCAATAAATTAGGCAAACCTTGAAAGTGTTTCTTTCTTCCATAAACCATCCGAAATCCTGTCAAAGGGTTTTCCTTCAAACACTCTCTGCTGTTGAAGCCAACGGCAAGAAGGAATGTCATTAAAATACAAGACTAAATTACTACACTGTATTACAAATGCTTTTTCTCTTGTTCCTTCTTTTGTATAATATATAACTTTGCCTAAAATACTTGTAATGGTAATTGTATGTCATGGGACTAACCAGGTCAAGTCCTCTGTAATTAAAATTTGAACCTTATTTGATTATTTAGTGTTCATCCTGTTAACATCTTTGAAGCCTGATTATTCCATCCAAATAAGTACAACAAACCATTGTAAGTACACAACAGAAATTTCATCTGTTTCCTGTATGTTTTAGAGCTTGGTCTTCGCTCTTTCCATCTCGCACTAGCACAGTAGATGTTCTTCTGTTTAGGAAACTTTTATGGCTGCCAGACTAATTTTATTTTTTTTTTAAATTATTTTCCAGTTGAAAAGCATGCTTTTTCTTTTATAGCATTCTAGTCCGGTATCGTTTCTTGAATTGCGTTGTTATCTGAGCAATTAGGAAGAAACTGTTGTATGGTTTCTGCCAGTCTGCCAAATACCTATTTGCTTTGCACCTTTTCTCAGTGGTTATCTCCAGTAGTTTCCTTTTTGAAGATTCCTTCACAGATTTCTTGATAGAGCTCCCAGGACTTCAAAAACCATGTTAATGAGTCAGTGCGTAGGCCGAGGAAGACAGCAGAACTATCTGATCTTCATGTAACCTTGCTGGTAGTTTTGGCAGCTCAGATCCATGCGGCTTCAGACAATCATACCGAAACACTATTTGATGGGAGAGAACTGGCTACAAAAGATAACCCAGAGACGAAGGTTGGTGGGGTTGTTTTTTTAGTCATTTCCTTTGCTTTGGAAGCAACACACCTACAGTAGCCTGTTTAATGCGCAGATGCTGGTTGCACGCCTATCAAAAAGCAAAGGTGGTGATTGCACTGCACTTTCTCACTTCTCTAAGTGCTAAATGAAGATCATTCTCTACATAAATTATGCATCACCTGCTTCAGTAATATTAGATATTAGGACAAAGATAAACATATAAGGAAGAGGGAAGGCATTCTAAGTAAAACAAAAAAAACCCCAGATGGGATCAAATATCACATCAACTGAATGCTCAGGGAAGAAAATCTTTTGGAAATACAGTTTTTCTGTCCTCAGAATAGTGATCTAAACCCATGCTTATAGCCATTAATGTAATTTAATTGGCTTAGCCAATCATTCATTGCATCTCAAGTACTTCATATACTAGTGTCAAATGTGATCACATTTTTAATAAAGAAGTAGGCTGACTGATGAGGCAGAAGTCCAAACTACCATTCCTTTGGGACCTGTCATCTCCCTCCAGGGAGTTTCCCTCCCTTTTGGGTCTTGGTTGTGGAGAACGTGCCCAACCCTCTCACTCTGTCGGAGGAGCCTCTGTCACCATGACGTGTCCCAAAATGCGCTCATCCATCATATGGGAGACACACACAATGTAAAGAGGAAATCCTCCAGAATATCCAGAGGATCTTCTGCCCCAGCTTTCATTTCACTTGCATTGAGGAAAACAAGAGAAATTCTCCCTTGCTCGCAGCAAAAATGGGCAATAGTTCAAGGACTGACCGGGAAAAGTAGATCAATTTTTAAAAAAATAAATAAAGAAGAAAGCTTACTAGCTTCTTGTGTGAAAAGGAAAGGATAAGATTTCTCAGAGGGTTGAGAAAAGCAAAAGAGAAACATGTATTAGGGTTAAATAAACCCACTTGAGATGTGTGCTGGCACTTCAGTGTTGTTTAGAGACACCTTTATATTAAAGCTGCAGTCCGTAGGGTGCGGGAAAGCCTTTGAAAGGCCAAATAAATTTGGTGTGATTAGTTTGCCAATAATGACAATGCTTTCGTATTTGCCGTAACTTTTAAAAACGGAACGTGTGCCATACAGAAATCATAAAAGATGAGCCACTCAGATTTTTATATTTGAACTAACGCAGAGAAACATTTTACTTGTAAGCCTCCAGGCCCCGTTTACCAAGACACACTTGCTTTTATGAGCAGATGAGAGTCTGTGTCCTACAATGCATTACTCATTCCATAAAACACAGAGAAGGGCTTTCATATGCGCCACGCACACACAAAAAAATGGAGGAGCAGAATGTGCGAAGACCTCATTTACAGCGAGTGCTGGAGATCAAGAAGGGAAAAAGAATTCCATGCAATAAACAAAAATGATTGCAAGTCCAGAATAAACAAATATTTGCAGCTGGAATAAGCATGTGATCAAACTCACAATCCCCTCTCTGCCCAAAAGGCAGAGTTTATTTTGATGTCACCAACAGTAGCTGGAGGACAGCCAGGAAAGAAAGGAACTGTACAGATTTTCTTTTTCCAAGCAATAATGTGAAATTATTTTCTGCTAGTTCTGTGTGCCCGGTGCTTCTTTGTGGTCTTCAAAACTAAGTTTTCCCTAAAAACTTTCAGTGGAAGCAGAAATAAATGCTAAATTTTATAACAATATGGAGGATTCTCCCCTCAGTAAACATTCTTCTTCTGTTTCTTCTGTAAATGAAAATATCACTTTGCACTGGCATACCGTAAACTGCCACCACTGTTTTGGTCTAACATCCCCATTGCAACATTTATGGAACATGGATCACAATTATAACACGCTAAACAGAGATAGGTCTCCAAAGTTAATCATTAAAAAGTTCATATTTCTCATTTATTTGCTTCAGGGCATAAAATAGTCTACCTTACCAGAAGCGTTTTAATGCCATGATTTATTCAGTGTGAATATAGGGTGAAAAATTCTGAATCACCAAAACCATTGAAATAAAATGGACTATTAAAAGCTATTTCCAATACACACAAACACACATTTGACTCATTTAATAATACGGTAACTTCCATGAAACCTAAAGACACACCACTCCTGAGGATCTTGCACTAAGAAGAGCAAGTACAATATTCTGGCTCCACTACCCGCTTCCATTTGTGCTTGCCAAATGCATGGGGCCAATTCAAAACAGCAATACACATAATGTACGGCTGTTCTCAAAGGAATTCAAAGAGACAAGTATGCTCTTTTGCAATTCAATAAACCACTTTTTCTCACGCTCAAGTGGTGACCTCCTCTTAAATACACAAGTCTACTGAAGAGAAGGTACAGCCAAAAGGCAGGGCTTGTCAGATAGAATAATCTACATTTAAAGAGGCATGGCCAGGCAACGTAAGCTTGAAATTTTTGTTCGCACAAAAGAAATAAAAAGAAAGAAAGAAAGAAAAAGGAACCAGCGCTGTGGCCTAAACTTTGGTGCAAGAACAAGGACAGGCCGATGTCTGAGGCTCACTCAACAGAAACTGAAACAGATTTTCAGCATCTATTCCCGACTGCGCTCACATTCATAACGCTGCGCAGCAACCCATCAGGGCGGTGGCCATATGTACTCCCAGTCGCCTACCAGATGCCTTCTTGAATAGCTGGAATAGGGTCTAGATCAAAACTATTTCCCCACTTTTAACACCGATTAAATGTGATTTTACAGAATATCACCCTGCCTATCTGTAAATGGGACTAACGTTTGCCACCTACGTGAAGAGCTTCACCGTCCGTGTCCGAGCAGCACAATACAAGATTCAAGCCCTGTCCGCTACAGGGATGATAAGATGACACAACGCAGGTCGCAGCTTCGCTGGGGGGGGAAAGAATGAGCTTTGACCTGGTCAGGAAGGGGAAAGCTTGCAGATGAGAGAATAAAGTCCAAGAATATGGGTGGTAAGAGGGGATAACCTTGAGTGTCTGCTACTGCAAAAGATGAGGAGAAAGTCCAATTTGCAAAGAGCAAAGGCCACAGAAATAGCAAGAGGTCAGCACAGCGGAGCCACTCAAGCACGGCATGTTTCTCACCTAAATTGCCTCTTAACTTAGCACACTAGGTACGGATGTTCTTCTGAGATGTCTTGCCTGCTCGGGTTGTTTCCCAAACAATATTTTTTTTCTCATATGTTTACCTTGGTAAAGTAATTTCTATGTAGTTCAACTACAGACAGAGATGGGCAAGAACTACCAGATTTCTTTTTTTAGAAAAACAAATAAAAAACCGAAATCCTAAAAGGCTAACAAAAAGGAATACCCAAGCTGCAAAGCAAGAATGAAGAAGGTGCCCTTTTGCTCACAAAAGCACAGAGGAACAGGTTAGAATTCACAAGATCCAATGATATTCTGTTTTATATCTCCTTTTAGCTCAGCATATGCTTTACGTTAAATACATTAATTCCCTTGACATTAGTGGGGCTGCTTGTGTTGAAGGTTCAGCAACTGCTGGAACACCGTCCTAAATCAAGTGCATCTGCAACTTCAATGAAGAGTGTTTATGAAGCAAATTGTTGCTGAAATGATTGGTTTTCTGCACCTCCAGAAGTGTGAAGGTTTGTAAACATAACTGTAGCAAAACCTACTGCATTTTAGAGCGTTCTCTTTCCCATGCAGGCACTGTAGCTCAGCAGAATCCATCCTCACGTCTGGCTAGCTTCGCTTCTATCACAGATAAACTATGCAAAGAATTTTTAAAAACAAGATACTCAAATTATTTGACTTAGAAACAGCAAATTGGTTTATTTAGCAAAGAAAACAGCAAACAATAAAAAAACTCTTTCAACAAAACCATGTCAGGAAGAATACTGCTCTAAAGTCCTATTGGACTTGACTGCAAGATTTCAGTGACAGGATTATATGATTTTTTTTCTGAAGTGCTGTTAAATACGTTGTTTCCCCCCCCCAAAGATGCATTTTAAAGTTAGTGAACGTACAAATGAAATGAAGGAGCCCAACTAAAGGATTCACAATGATCATTAAGGAAGGCTGAAGGACTTATAACTAACCTGTCAGGAAATACAAGTGAATTGCAAATAGCTCTACTATAAGCACACATATTTTCAGGAGTTTCAGGAGATTACATATTGCTCAAACATCCTCACAGTCACAACTATTCATTCAGCCAGTGCATTAAAAAAAAATCCTTCATCGATCCAGGTTCATCATCCCAAATAATATTCTATAACATGTAGCAGAGTCTTCCTGTCACCTGCTACCATTATTTACTTACACAGGAGCCATAAAAACAATCCACTCGGTGACTAAAACAGTCCACTACTGACAACTGCCTGGACTCTCCCTCCCTCTTGTTTTTTTCCTTTAAAGCAGAAAGGATCTTACTTAGGACATTTCAACTACAAATGAAGGCACAGTGTCTCTAAGGCCACAGGTTAGCTGGTAGTTCCTCAAAGCTTTCAAGAGAGTAACAAAAAGGAAAAAAAAACCAACCAAGAGCCACATAAACATCAGTCAGAGGCATAGAAAATTAATTCGTTTTTAAAACTACCTTGAGGCAGGGATATTTTTCCACCATATCATTTCAAGCCAATCATGTTCATTGCATTAAGTTCTGCTAACCTCACATCAAGAGCCATATAATGAATGCTTTTTTCTCACAGGAAAAAATAAATTTAAAAGCAGTATGCAAGAGTGGTGCTTTACCAGTTCTAAAAAGAAACACAATCAACTATCATCAACGCCCATGAAAAATGGAAGTTTCTTTTTAAGAATGATCTCCAAGAGGTAGATAACTCCCTTGTGGGGAAATGTAATAAATGAAGCTATTTGCAGCGTCTTGTTTAACATACCAAAGATTTCAGCTGTTAGCAAATCTCCACTTATACTGGGAGTGTTTTTCCCTGAGACTACAGGGACTGGAATTCCCTCTAAAAGTTTTCCCGTATTGCCCTCCTCTCCAGCCCTTGGGAAACCTCGTAACCACTATACCATTGCGGACTTCCCTGTTCCTTCTACAAGATGCTGCCTGCTGGTACTACTGCTGGTCCCAGGTCACAGCAGCTGCGACTTCATCCCTGGCCACTTCCAAGCTGTATTCCTGACGGCGGAGTCAGGTCAAGGAGCGACCACAAGTGCCAAGCGACGGGCAGGCCTGGGGGGAAGCAAGAGGCGGTGAGAAGACGACCATGTCTTGCTGCAGCCCAGTTGCACCTGAAATTGCTGGATTGATCACAGCTTAATACAAGAACCAAACGCTACAGGAGAGGAGGAGTTTGTTACGTGACAGCAGAGCTGAGAATGAGGACAGAGCGCAATTACAATTGTGTTTTGTATCAAACCCGTCGGAGGAAAGAGTTAAAAATTCCCTCTGCTTTTCACAGTTTCACTCAATGTGACTGTCAAAACCACAAATGCAAGAGAAAGTCTCAAAAACATAAGTTGCTTTTAAATTGTACTTGCATGGAGTGTATCTGCGATTATATTAAGCAATGAATTGACAATGGGCTTTAAAAAAAAAAAAAAAACAACACAAAAAACCCACCAAGCAACTACTAATCATCTACTACAGATTTTAAAAACAAGAATAAGTCTATGCAGAGGAAAAAAGAAAAACCAAAACAGTTTTCACAGATGCAGAAGAAATGAAACAGATGGTAACTCTTACTGAGGAGTATATTCATGCTGAATAAACATAAATATGTTTTTGGTCAATAACATTTCAACTGTCAGAAACAGCATGGACAAAAAAAGACTGACTCAAAGATTCGCCCTCTTCCCTATCCCTGAAATTATGTCATTCAGAAATATCGTTGACAAAATTAAGATTACAGATACCCTCTATTGGCAAACCACATTTAAATTTAAATGCCACTCACCTTAGCAGGTGACTGCTCAGCAACAGAAATTATTTAACACATTTCATACCTAAAATACTGGATTCTACACAGATGTCACTCTACAGACCAGGCTTCAGGTGAGCCAGGCAACACACAGGACTGCTGCATCCAACGTATGCACTCCCATTTCAGTCACCTATGAAATCAGTTGCCCAGTTCTTCAAAGGACTGCAGCAACAAGACTACTCAATGGCAGTTTAACTAAAAGAGTTTCAGAGATTTCCACAAGAAAAAAAAAGCAAAACCCAGTTACTTCAATTCTACAATCAAATGAAGGAACAACAACAAAAGAGAGAGGACAAAAAGGAAAAGAAAAGCAAATGCCAAATTAAAAAAAAAAACAACAGGTAACTGAATAAAGTGGGTTTCTTCCGTTTTTTAATAATCTTTACCACGTCAATAAAAAGGAAATCTGAAGGACAAATGGCACTTTTTTAAAAAGCAAAGATACTGTATTGGAGTTACTTTTTCTTCTTGCATTTAGATACCAATTCCAGCAGAGCCAAAGGAAGCAGGTGCCAAGTTCTGTCCGCCAGGTTTGGTATCTCTAAAGCTCAGCTAGATGCTAGGTACTCCAGATTTCTTCCTTACAGTGGAAGGATCACCACACATTTGCTCTCAATCAGAAAAAGATACGTCATACTCCAAGGTTTTCTAAATATTTGGGTCCATTCCCCAGACTGAGGTTCTGGCAATTCCGGAAAAGCCAGTGACCCAGAAAACCATTCTGGAAAAATGCAAGGCATAGGAGGCCAATGAACATGCCAGTATTTCCACAATTATTGCCACATCAAGTATGGCATATCCAAAGCATGTAAGGAATCAAGGACGTGTTTCACGCTGTTTTCAGTTATTTACTCAGGCTACGGAAAGGTACATGTAATTTTTATTTATATACACATGCAGATCCCGCCTAGATTATACGTAGGTCGTGAGAAAGAAACCAGCACCTTAAGAGGTCATTTCGCCGAACTGCACTATAACTCTGGCTAGCTTGAAACACAAAACAACGTCACGCACTGGCAGCAATATCAAAAGAGAGCAGGTGACAATACTGTCCTATCTTCAAGCTCTCCCTTGAGCAGTCAGAAAAACAAAACGGCAAACATCCCCTTCCACACTGTAGATATGCCCCCCCCAAGCTGACATTTAGAAGTAACAGCCCTATATTTTTAATTGCTATAAAATAAAATTGTTTCAACAAACAGGCTTTGGACATCTGCATCTGTAACTTTATTAAAAAAAACCACAGCCATAGGCATGTGATTTATTTGATCTGAAGCTGCCTTGGAGTACGTCTACCAAAACACTTAACATGAGTCTTCTGTTGATCAGCCTTACTATAAATTAGGAATGCTGGATGAAAACGAGTTTCACCTCCTTTTGGCTAAAGGGGAAGTCCTTAAGCAAATCCGTCTTCTCCGTCATTCACTTTTCCCGCTCATCTTGCTTCAAAGTAGCATTTGGGGCTATCTAAAGCAATAGTGATTTTGAAGAGATGTCAAACCATCCTGGGAGGATGGAGACACTCCTAAAAATGCCCTGAAAGTGGAATTTTCTTCCTAGCCAGACTGCAAGTCCCTGTGTGGTGCTCCAGGTGAAGAGCTCTGAGGGTGTCCTGCTTAGCAAGCATTACCCAGCAGCTTGTCCATGTGTTTCTCCAACTACCTTTAAAAGGGGCATTTCTAGCACATTCAGTGCCAGCCCCAGTCTAAGGCAGGTATATATGCTGTTCTGTCTCATTTTTAAGACTGCAAACAAAGAAACCGCTGATCCAGGCCCAAAATACACAGCTGTCTCCCAAACCCACAAAGACTGCATTTTCACATGAGCTCGTAATACCCTGACATACCGCAGCGACTGAAAGAGAGAGGTGCAAATCGTCACCTCAGTAAAAAGCTTACTCAACCTTTGGAAAAGCTCCCTAGGGAATGCAATTATTCCCCCACCACTTTGAGTTTCCCATCCAAGCCTGCCTGAAAGATCCCACTCAAGCCGCCGGCTGACTGGGGCGGCCTGCCTTAGAGCAGAGCTCGGAGCGGCCGCGAGCGTCGGCTCCTTCGCACATCCAAGTCAGTGACTCACCTGTGAATCTCACTGCAGTTCCTGTGTGCAGAAACACAGATGAGGCGGTTAATCAAGGATGAAAAACTGACAGGTGGTTATTCAACCCACTGCTCCTATCTCCTCCAGGTCTCTGCATCATCATTTCTGTTGAAGTCATGAGACAATCTGTGAAGAGGATGATTGACAGCAAGGATACAGTCTGGATTGAGTACAGTTACTCCTGGTCCTTCGCCTGCGCCTGCTCCTCCTTCGTCCTGCTCTTCATCTGCGGCATCGCCCTCCTCCTGATCGCGCTGCCTCGCTTCCCCCAGAACCCCTGGGAGACCTGCATGGATGCA
>JANZLP010000070.1:3160694-3173058 GCA_026930925.1 Chelictinia riocourii | reverse complement strand
AAAAAGGGGGGTTTAAGTGATCAGTCTAGGCAAGATTCTTATCTCATGTTGGCACAGAAGAAACCCCTTGAGTAGCAGTAATAAGGGGGACATGCCAGGGCTATGAAGAATGATGGATTGCAAGGAGAGGCCATAAAGGGACTGGCTTGCATTTCTACTTCCAGCAAAAGACTCGAATAAACACTAAATTATTTTGCTTTAGATAATACTATTATTTTCTCTCAGAAAGTAGGCAATACTGCTATTGCTCCCTCAGAGCATCAAGAGTTCACAATGACACAAATTGCCACATATTCCATTCCTTTCCCAAATACATTCAGAAGTCTAATTTCATCTATTGCTCTTGTTACTGGTGAATATAATGAGACCCCTCTGCTGGTAATAAAAAAAGGTTCAGGTAACCATCTCAAAAGCAAGCCCAACAGAACAGATTATCTAATACGTTACACTTTTTGTAAACTAAATATTTTCAAAAAGGGACCATTTACACTTTTTTATTTCAGGTCAAAAGTTAACCATTTTTTCTTATAATAACCATACTCAGAAGTTTATTCACATGTTGACAACTTCACCGCACTATTGCAAGCATGGAATTACAATCACTACTCATGCAGAAAACAAACAAAAGAATTCAAAGCAGTTTGGGAATTCGATTTCTTAGAGATGTACTGTTCATAATTGCAGTAAGAGTTATTATAGGACAACACCTTGACACAGTAAGTTTATTAAACCATGTATTAGAACACACAGTAGAGAAGTGGGAAAGAATTGATGGTTCTTACCTCTATCCAAAGAGGCCTTGTTTAAGACAAGAGCATCTTCGATATCGTAACCACTGTAGCTCATCACAGCGACTGTGGCATTCTGTCCAGCAGGCAGTTTCTCAAAATCTATCAGTTCAATTGTTTTTGTTTTTACCATTGGCTTTTGTGGATAGGCTAGAAGATACATAAGAGTATCTATCCTGTTTCTTTGATTGTATCCAATAGTACCTGAATGTAAAAGAAAAAGAAAAGTATGTGAACATTACTGAGTTTCCTAGAAATGTTTTGGCTAAAAAATTACCAAAATGCAAATTAACTAAAACCACAAACTGAGGAATTTCATCTACTAACAGAAAGTCTTCAAGAAAAGAAGGGGAAAAAAAAGATCCTGTAAAAGAGACCAAACCAAACCAGTTTCACACTATTATACTTAAACAAAGGTGTAAGTGGCTTCTTAATTTAAGCTTCCAGAAAGATTTATTTTTTCTTAAACAGGGAAAACCTAAGCATCAAGACAAAAAGAATAACAACAAAAGAAATTAAAGTCAGGTCCTATATGACTAAATGCAAGTAAGAATTTTTATATCATGACACTGAATAAAACTGCAAACATGAAGTTTGCTATTATTGTTCTAATAGCCATAGGGGGTTTTTTTGGAAAGCTGAACTTGTGTTCCATAGACCTAATCCAAAATTTCATGAGGATCAATAGAAAGACTCCCATTGAGTTCAAGAGGAACTGTGGATCAAGCTCTGTGTCTTCCACATCATATTTCCTTCCTTTTCTGGGCAATAATTAGTTCAACAGCAGCCTGTGTTAGAATGTCACAAAGCATGAACAAAGCATACAGTTAGCAGCAGCCAAGACTGATTTACTTTCTGAAATTAGAGGCGTCATTGCTAGAAAGACTACAGTAGAAGTTCACTCACAATATATTTGTCTTTTTACATGAAATTAATTTTAAATTTACGGTTCAGAATTCAATCCTTTGTATAGACCTCCCAGCTTGAGACTGAAATTTTTGGCCCTGTCCCATCAGACTGCCAAAGTGTCTTCTGAAATCTGAGGAAAAAATAATTAACACCCAGCAGGGAAACATAAACCGTTGTGTAGCAGAACAAAAGTTAAGGCAATCGTATGTTATTAGAGTTTGCTGCACCAGGACTATGCTATGCCTCTAAGCAATTAAGAAATTATAGTCTGAAAAGTTAAAGTTTTAAAGTTTTAAGTGCTAAATATTCGGCAGTACTTGTGCTTAGGAGGTAAGTCTTTCAAAAACTTTCCATTTTCTCCTGCAATTTCAGAGGCTGGCTGCTTTCAAGGAAAGGTCAAAACAGCCAGTGCATAATGAAGACTTCACATAGCTAGAATATAGTACAGCTGAACACAAATCTGCTCTTAGCAGAGGGCAGCTTCACATTTTAGATGCATCTACTTGCAATTTCCAAATGCCTGCATTTAAATAAAATGTCTAGAAAATCAATGAAACCAGGCAGCATCACAGGCATTTCCAAAGAGCTATCCTGTCCTTGGCACTAAGCTCTTTCCAAAACCACCACAGGTCTACCCTTCCCAAGGATGAGAACGGTGAGATAGCTCAGCAGATACCGTCTGAAAATAAACAGTTACACCTGCCTCTTACACGTCTGGACATTCCTTGGTTCTAGAAAGTGGATTTGAAGCCATGGGCACAGCACTTTCAAACACTGAGGAAGATTTGGTAGAGTTAACAGGCTTTATTTGTCTCTTGCTTTTGAACAGTTGCTTTTCTGTCTTTTTCTTGGAGAAAGAAACTAATCGTCCCTGAGCACTATCTTCTGTCTCCAGTAAGTAGGAAGCTCGTAGGGCATGGATTCATCAACACTGAAGACCTTCCTCATCCCCCCCCCGCAAGGCTGAGCATCTGAAGGCCCTGTTACTTCTGATGTTCTCTTAGCCTAAGTATTAGGCTTCCAAATAAAAAACTGAAAGAGTTTTAGACCATTTTTTCCCTTTGTACCTAGAATGAATAATCTGTGTGCTTTCAGGATAGGTTGTCTGCTGTAGAGCTCATCTTAAAAGTTTCATGGATAAGTACATTTTCCTGTTGTTGAGAGAAATCTTCTCTTGAGTAAGCCACACCAACTTTCACTTCCAAAATACTTGCAATTTTTTTCTCCTCTGAGATACTTATATGCTGTACCTGCTATGGTTCACTGGTTGGGGATGCTAAATGGGATGAAGTCTGGAGCACCTGATCATAGCTAAACTTGTCCTTTATGGCTCAGTCACAATCTGTTTAGGTCCCCTATGTATCAAGGATTACAAATGACACTTTTACATATTTCAGGTAATGCAAATTATTTCTCAGATGCTTCAGATATTTCAAAGTTTTTTGGCATTTTTATCAGAGGTTCAGATAAGCCTAATGGAACTGTTACTGCTTATATCAGACCAGAAGCCATCAGCAACTGACATTAGTCAGATTTTGAGCCTCAACAATAAACTGTATTCATGCAATTCTTCAGGAATGTTGAAGAATATGATACAGTTTGAATGCTGTATCATATCAAATGGAAAACATATACGGATATAACAACGATGGATATCCTAGCAGGCAAGATACTGGTTAGAGAATGATTCGAGAGCACAAGTGAAATAAATTAGCCAAAAAGCATATCATACATCAGCAATATTTGTCCTGATTGCTACTATTTAATTGTTATACAAATAATGCCTTCTCTAGACTGGTCTAACCAACTACAGCCTTAAACCACAATCTGCTTATTAAAATTAAGAAGGAGCTCTCTTCTTCTGAGGACTAGTGTGTTGGGACGAGACCTCTGTGTGGGCATTGAAATGAAGAAAGTCACTAGCTTTATTTCTGTTTTCTCTCTGAAAGAAAAGAGCCCTTGTTTGCTTCAGCCAAACAGCCAAGCAAAAGTAAAGTATAATTAAAGTTCACCATAACAAACCCTGCTCACAATGACCCACATTTATAATTATCCCAACAGCAAGAACCAATTTTTTTCATTGGTAATTAGCCCTGTTTAAAGCAAAACACACAAGGTTGACCTGGATACAACAAAGATAATTTTCTTACTTTTCTCAGTGTACGTGTGCATTCTTTCCTTTTTTCCATTTCTTGACAAGTTTTTTTTTTTCTTTTAAAGTATCATTTGATTATTCTTCAGTGTGAAGTAATCACTATAAAAATGCTATCTATTGGTATTTAGCATAAATGGGATATTGTTACTCTGATGTAGAAAGTTTTGAGAACTCACCAGAACAAACAGCCAGCTAAAAGAAGTGTTTATCCAGTTCTCTGGTGTATTACTTACAGCAACATTAAACTGTACAACCAAAATTAACAAGGATACAGAAATCAAACTACTAAAGATATGAGCCAAAAGGGCTATTATTGCACATGCCAAGAAAAGAACGTCCACTGATGTAGGCACTCCATCACAGAAGACCACTAGGTTGGTCAGGCAGGACTTGCCCTTGATGAAGCTGTGCTGGCTGTCTTGAATCACCTCCCTATCCTCCATCAACCTTAGCTACTGATGTATTAGAATTAATGTTTACAAAGCCAAATATAATGGTCTTAAAGAGACTGTTTTCAACCTAGGATATGTTTATATGATCTCCAAATTCTTCCACTTCAAAGGCTAAATGAGTTCTTTGTAAGTGGAATATTAAGGCAGGCAAATCATTTCATTATCTGGCTGTTACATCAACACATCAGGATTTCTTCTGAATGCAGCCTGTTGATATCCCTCTGTCTTCTTTCCAGCTGGCAGTTTCTGGCACTCCACTGAATTTTACAGTTCACAGTAACCTCAACAGTAGAGTCCATTCATAATCTTACACTTTGAAAGTCTTTCATACAGTGTAGGCCTAAATGCCATACATGCAAACAAATTCTCTCAGACTATGGGTCCAATAATATTTTTGGCTATTCATTAAGGGAATTTTAAAATGTCACATATTTTGCAATGCTTATCGCATGTTCCATTTTTTTTTTCTTATTTACAATATATCAATCCAACTATATATTTTCTTTAAAATTATTTTTCTAAAAGTATCATTAGCCATAGAAGTATGGTATAAAATCTTCATGCCTGATCACATACATATTTTTGAGCATGCTTAATTTCTTACCGTTTTTCTTCCTTTCTTTCCTTTGTTCAGAAGAAAAAAATGCATGTTCTGTTATCTTCCAAACTTCATAATGTGGAATTTGGCTTGTGGCTGCTCAAGTTCTATCTGAACTAGGACATATGTTCTGCTTTGTGGTGACACTTGGCAAAACATATAAAATGAAAGCCTGACCTGGCCATGCCCCTCTTTCACTTACAGTTTCCCAGAGGCAGGATATCTCTGAGCAGCAACTTCCTTTTAAGCCAGGTTTCTCGTTTGCTCTGAGTGCCAAGGTTAAGTTCTTGAAGAAGATTCATCCAAACAACTCACTTGAATTTCTTCCCTGAAGGCTGTGTGCTGCAGCATCATTTTTTAAGAGGCAGGGTTGATGAACTCTGCATTTTGAAAAGGAATTATGTAATTAATTATAATGGAAACAAAGGGATGAGTTGTCATGAGTGGTGCTTTTTGTTTTGTTTTGTTTTGGTTTGGTTTTTTTCCATTATTAAAACAATGTGTTCAGAAACCAGCAGCTCTCATTGTCAGCCTGATGGGCAGATTAACAGAAAAATTCAGCTGCATCGAAAGCAGGAGAGCAAAGTATGGTGCTCCCCATCAAAAACCTGACTGAAAGCCCTCCACCCCTTCCACCCCACCAGCCCACCGCAACGTGTAAGCGACTGGAAGCTCTGCTTGTAGTTTGTAACCTTGGGGTTCGGGGTCTGACAGCCAGAACTAAGCCTCCCCCAAGAAAATCAAAGCTGCAGAGGAAGCTGAGCTCTGCCAATCTGGGTCAGGTTGTCGTTCCAGGGAACTGATCCCATGTCTAAGGGTAGAGGGCAGTTTATTTTTCAAGCTTTTCTTAAACCTTATTATCAAACATACCATGAAATTCAGGGATGGGTAAAACTTTCCAACAGCTGACTGTAACAAAAACTAAGACTTAACCAAGTTCTTTTATTTGGCTATGAGCTCTCCAGAAGCTCAGGGTGGTCACTTACATCAATAGACAAGTTGAGAATTTCTCTGTCTTCATAGACTTATACCTGAGAGCAGAATTTTTGTTTTCCTACACCTGTATCGGTGCTGGGGAAAGCCACAGTTGATACCGACTTCTGAGAACTATGTAATTACAGTCAGCAGCAGTTGCTGCCGTAAGATGCTGGTACTCAGTGCTAAACAGGAATTAGTTTTGCATATTTATTTGGAAGATGAAAATATCTACAAATATATATAATTATAGTCAGTAATTATTAGAAGAGGTGTTTAAATCTTCTAGTCCTTGAGTGTCCCAGATACAAACCGATGGAAGAAAGGGAAACCTCCTCTTGCAAATGAGTTATTTGGTAATGTTTTGTCAAAGGTTTTGCTGCTTTATGTCAATTTTCATGGGCAGGGCACTCATTTAAGATCAACCATTCATCTGATCTTTTGCAAAAGTTATTTCGCAAGTGTAAATATTTGTGGCAACTTGTCCGAGTTGTGTGCGCTTTACAAAATGACAGAAAAGCTCTGGAAGGCTGTTTATGTTTTAGGGCCCATTCTTTAGTAAGGCTAATTAACTAATCCAGCACTCAACTAATGGTTATTTTCATATTTTTTTAGCAAAACTTCTTTTGTTAACCCAGAATACTGTAAGGTGCTTTTTTTTAAGCAAACAAATGATTCTGTAGGAATTTAATGATCTTCCAAATAAACGTAAGGGTCTTTTAAAGTGAGTATCACGTACTGTAAGCCCTCACAGATTACCTGTAGCTGGCTTTGAGCAACACAAAGGTTAACGCAGGCAACGGAACTATAAAGCTGAAGACTTTAGAACAGCTCAAAGCTCAGTACTTACCTTCACCGAACTTATGGTAGAAACTTACTAAACTACTTAGTAATCATCTAAAACTTCACACTGACTTTTGCTGCAGCAAGGGTCAGTTTCTAATATAGCTGCAGTAAAAACCAGAAATGGCAGTAATTTTTAAGGGCAGGCTGGACTTCAGCACAATTCTTTTAGGCTCGTACAGACATTATTTCACTTAAAGTACTGTATAAAAAGCTTAATCTGTAGATTAAAAGAAGGTTAAAAACTGCAACGTTTAACCTGAATGGGATAGAAGACGGCAGATAGAAAGCAAGCTCAGGATATGAACACTGAATTTAATAGCTGTGCAGTTTAGGGTTAATATCTAGCCACAGAGCTGTGCAGATACCAGGACTACAATACTACTACCGTATCAGGACTACAACACTTTTTACTGGAAGTAAAAGGTGATTATTGCTGGCATGTGTCAGACTTCCAGGTATCAGCATTAGCCATCCCAAAAGTCTGGAAGAGGAGAGGGCAAAGTCCGCAGTGGAAGAAGTCCTGTGCACCAAGCCATGTTAAATCTCATGTAAGTTAGAAGAAAAGGAGATGAGAACTGCGCACAAGAGATGTAGCAAGTTCAACAGCAGATGTGAGATACTGTTCTAGCTTTTTGTACCTACAGTACATAGCAATAAAGGGATGAGTAAAGTTCTCTTGCAGAAAATGTCTTCAGGAACTGAGCTGGTGCTGGGCTCACCCAGTGAACTAGCAGATTAGCGTGATGGTTCCAGACTTGCACCGCAGCCGGCAGAGGCTACTCTGGCCCTTGGGCACTGGTCGAGAGAATCCCAGATAAGGGGAGGCAGCATCACAGAGAGAGCCAGATAGCTTATGGGGCTGTGGGAATAGGGACAAGCTGGAGAAAAAACCACACTGGAAGGAAGGGAAAGGTTGAGGGTGGCTTTGGGCAATGGGTAGGAATGAGAAAGTGTTAGAAATAAGCAGGGAGTTTAGCTAAAAGGTTCCCTTGCGGATTGATTTACATTGGAGAGAAATTGGCCTTAGGTCAAGTCTGCAGTGCTTTTATGTGATTGCTTTCCCTCTGAGCATCCTAGAATGCCAGTTGGGCCAAGCGTTTTGGCCTGTGGGCAAGTCCACAAAAAAGGCATAAGAAATGTCCCTTACAAGGCCAGTTCCCTAATAGGTGTTTTATACACCAGTTTAGAAGTTGTAGGTCTGTTTTACCTGCTGGGCTCCTGGAGGAGGTGGATAGGAAGTGCACATCCTTGCATCTGGAAATTTGTTTAAAAATGCTGCATCATCAGTTGGAGCTTACTTACAATGTGGAAACTCTCAGGCTGTCCTTGGAGAGGAGCCATGTGCTATCACCCCCTTGAAAATGCAAGTTGATTAAATATGTAGGTCAGAAAACAGAAAGCACATCCATGTTTATTTAATAGATGAGAGTTTCATGGCATAATGTTATATCACTTGAGCTGCGGATCATTTTTTGAAGGTGATATAATAATAGCTTTGTTCTGAGCTCAGGGATTAAGGAACGTCACCAGGTATTGCTACCCAAAGGGCAGGTGCAGGTTTTTCAGTAGCATTAATAAATAAAAATACCTGCCAGGGACTCAGGTTACGTGCGAGGATTGCTGTGGTCAAAGAAGAATAGTTAACAAGGAGCAAATTTTCAGAGCAGAATCTCTCTCTCTTCCAGAAATGGGCTGGACATAAACATGTGCATCTCTACAGCGTTATCAAACCAAAAATTAAGCCAGGAATCCTACTGGCAGTTGTTGCCCTCAAGCCTTCATTATGGCCTTATTTCTTTCTCCACCTCCAGCCCCCGAGGAATTGGACAGGGAGCTGCTCCTGTCTGGCAGTCTGGGCTGTATCAGCCTGGTTTGTGCTGATTGTCCCCCCCAGTTACCTTGCTGCTGTCTGTAGCAGCCTCGCACAACACTGTGCAGTTTTGCATCTGAAATTGAAAAGATGCCTGGGTTTGACTGAATCATTCTTCATTATCTCAGCGGGCAGCAGATTTAGGAGCTAGATTTGCAATGAGCATTTATTAGATTGTGTGTCTTCTGGGGATAGCTAATTTTTTTTTTTATCATCAGATTCCATGACTTAGCATCATAATTAGCTATTAGACATAAATACTCCAGTCAAGAGCTGCCTTTTTTTTTTTAAGCCTGCTTATTCTACGAGTCTTTCTTTTCTCATTTATAGGAGAGTTTTGCACAGTTCTTCTGACAAGTGCAAGATAGCCAGTGGGCATGAGACCTGTAATTAATCCACTGAATGCACAGTGCAAGCAGGACAGCTCTTGGATGAAAAAGCTCTCAGCCTCTGTAAGGTATCTGACAAGGCAGAAAATACTGTTAGTTAGAGCGGTGGGGTTTGTGACATTGGTGCTAGGAACGGCACCCAGCAAATTCATTTAATATAAGGTTCTGAGGACAGGAAGGAGAAAATTATATCCTTCAGCATTCCCCTGAATTTTGAAGTCGCGTGTGCATGGTTCTGCACTCTCCTCAAGAGCTGATTCACTGGGTTTCTAGTAAAGAAAATAAAGTAAGCTTGAGTCCAGTTTCCCACCCCTTCTTGTAGGTGTGCATGTGTTGGGCGGTGGTGGTGTGCTGTCTTAAAAGGGAGTCCAGCACTGAGAGCACTGCCCTGAACTGTGGGAGGTCCAGGTGAGGCTCTCGCATTGGCAGAGACAAGCGGTGTGAATCTGGTATCCTCACTGTACTTTGGCTTGGCATCCATCAAAATAGCTTCAGAGATTTTGTGGTCAAGTGAGATGCCCTTGGATGCTGCAACATTAGGGTGTCTTGTTGGTTTGTCACAAAAGCATTAAAAGTGGTGGAAAGCGCAGAGTGAGGGTGGTTGTCCCTTTAAATGAAGTCGTTCTTTTATGTAACGCTACTTGGTTTATTGCACAGGAAATATCTTTGTTTCTTAGCTCTCTAGCTGCTATTGTACCTGCCATTTATTGCAATTTACTTCTGAGACTGTTTTTCTAACTGCCTTGTGTTCTTGGATCAGATACAACACCCTTTGATTCCTGTTGTCCTTTTGTCTTTGCTTGCTTGGCTCTAAACATTTTGTTCCCTGAACGCGGGCCCAGGTTCTTCTCTCCCCTGTGCTGCAGCTAAATCGGGAGTACTGCTCCTGAAGCAATTAGTTAAGAAGCACTGACACATATGAGGGGAATTGGGACTCTTGGTTTGTTGGGGTTTTTTCCCCCAAGTTTTGTCAAGGAGTCTGTACTGCTCTTCCCAAATCTTCCAGTACTAGTTCCAGTGTGCAGACCAGTTCCAAGCCTGAGTGACTGCACTTTGCCTGGTGGTAATCCACACTATATTTCCAGTTACCCGATTCAGTTTCACTGCTTTGTAGTCACAGCACAAGCTGCACCAGCAATGCAGTTTGTGTGTGCAGTTCCTGACTCCTGCCTAACTCAGCTGGATGGGTGTCTCAAAAGCCAGGCATACCCAGCCAGGCATATCCATTCTCAAGGCGGATAGCAAACTCACTTGGTCACAAGACACTCAAAACATTAAGGGAAGAGTGGAGCATTGCTGATACGGAACGGTGCAAAGTCTGCAGGAGTCTCAAATGCTGCTGACTCTCAAATGAGAATCTGCAGGCAAGACCTCTGCTAATGGTTTCCTAGTGGCATATGCCAGAAATGAGGAAAGAAATTATTGTCTTGGTGCAAAAGCTGCATTTCTATTACCTCTCCTGATCTCCAGGGAAGAGTGGAGTTGGTAAAAGAAAAGGAAAATAATTAAGGTCTGAGCAGAAATAGTAACTGTCCCAAGGTCCTCAGTGTTATTCTGTCACAGCTGACTTCTTCAGGCTCAGTCCCCCTCCCATCTTATCTCTCCGGGCTGTATCAAGAGGTACAGCCTCAGAAATTGAGATTTGGTCTAAACTTCCCTGTGCTGCTGCTTTCAGTTCCTCTGCGCTGTGGCACTCTGGGCCACATCAGCGCCTGCCTGTGTTTGGAAGCGGTTTGCATGCAACCAGCTGCTCTTTCCTTGGTTTTATGGCACCTACTGCAGCTGTATCTCAGTCTCAGATAAAAAAACCAAACCCAAACAAAAATAATCAAGACAAAAAAGAGAGGCAGCTGCAGTAGAACTAAGGTGACTGGTGAGCTTGAGATGCAACAAGGCATTGTTTTTCTCTCCTGGATTATACCAGCGTTACACATGAGTTGAAGAGTTTCTGCTCAGATCAGGCCTGTTGAGGTCTGTGCAAAACTACAGCTACCCAGGAAACTTCTAGGTTAATAAAGGAGGCTTGAATTAGCCCACTTCCAGCAATACATGGGTATTCGGCAGAGGGGTTGTGGCTTTCAGTTTGATTGCCCATGAAGCTCCCTTGTTAGGTGCTCAAGATCCCATCCAAGAGTTATTTTTTTTAGACTGTACTTAGCCTTAACAGCCTGACAATGTCCAGTGTTGCCGGCCTCTTAATATTGCTGAGAGAGGAGAAAAATTGTTAACCCTGTTTTGTAAAAGGCCAAAGCTGCATAGACCGGCTGTAGTGGAGCAGGGACTGTAATCCCTAATTCTAAATTCTCTATTAAAACCCTAATCCCTGGGCTATCCTTCTGCTTCAGACAGAGTTCATGATGGATGGTGTATAATTTGTCTGAAGTGATGCACCTGCTGCTATTTAAAGCTAGTTATTTTCCTTCTGTCCCTGTGTCAAAGTTGCTTTTTTCTTTTTCTTTTTTTATTGCCATATTCTTCTTTTGCTGGAGTGATTAAAAATTGAATTGCTTGCATTTTGTAGGTCTCTGTCAGAGTCTATGGTTCAAATACTTCAACAAATTCCATGTAGTTTAACAGTACCTTGGGACTGATAAAGGTTGATGCCTGGACTGGTTAAAGGGGAAGAATCCTAGCATGTGGTTTCCAGCATTCACTGTGTGGTTAGAATCCAAAAGTCTCCTGATTTGCCTAAGGATCTTAATTTTTTTTTTAAGAAATGTAATGGAAAAAGAGGGGGGAATACAGATACTTGCCAAAGAATATAGACAGAAAAGAACAGCAGGATGGCGGGGGGTGGGGGTGGGATGTGGAAGTAGGTCAGATGCATTGAAGACAAAAAAAAAATCATTATTATGATTAGGAGAGATTAAGGAAGGCAAGAGCAAACAGCATCAAAGAAATCCAATTTATTAAGGCATTTAAACAAGAGCATTCCTTGCAAGGCACGTTCTCCATACTGTACACCAAGCTGGAGCAAAATGAGAGGAGAATGTCCTGTGCTATGTATTTAATTTAATATCTAGTCTTCTGTATATTAATCTATGAGTTCTTGAATAAACCTTTTCTTAATTGTCACAAGGAACAAATGCTGCAGAAACTGTTACCCGCCCTCCCTCGCTTGAGTTCTTGTAGATTTTTCATTTTTAAAGCTATAATTATCCAGTTAGGTCTCTAGGTGAAGAATGCACCCAGTGTAATAGTAGTGCTTGCTGACAGCAGTCAATCAATTACTTCTTCAGCACATTAGGTGCTTCACATAAAATAAGGAGATTCTTATCTCAGAGATTTCACATAAAAGGCGATTTATAAGGGTGAAGTTATTTCATCTGAGGAAGTTAAGAAACTTTGCAATGACAAGTAGATTCTTCTTGCTTTTCTTAAC
>JANZLP010000070.1:3103360-3114962 GCA_026930925.1 Chelictinia riocourii | reverse complement strand
GCGCCTTCCTGGGGGGAGCTAGAGCCCGACGTTCGGAATTTGGAGGTGGCCCGTGCCGAGGCCGAGCGCCACGAGATAGGCAGCTATCTAGTATGGAATTGTTCATCACTTGATTTCTTCTTTTCCAGTTCTTTTATCTGTCTTCTGTTGTTTTGTCTTAGGATTAAATTGGGACCTGCTTATGCCGAAGGTTTTGTGAGCTGTCGTTGTCCTCGTATATTTGATGTTTTCTGGATAAAACTAAGCGACACCTGCAACCACTGGGGCCTGCAGGGAATCATTGCTTGTGCGATAAAGTGCGAGCTTTGATATTTCTGGTTCTCAGTCCGTCTTGTCAGCCTTTTTAGCAAACCATGGTGAGAAAGTAGATTTATTGCATCTTAAAACAGCTCAGTTTTTATGTGTGACCTCACAACAAGACTCCTCCTGATTCTCTTCAAAAAGGCCTTGATATAGGCAAGGTTTGAATTTGCTCTGGGGCATTATTTAAAATTGGAGTGGAAGCCATTTCTTTTGCTCAAATACTTGCTGAATTTTTTCCTTTAAATTGAATGGATACTGTTACGGAGTTCCTGGGGGAAGGCAGGGCACTGTGGGAAATGAAAGGGGAATCCATGTAGTATATGTCCCAGCGTGGGGAAAAATGAGATGCCATCCGTTCAAAGCGCATTATCTGAAACATAACAGCTGGATTAATCCCGTTAAATGAAGCCAATACAAAGTTGTGGGTACACCTTCTACCCGGCTAACTCGAGCCCGAGTGTGCCCAGGTCTTCAGCGGGGGTTCAATTGCCGTCCCCCCGTACGCTGCAGAGGTCGGGGGTTGCTGTGGCATCCCGGTCATTAGTACGAGGTGCTGGGAAGAGTTTGGGTCTTGGGATGTGTGAAGCGGATGCTCAGGAGACCCAGATGTCCTAAACGTGTGCCTGCAGCGGCAGGAGCTGGGACTCGGTGTCTCAGGAGGCCCGTTAGAGACCTGTCTCCCAAAATGTATTTGGTGAGGGAAGCAGGCCAAAATGAATACGCTTGTTCATAAGGCAGCAGGGACTGGTAGGTGCCAACATAAATTGCAAAGCTGTAAGTGTCTCTGTGTGGAAATCTACGTTGCTGCAATGCTGTTTGGGATTTTTTTCTGATTATTTGTGCAAACAGAAGAAGAAAAAAAAAAGATCTGTTATAAACTCCTTATGTTTATTGGATTTAGCTTACAAAGATCAGTATAGTTCTATAGTTTAATAGCGAAAAGTAAAGGCGAAATGACAAAGGAAATCTATTAATCCTGAAAAATACAAAGCTTTGTTTCTGGAGTTGTCACTGATCCAGTATTAGGAAGCCATTGAGTATTCTTAATAAAAATGTAAGATAATTCAGAGATGATGTATGTTACTGCATACAGATCCGAGAAGATGCAGTCACATTTACCCCGGTGTCTCGGAGTGCTCCCCTGAAAACCTAGAAAAGCCAGAATTTGCTGTCAGGACTCTCTCCCCGCTCCCATAGCATGATTTATTCAGCTGCAGTCTCAGGGAAGGCTGAGTTTTCTCAAAACTCTCGGCCAAGTAACTCCCTGTCCATTTCAGCCCTACAAGAAGATTTCTGTAGCGATCGCGCTGAAGCCCAGCTTAGCAGCCGAGGCAAACTGAACAAATGCTGTAGTCTTTGAAAGTAGATTTATCCGTAATTGCTGAAGATGGGGCACAAAATTTGATTTTAGAGCTTGGTGTTTTTCAGGATGTCCGCCTTGGTTTTTACATGTTTTGATGTCTTTAGTAGAAAACATAGTTCAGGAACGCCAAAAAGTGGCATATGAGGAATAATAATGGGCTGGCTAATAATAACTATACCGTCGGAGAAGAGTGTCAATTTTCTCTGTCAGATTATATCCAACATTAGAGGTGGTATTTCAGAAGCAAAGCCAGATCAGAATCTGAATCTGAAAATGGGCTGAGCAGGGAAATCTGGCTCTAAAGAAGTTTCAGTGCTAGATATTAAAAAATTTGGAATCAAGAGTGAGTTTTGCTGTGTGTATCTCAGCACAGTTAATAGTGAATAAAAGAAATTAATGAAAGGCAAAACTACACGGAACAAAACAGAAAATCACACTCCAGCAATTGCAGTAAAACCTACTGTGGAAGCTAATCAGCTTTGTGGTTGTGGTTAAGCATGAATAAGCATTGCGGAGGAATGCTATAATAGGAGGTATTAATGAACGTGGGATTCCACTGGGAAAATTGACACCTATACCTTATTTTCTAAGGCCTCGTGGCTTGCACTGAAGCACAGTTTAAATCCACTTACAGGCTGGTTTAGGTTTAAATGCTGTAAATTTGTGAAAAGTATCCTCAGTTTGGACACCGCTCTTGGATCCTGCGCAATACGGCCCTAGCGCCGCAGCTCTCAAGTTGTCGCCTTTATTATTTTTATGACTTTTATTCAACCTGCTGCTGTAAAATGCAGGGAAAGACAGACTTGTCTGGTAGGATAAAACGTCCCCCAGCATCGCTGCCTTCAGTACCAGCTGTGTGTGAACAAGGGCAAGAATCTTCACTGAGGAAGCGCGGGAAAAAGGAGTGAGACTGTTTTGAGCCAACAGGTTTTGGGAAGCTCCCAGTCAACTCGCCAAGCAACAGGGAACAGAGCAGAGCAGTAGCTAAGGAGACTTTTTGGTTTTTTCTTTTATTTTCTTTTCTGTTTACTTCTGTTGAGCAGTACGTTTATTTTCCAGTGACAGAGCATGGTGAAGGACAGCTGGCAGTACCATAATCTTGGCGGTGTGTTGATCGGAGGTTGTCAATCCACCTTCAGAAAGGATTTAATGCTGATAAGACTGTTGTAAGCGGGCTTGGATGACTGAAGGAAATCTCTGCCTTTCTGACTTTAAGTTGCTTCCATGGCCTCAGTGCAAGCCTGTGAGGAAGGCAGACTTGCATGCAACTGCAAACGGTAGATGGCGGAGCTGATCATCTGGAATTGATCGTCACATCAGGAATTGATCTCTGTAGATGACTTGCTCAATACACTCTCTGAGAGTTGCTTCCGAATCCACTGCTGGCATTTACTGGGTCGGAAGGAGCCTCTGCTCTTGCTCACTGTTGCTCAGATGACCTTAATTTCTTGATTTCAATGACCTGTTTCTTACGTTCATTCCCTCGATACCTTGTCCAGTTGGAGGAGGCTGTGCAGCCCTGCTTGGAGGAACTGGAACCTGGGGCCTTGCATTTGCAGACCATGTACAAAATTTTGTTACATCAAAGTGAAAATACTAGGAGTAGGCAGAAAAATGGATGTTTTGGTTTGTTGGTAGATAAAAGAAAAAATGATCACTTGCCCTTTTCAGTTCAGCGAGAAGGAAAATGTTTTAGATTTATCTTGGCAAGTTAAAAGTTTAAAAAGCGTGTGGCAGGGACGGAAATCAGATCAGAGAAAATACTTCATCTGGAATAAAATATTGAAAACATATCTTCTCAAGGCTGAAACAAAACTTTCTAACACTTTCCTTTTTATGAGACATTTGGCAAAGCAATGAAGTTACTTAGTGTATTGCAAAATTGTCTTTTTTCTCTTTTTCTTTTTTGATGAAAGGAAGTTACAACCAAACATTTTCAGTCAGTTCTATTTAAGAATTGCTCCAGCTGGACTGCAGAAGCCAGAACACATTAACACGAGCTTCATTTGCTAGGAAATAATAGTTCCTTGGGAAGTTTAGGACTTGGATTGTGATCTCAGCTGTATTTCTGTAAGTCAAGACGAAGTCCCTGACAGAACAGGATCACAAGAACGAGCTCATGGGAGCTGAGCAGTCGATGTCCGACGTACGCTGTTCCTTGGTGGGGAGTGGAGCCGAGTGTTCCGTCACCCAGATGAGGCAGACCACGCTATGCCCCCTCCTGATGGGCACGAGTGTCCGCTCACGCGGACCTACAGGGAAAGTTTGCCCTCTTTGCGTTGCTCACGTCCCTCGCTCTGCTAGGAGCAGTTTCCGTGCCATGGTGTGTCCGACTGCTCCACCATGGATTGTATGGGGGAGATGAATGTGAGAGTTTCAGAGTAGCTTAGCAGCAATAAATCATGATGTCATATTGATGTTACCATCCAGGGAAATGCTGGAGATGGATTCCTTCTCCCCCGCCCCCCAGGTTATCGATTATTTCTTGTGTTCCTAGCACTCGGGGAGAATCTTGCTGAGAGGCTTCTAGTCCTTGTCGAGTGATGTGAAATTCCCAAACCTACACTTTAATGACATCTTTACAGAGAGATTTGGTGTTAGGACCTGGCTAACACAGTAAATACTTAATATTTTCCGTTTTCCTCTCCTGCAACTTCACGGTTTGACAGATTCTTGGCATCTTCTCCCTCATTTCTCTTGGCCAGAAGACAGCTCGGAAGAACACCAAGTTACCAGTTGCTGGTTTTTGGACAGGTGTTCGGGTGCTCGGCACTGAGACCCATGTAAGTAACTAAAGCGAAGGGTGAAGAACAGCCTTTCCCCCCCAAATCCTCTATCTTCCCGAACAGTGCCCCTCTGCATTGGCATCCAGAAGTTACGTACGTGCTGCTTCACGCATCCTGTGGAGGATTCCCGGCCCCCCGTGGGGTCTGGGCGATGCTGGCAGACCATGTGCCGTGAGGTCGCTGAAGGTTTGATCCTGCTCCTGGCTACCCGATGAGAACTGGTGAGGCTGGTAGTGTTCTCGGGGTCAGTATCAGTTCCTTGTCTGTGGAAATCCCTCTTTCCTGCTGAAGCGTGCCACAGAAAGGCCGTCCAGCAGCTCTTCCTTATTATACACCCCCCCTCCTCCACAAATAATTTCCTATTTTTGACTGGGCTATGCATACCTCTGAAGAGTTAGCACTTTTATAGAGCGTGTATATATAGTTCGGTAAGAAGAAATGACTTTCGGTAAAAACAAGATGACATTTTCTAGAAGAATATCCTGGCATGCATGATGAGTGGGAAAATAGTGGTTTTACCCTGTACAAGATTTTTATAAAACTATGCTTCTGGCAGTATTTATTTCCAGAATATTTGAGCTCTCTCGAAAACACAAAACCTGAAAGAATGCTACCCGTCACAGCTCCCAGGCAAAATCTCCGCTTTGTTTTTTTCATTTCTCTGTAAAAAAGAAAATCACACTTTTTTTTTTTTGAAGGAAGGAGAAAAACAGTTTTCCAGAACTTCCTATATAACAAAAATAAAATTCCCTTTGAAAATGTGATGACAGAAAATTTGCAAATACATATGCTCTTTTCTTCTGTGAGATTCGGTGCAACAACCTTAACAATGACCTTAAAATGTGTTTGGATGAGCATCTTCAGGTCTTATCTTGTATATTCTTTAACATGCCAGTGTTTTTTCTTCGTGCAGTTGGCTGGCTACCTTCAACAGGACTACTTACGCAAAGAAGGATTTGAATTGGAAGCTTTTGTATTTGCCCTGCAACTCAGATAATCTTGCTACTAATTTTGTGGATTTTCTTCAAAAGAAGAGAGTTTTCAATGTAGTCATCAAGTCCTCTTTAAACACTTGGCTCACCGTTTGGCTTTGGATATCTCTCCTAATGATTATCTTGCAAGTGACAGGATAGTTAATGGCTAGTTCTCCTGCTGATGCAAATTCTTTTTTTATTTTATTTTGTTTTACCTGGGATTTCACCTCCCAGGAGCTGGATTTCATTTGAATTAAATTTTAACAGACCTCTTGAGAACTAATGTTGGAGCAAGACCAGGTCCCCGTAATTTCAAGTGTACAGGTACCTATTGCCACATCCAGTGTACAGCCTATGTTTATACACTAAAAAACAAAACACTGTTGCGTAAGCACAGAAGGGTTGAAGCCTTAATAAAAGCATCTCCTTTTCTTTTACAAGACACAGAAGGATACGTGATGTGCTTGTGCTTACTTAAACAGGGTATTCTATGACAGGTTAACCTGTCGTCTTTGAAGCAAAATTAGCAGTTGGTGGTACTTTCTTATGGGAAGTATCTGTTTGCATGCTGTATGCATCACATACATATAATGGCGTAACACTAGACGTCTTTAGGAAGGCCTAGTGCTCTGGCTTGCATTTATTCATGTGGCTCAAACAGGAAAATATGTAAAGCCCCCCTGAAATAGAAACCCGTAACGTAATCACTGATACAATATAATGGTGAGCAGTCTGAAGCAAATGGGGGTTTTTTGGCCACAAAACATTTGCATGAGTTTGTGAATACATCTCGCTTCACCCTTCTGTCTGTTTTGTTCAAAGCTTCCTCCTGACAGCTTTGCTAACGGTTCATTTTGTTCCTGTGGTGACTAAATAGTGGAGGAGCTGATATTTGAAGTTTTCTGTGACAGCAGAGCCCGGTACTAGGCACTTGGGATCTCTGCCGTCTGCTCTTCGTTGTGCTCTTTTGCTTTCCTGAAGCAGGTTTGGTTTCGGCTGCTGGATAGTAGTGAAATTCTCCACTGAGGGACAGGAAGCCATGCCAGAGGTTAGAAGGGTTAGTTTTGCCTTGTTGCAGTAAATTACAGAGCAATCATAACTGATGGGAAGGAGTTTGATGAAGTGGGTGAGGAACAATTGATGGATTATTTTAGTTAAAATTACTTAGAGCCCAATCCAACTCCCACTGAAGTCAATTAAATCGTAGTTGAATCAGGGCCAAAATGAGTCAAATTCAATTATGCCTTAACTGTAAACATTTAAAAGCACATTATTATAAGGTAGTTTAGCACTTAAATTACAGCAAAACAAAAGCATTTACGAAATCCCAGGCTGATAGTGTTTTATTTGTACAGCTCTGTTGAAACCCTTTTTCCTGAGGCTGAGAGACAGAGACCCCTTACCCTTAGACTGGTGCCTACCCCCTGTAGCACCCCCGTTGTGAAGGGGTGTCGCAGCAATGGATACTGCAGATGTATTTCGATCCGTCAGAGAGTAGCTGGCTGGCGCTTGCCTGAGAAGAAACAGCAAAGATCACTGAAAAGAGATTGGAGAAATCCCACCTAATTGTCTGGATTTGGAGAGCTTACTGGTGTAAGTATCAGCTCATAAACTACTGAGTCTTTCGCATGAGCTAATCTCAAAACTGTAATGGTTGTGGATATTCATCTTTGTCTCAGCTGAACAACGTACAGCATCCAAAATGTTATTTAAAAAGAAAGAACTTACATGATAAAAAGATGGATTTATAAATACATTCAAGTTTAACAACACATGGCGGCATTTTTGGAAAATCAGGGAGATAATCTTTTAAATTATAACTCACAAGCCTGCTTTAAAACAATCTATGGGGTTTTTTTTTAGAGATTCAGGTTTGATCCTTTTTGTTCTGTCCTCCGAATTTCTCCTCCCCGTCCCTTTTCCGGCAGGGCGAAGGCATCTCCTGCTGTTTGGAGCGGCTCAGGCTTGGCAGGCATAGGGTTTCCCGGCTCGCGTTTGTCCGATGGGATAGGCTGTCCCAGGAGGTTTTAGCGCTGCATCCTAAGTGCCATCCCTAAAGATCTGTCAAAAGCTTGAGACCTGGTGAGCTCTGGGTAGGACAGGGAATAGCTGTTAACTGGGGTCATTCCTGTCTCCGCCTGAACTAAATTCGTCCCCCCGGACAGATGATCTCCCGGCCAATGCCAAGCGCTGAAAGAACTTGGTCTGGTTCGGTTTCTCTCTTTGTAAGCAGCTGTGTTTAAAATGAAAGATAGGGCCTGATCCTTGTTTTAACGACGGACAGGGCATCGCTCTGGCTTTGTGAAGGGTCCTTGTGGTGGATGGAGATGCGGGATGCTTGCAGAGCAGTGAAAGGGCAGGAATTGGGACACGGTGCAAATGAAAAAAAGATCAATTTGACTGCAGAGCTAGTACAGGAGTGCTGAAGTGCTGTCAGAGCTGTTCAGCTGGCTAAATGGACTTTGGTTTTAGTCTGGCAGACTCAGGTCGGCAAATTGTTTCCTTTTCTTCCATGCTGTCACAGTTTTCGTAGTCGTTTTGCTTTTTTTTGTATCCTTTCCTGTTTTCCATGCCTTTCTATTGATAGCAGGATCAATTAACAGCTTCCACTAACACTTTTGAAAGAGCTTGCAACTACGAAATAGAAATTTCTGTCCTTCCGAGCAAAGTGATACCCATCCAGCAGTGTTAATCAGGAAAAAGGGATACAACCGTGATAAACATTGATGTAGGACTTCTATGGCATATGCTCAGCTTAGGAAAAAATACTGCCTGTTTTCTTCCTTTTCAGTAAACAAAGACACTTCCCTGAGAGCAATGCAGACAACTTGATAGCTACGTATCTGTGGCTTTACTCTGTTTGAAAAAACTGATTTCTGTGAACCATGCCTTATTTCTCCCTTCTTAATATCAGGATGATTAGTCATGTTACAACTTGTAAAAATGCATTAAAGTCAGTTGACAGCTATTTAAAAACTGAGCACTACTATTCACAGATACTGACTGCTTAGTACAGCCTAGGCGTGATTTGTTTGACTCGTATTAACTCGCCAGTGATCGTAACTTTGGTATTACTTTTCAAAAAGCAAAACCAGCGATAATGTTTTTATCCACTGATTGTATTTCTCTGTCTCTGAGTGTACGCCTGCGAAATAAAAATGGTACTTTCCTGTAGTAAATTACGGGATAGAAAATCCTTTTGGACAGTGAAGGATACTGAAAATGGTTTCATTCATCACGATGCCTTGATGGCAACTTCGGTTTGAAGAAAAACATTTCCTTTAGGGGAAATATCTTGGGGAAACACACAGTATTTCTTAGGAAGCGGAGCTGGTGCTGAATTTCTGAGTACCTCTGCAGTGATTTGAACTTCTTGGTGACGATTTGCCAGGACGTAGCCCGCTTCACCCTGAAACCGGCCATGCTGCAAGGCTTTCGCTCAGAATTTCTTACGTATGAAGGAAGTTGTGATGGAATAGCTGCTGCTGCCTGTTGCTGCTATGTTAATTAACTGAAAAATCCATCCAGAAGAAATGTAAGTGTTTGTTTCCAGTATCTGGCACGTAGCTTTAGTGTGGCTTAGAATGTGGTGGAGTCTTTTAATTTGTCATCTCAGAATGTTTGTTTTCCTCTAGGCCAATCATGGGTCATTTGCCTCCAGTAATTGATACCGACATTGGAAATGTTCATCCAGTTGATGACAAAGTTAATTTAAGTGTTTGAAGAGTTATTGCCTCTGGTTAAACTGGGGCCAGTTTGCACATTGTGAGAAAATTCAAATACATACCTCATCTAGTTTCTCTCCACAAGAATTTTCTTCATTCAGACGTCTCTCTTTTTACAACAATCAGTAAATAGTGAGGCCTCTGTGTTTTAAACTCTAGTTTAACCCTTTGCATGCTGCAGATTACGTCCAAATATTGCTTTTCTCAATACCTCCTGATTTCCCCCCCATCCCCACTTCTTATTTACTCCTTGAAGTCAATAGCAGTTTTGGGTGTGTAGAAAAAGAAAAGGAATTGCATCAGACTGCAAATACATGAATGTTTTCTGCTGAGCATTCATTTAGCCGGCAGCTTGGGACATGCCGCTGTTGGGAACAGGGATAACTGAACGGAGTTTGTGATTTTGCAGAGCCCGTGGAATAGCTGAGAACTTTGCGGCGGATGGTCGGTGGCTTGGTCGTCTCTACTCGGCTTTGCCCTTGCCTCACTGTATGATGTGGAGCCAGTCGTACGCTTGCTGCACACCTCATCTTTCCCATTAGATAAAGGAGAGCAAGAGAAGCCCAAAGTAATATGGTCAGTGGGGACTGCATGTATTTAACTGTGCTCTTCAGGAGGATTAATTCAGTACAAATAAAATCTATATTTTTTTTCCCCACCAGAGAGAAGTCTGTGGGAGGGAACAGACTTCCCCACAAATCACATTAAGACAGGTGTAAGGACAAAGCTGCTTTTATTACTTTGTAGGGGCTTCAACTCATTCATTAGCAATTTTTATCTGTCCTTTTACCCTTTACTGGACTTTTACATTCTGTCCATGCCCTGCTGGGTTTTTCAGTTTGCTCCTTCTCTGTCTTCCTTCCTTTTTCTCCCCTTGCGCTCCTTCTTGCCGTCTCCCCTCAGCACCAACTGCATCTGATAATGTTTGAGTTCCAGGTCGAACTTTCGAACCCATGACGTCAAGTTGGTTTGGAATTAGGCAAAACCAGTTTGCCCATCCCTCGTTGTAAAAGGGTTAATCCTCTAAACTATTGAGAGACAAGGGCAGGGAGTTATGAAAGGAGCCCCTGTTTTATAAGCATTTGTATTGCCAGTGCTTGAATACCGGTAATAAGTAGGTTGCTTCTGTGATAAATAGCTGTTAGGTAGAAAATAATTAATACCAAACATAAAGTGACATGCAGGAAGCAAAACCAGCTGCTTAATGTAGCTATTTGCATTTAAACTCACAACTGCCCCCAAGACAATGCCTTTTTTCTTTACATACTTTATTACCCTGTGCATATTTAGCCCTTTTAGACAGCAATTTATTTAACCACTTCCTTTTTTTTCATGTAACCATATTCTTATCACATTCATTCAGCAGTTTTCTCTGGGACACAGTCAGGAAAAATAGTATAGGAAATGCTTCAAAAGCAAGGCTTAAAGAGGCCAAGAAAATAGTCTTCAGGCCTACACAAAAATTGGGATTCTAGTCAAAACGACCTTTGATTCAGACTCTAAGGCGGTTCCAGTTATCAAAGATCCTGGGAGATCACTTCTCACACACACTGGGACAGTAAATGCCCTATTCTCAGAAGACATAAATCAAACTAAGCATAAATCTCTCAGGGTTACTGTTTTCATAAATTAACTCTTGAATCAAAAGCACAACTGAAAACACAACTTTTATGATTTTGAATTAGACTCAGACACAAAGGTTCAGTTTTTTAAGGGAATATGTGTTTAATCCACACTTTTTTGCTCTGGAATAAAAACAGATTTTTAGACATTTGCTGGGTTTTGTCCCCAAGTTGACTTAAGGGAAACAGTGCTTTTCTGCGGTGGCTCTGCAAATACTGTCTGCTGGGTTTCAGCAGCCCCAGAAAAGCAGTGGTAGGTACTTTATGCATGGAGAAAATGCCCCAATCACAGCCTGCAGTCCATGGGCAACCAATTTAGGCAGGCAAAAGCTCCACCTGGAATTGCTTCAACTTCCCTCTTCCTGAAGCTAAAATCAGAGCTATAAAGTGTGCATTGTGCCGGCATCCCAAAGCAGAATGGAAGCACCACAGCTGGCAGGGAACCCCATCCTAGAGTCACCTAGGTGATATCAAAATTAATTTTTCAAATTATCAAAAAACAGCCCCAGCAACCTGATGGAAATGAGATGGCAATTCCTTCATTTTCTCTCTTCAAGCCACAGGAGAAGAGAAGGGCCCCAGGAAGAGCCTTGTGTCAGGACATGTCCCCATTTCAGTGCCACAGGTCCTTGCATTATCTGCTGCAGAAGGGAAGCTGGTTGCCCCATCTGAAGCAGCAGTTTCACATGGCAGAGCAGAGCTATGCGGTTCCCAGCAGAGCTCCGGAGCCAGCCAAGCACCATTAGCCCCGAGCTCTCCCTTCTCAGCCAAGCCCAGCATCCCCAGGGCTGCTGTGCCTGTGCGTAGGCCACCACTGGCGGGTGAGGAC
>JANZLP010000070.1:2799273-2810616 GCA_026930925.1 Chelictinia riocourii | reverse complement strand
AGATGCATAGATAACACATGCTGCAATGTAATCAGAAATTAAAACAGTTTATGAATATAATGAAGTCACATGTGAAGTAATAACTTGAGGGTTATGAGCTTAAACTGGTACCAGTTAAAAGGCATCCTGGTCCTGAGAGACATTGATAGTTTGGACCACGTATCAGCTTTGCTGAAAGTTACTGCAGTTTTCTGAATCGGTCCACCAAGTCATGAATTTGTTGATTTTGGTGTTTTCTCCGTTGATTTCCTCCAAGCAAAATGAAAGCCAAAAGCTGCCATAGTGACACGGTAGGGTTCAGAAATAAACTAGTGATAAGTGTGGCTTTCTGGGAGCCTCTACTTGATTATGACCAATAACAAGGTCTATCTTTGGTTTTGATGGATTGTGTAGGTGTTATTTTTCTATGGTGACTTGATGTGACTGTTCAGCAGAAGTGCTAACTTTTAGAGGAGTGCAGATCCAGGGTGCGTTTGCACTGTCATTTACCCAAACGATAACAGCTCCAGTAAATGAGGCCATATTTGTGATTGCTTAGCAGTTCTGACTTTCACTGTCCTTTGCACATGCTATGTAAGGGGGCAGGAGATTCAGTGGTCTGTTCCTTCTGTCATTAGCAAATGAATAAGCAATTTGCAAAACAAGTCACAATTTTCACTTCCCTTCTGATAAAAGACTGGAAGGAATTTCTTTAAAATTAGGACTATAGGTATGTCCAATTAACAGTCTGATTCACGTGGGATCATAGCTTAATTTCTGGTGTTGGCAAAAATAGCTGCCAAAGGAATCTAATATTTTGGATTTTCAGAAGTATTTTATTTTGCAGAAATTTTACAGAAAATCTTAGGAAAATGTAACAAGCACAGCTCAGGTGAGAATCATATTCTTAGAGTGACTCTACTTTGGTAATTTAACCCTTGTAAAACAGAGATTTGTCATTCCCATTTTCAGTCTTATCTTAGCAGTTTGGTAAAGTTCCTGATGTTGCCCACATCCAAGAGTAAACAAACAAGCAAACAAAACAATCAAAACGTCAAGCTGTTACACAGGGTTCAATAAAACATTGTGAATTGCAACTCTAGAGTTTTGCTCAAACATAAAAAAGAAGGCTGTCTGTGTGGTAACCTCCTTGGAGTGTTCCTGTCATTTCCCTGAGCTACATTATTAGCATGACATTCCTAGTACAGGGTAAAACCAGAGTTATGGCAGTAGGTAATTCAAGATGGACTGTCAGCAGGATGAACCCCAGCAACTCAGCTTGACTCATAACCCAGGCTGCTTTCATACTTGGGTTCAATCCAGCCTCAAAATGTCAGTGTTGACTACACAATATTCACAAGTCTTGTGCTCTGATTTTAGACAGAAGAAAAGCTGGAATTCTTAAGTTTAAACTTGATCTATTTTCAGTTAGTTTGTCTAAATAAATGTTGGCCTCTTAATTCTAGCTCACTGTTCAACTAACTATTCAGTTGTAATTGCATGCTATTTGTATGAAGGGAAAGGTGAATCTCTTCCCACCTGCTTCACTCAGTATCTCTCTGCATCTCTCAGTTGAAGGCTGATGAATTCATCATTGCATCTTTCTTAAAACATGCACTGCTAATCCTCTGAGTATGGAAAAAAAGGTTACAGTTTGCAACCGTTATGCAAAACCTTCCTAATTTTGCCTTGCAGGACTCCCAAGAGTAAACAATGTGCCCATTTACAGATAAACTTGGGCACTGCAGTAAATGGAATTGTCAAGGTCACAGAGGGAGTTAATGCCATACTCTAGCTCAGAACTGATTGTCTTTGATACCACAAAGTAGTGTCATCGGAGTATCAGTCTTGTTGAGTTTGATTACTTGGTGCCTTTATCTGATGATTTGTTTGGTTGAGCATACTGATTTATTGAAACAATTTTAGTTGTGACATCTGAAGACTAGGATAAACTTAGCTGAGAAAACTGAGCCAGTTGGCTCTTCCAAATAAGGGCTCAACTCAAGCACCACTTTTCTTTGAGCACTAAAAAATTGTGTGAGCATTAAAATACATATTCCCAGAGCCCTTTAGAAGAGGTATTTACAAAGGGATATATGACCTCTAGGTTATCCAAATGAAGAAAGACTGCCCAGCTCACGTACTTTAACAAACCAGAATTAACAAATACTTTGCTCTGCTGCTGATACATTCACTGCATCAAAGCAGTAAAGGAGAAGAAAAATGACCCACACTTTTCTGAGAATTTTTCATTTAACTGTAAATAGAACATGTGACCTCGCTCAGTGGCTTTTCTCACAGTGGCCTACAAGTAGTACTTTGGCCACTTTGCAGTTGCAGGTAAAGATAATTATTTTAAAATGAACTTGGCAGCCACTGGAGAATGACTGCTGGTATATGTTTTTTTTCAAAGGGTAGCATCTTGGTGCCCCACCTTTCAACATCCCACATAATTTTTCCTCGCCCTTCAAGCATAAATTTGTTTACCACTACCTCACCAAATAACCTGGAGTAAGCTATTATTGTAGCAGTATGTCTGTTATAAGGAAAATAGAACAAACTAGACTGAAACCGAGCACAACAGTTTTCATTTAATACATTTATGCTGGCAATCTGTCCTGCCAGTTACATAAATCTACACAAGAGAATATGTGCAAAAGCAAACATTTGCTACTCAGCATCAGTTAGGAGACAGTAGCCAAATGCTCCAACAAAATACAGTGACAGAACTGCTTCGGGGGAGGACTTGGCTACTTAATAATGATTTAACCAAAGTCATCTTAGTTTTCATTCACACAATTTTCCATTCCTTTCTTAGTGTTTTCAGTTGTGCTGGGAATAAGGGAGGAAATTAACTCAAAGCAAGAAGGGCAGGGTGAGGGAGTGTGCTAGTTAACTTAGCTTGATTCTCCCAAGTGGTAGTTTTTTTCCTATTTGAAAGGTGTGTAGGAAGATTGTTTCTCAGTTGAGAGGAAGAACAGTCAGGAATGTCTTGATGGTCAGATGTGAAATGTACAACTCATTTCAGGCAGGAACTGACAAATCGGTTATGTAATTTGCACTTGCACAATGTTTTTGTGCAGTAAGCAGAATGAAGGACTGGTAAAGAAAGGCACACTGTGTAAAAAAAAAGTTCTTGACTACCTCACAATAAGTAAAATAAACAAATGAATTTAATATGTAGCTTTATTGGCAATTTCAATAATAAAAAGTTTCTTTAGGGTCAGCCAAGCTTTCCAACTGAGTTTCAGTGGCCTAGGGGAGGACAAGTGGGATACAAGTTCAGGATCCTATTATATGAGTAACCTGATTCAGTTCCCCCATGTTTAAAGGAATGCAGGAGTTAACAAGAACAGAGCTCCCAGACAAGTCAACAGGAATGTCTTCTCCTTTATTCCATGTATTTTATTTTGTTCCTCAGCCCTTTCCTTTACATGTTGGATATCAGTTGTAGAGGGACCAGAATGAAAGTTCCAATGAAATGTGTGCTCTGTGATAAGCTTTTTTCTTTTGATGAGATCTTTCAAACTAAGATCAAGTAAAATAATAAGTCAAATTATAATAGAAGTAAAATAATTCTGCTGGAACCAATGTTTCTTAAGTAGAGCCGATCGTTCCCTTGCGCTGGCTTCCAATGAACATCCCTCTGAAAAAGATGAACCGAGTAAAGCAATCGGCAAGCTCTTGAGTCTTCAAGACCACAGGAAGATTGCCATAGGTGGGAAATAAGACTGACCCGCTCTTCTCTGAACAATTGTATTTAATGAAAAAAGCCCGGAAACCGAATCATTAGTATATTCTATTTATAGGAATGTAAGGACAGAAGATGCACAGTTTGAAGCTACATCTGTAGATGATCATATATACTGCAGTATAGTAATAACAACGTGGGACAGCAAGTAATCACCTCACAACAGTACACATGAGTGATTAGACTTACAAAGGAAATATTTACAAACTTACCTTTACAAAACAACATTGTGTGCATACAAAATGAAATTTGCAGTAAAACTGAAGGTACATTTAAGGCAAACCAGCAATACACTGAAATAATTAAGGCTGTGGAATTACTTTGCACCTTGAAAATGCTGAGCTGTTAGCAATACTGTTTCTTTTTTCCTCCTTAAGGTGATTGTTGCGAAGATTGAAAAGCATCAATATATTCCAACTGTTTGCTCTTATCTCAGTAAATAAGTCTGAGATTTAAGGGTTTTTTTGCACTTTCTATTGCATTTGCCTTCCAAAAGTTATCAGCAAATTGACCTCAGTGGCAGAGCAACGCTGAACAGTTTGGTAGAAAGAGAAGTAAAAGCACCAGCATCAGAAGTTGGACATGAAGGTGAAATATGGCTTGAGTAGAGAAGATGTTGGTTTTTCACTAGCTTCATAATAAAGACTACAGTTACAGTGAATATTCAGCATCCTGACGCTATGGTAACACTCACCATTACACAGATCCCAGAACAAGAATTCATCACTTGATGGCAGTGTGCAGCCAGCCTAGTAAAATGGGATTTTATTTTTTTTTCCTTGGGAAAGCACCATTTTGTGATGGGACATGAAAAAATGAGCAGGAAAATAAATCTAAGCCCTGTGTTCGAGGTGAATCTACCTCAGCAGTGAAAGGAACAGAAACAAAACCAGGTGGTTAGCCCCTGTGCGTGTTAATTATCTGTTAGACCTTTGTATATACAGACTAGCCTTTGCGTCTGTGTCTGAAGTTTATGTTATCCCAGGTCACTTGATGCAGTCCCCTCATAGCAAGGGTATTAAAGTATGGTTATATATAGTCAGCTCATAATGTGCGGGTCTGCATTTAGCCTTTATTCATAACAAAGGCCTAATAGCATTGTCAGAAATGCTAATGAACTCCACTGGAGCCACAGACTTGTACAAGTCAGTTGAGGGCACAGACTTTGTCTCAGCATTAATTTAGTTTAAAAGTAAAATGCTTTTAAAGATAAATTTTACTGAAAAAAAATTGAAGTGGCAATAAGGCTAAACAAGACTTGTTGGTTCAAGTAGGAAGAGAGAAATATAATTAATTTTAAAGCCTGGATTGCTTTAAAATATTAAAATCTAAAAGCCTGAACTGGATGCGTGTCATCCCTGTAGTAACATGCGTAGTGGGTTTGGCAGCTTGGTGGAGATGTGGGTATCTCCCACATGTCCCACCTTGGGGACCTACCCAACCTCTTGTGCTTCCCTACAGGGAATGTGAGCAGCCGAGGGGCCGCGGGGCTCCGGGAAGGGCACCGGGTTCTTCTGTCTGACATCCACCATGCACATGAAAAAGATCGGGATGTCTATTCCCAACTAGGTGGGAACGCAGCAAACCCTGTTCCTGTCTCTTTTTGCACCGGGATACCTCTGGGTGCAGCTCTCCCGGCAGAGAGGCTCATCCCGATGCCGTATCCATCTCCTCTATGTGCAGAGAGCAACCTGGCTCTTCTCCTGGCCCAGCAGCGCCGGATGGAGGAGGTGATGGAGAAGCTGCGGCAGGTCAACCAGAGCCTGGAGCTGATGCTGGCAACCATGGAGGATGCACGGAGCCGGCTGGAGAACCATCTGCAGCACCTCCATGCTGTCCTCAACCCAGCCGGTGAGCTGGGGATGGGTGCTGGAAGGTGGATGGGTGCCGGTGGGTGCCAACACCGGGCTTTCGCTCCGTGTCCCGCAGGTCAGAGCCCAAGTGCCATCTCCACCTGCATCCTACACTGCTCCTACTTTGTGCTGCTGGTCGTGCTACTGGTGCCCGTGCTGCCCCGTGCCATCCTCCTCCTCCTCCTCCTCTTCCTCGCCTCCAGTGCCCTGGGCGAGCTCCTCAGCATCCCGGCGCTCTCCGCTTTCCTGGCCCTTGCCTTGGCAGGAGATGCCTGGGCTAACAGGGTCCCTGACTGGGGCACTGCCACCCATGGCACCACAGTCCTAAATCCCAGAGTCTGTGAAGTCCTACACCCCTGCCCTGGCCTCCTGAATTCAGCCAAACCTCGCATCCTCAGCCTGGAGTGAAGGGGACTGCAGGCTGCCACGCCAGCCGCCCCATCTCGTGGCAGATTTGGGAACACCAGTTCTTCCATATAGGACTCCAGGACCCGTGCGCCCCACCCAGCACAGCATCGCTAGCGAAATAGCACTGCCAGCCCGTCCAACTCTCCTCCCGGGGATATAAGGTCCTCCCTGAGCCAACCCCACGGGAGATCTGTCCCGTGTTCTCCTCACATTGTCTTACACGCGAAGGTCCCAGCATCATGCTCACCCCTGAATTTTCTACGGTTGTGCCTGCTCCCCACCATGCCGTGGGAGATTTCATCAGATGGGTTACAGAACAGCCCAGCCTGGACTGGGCACAGGAGGAGTAAACCAGCTCACCTGGAAGCATCGGAGCCTGACAGTTGGCTCCCCGACACCTGTGCACGGGGGAATTGCAGTGGGATGGTTCGTGTCACCCGCTGAGCACAAGATGCAACGTTTACTCCCTCCACGTTACGCCCACGCACGCAGCTTTGGGAGAATACCTGGGCCGAGCAAGAAGAGCGCAGGAGATCCTTTTCCAAACAGAAGCGTGAATCCTGTGCAAGCAAAACCAAAAGAGAAGTGTGTTCAGAGAGGTTTCGTTTTCCCAACTGCAGCGTCACCCACCACAGCAAGGTGCGACATGGCCCCTCTTTTTCCCCCCATAAAGCCCCGGTGACAGGCTGGCACTAAGCGCACAAGGGGCTTTGAGGAATCCGGCTCAGTCCCAGGCCATGTGTATCCATGGTGGCAGGGCGGTCTCTGAGAGGCTGGCTCAGCCTCACAGCCTTTCCTTGAGGCACTCACGCCAGAGCACGCGGATAGGCAGTCCTTCTCGGCCATCGCTTGAGATAAGCTCTACACCATCCTCTGCCCTGAATTATTGGGGTAGGGAGATTTCCTAAAAGCCTTTTTGGCTCAGGCATCAAATTCATCCTTGTTTCTGCCAGCATATTTCCTTTATGCCTCAAACACACACACACACAACTGGGATCCGATTACCTTCTGCTCTGAGCAACCCCCCGGCAAACCCGCGATGAAGGGCTCCTTCCTCCCACCACTGTGGGCTCGCGATGTCAACCCAGCTAGACGAGGACGACTGAGCCTTGTGTAACATCATCCGACGCACGAGGGAGGCGAGCAGAGACAAAAACACCACGTTCGCTCTTGGCATTGCTTTGGACACGTGTTTGCTGTGCCTGTAACTCAAGAGGAGTTGTGTTTGGATTGCGGTCTTGAGGGCTCTGGTTTGGCAACAGGGATATTGAAGAAGCAGTTGGGAGAAGAGCCGAGAACGTAACGGATGGCTCAGCTACGACTCCAGTGTCACTTTCCCCTTGTCAGAGAAAGGCCAGTGCTTTTAAATCCACCTCCGGGGTTTGATAACATGGTCTGGATTATTTCTGTTGTGCAGAGAAAGGAATGCGATTCCCTCTGGAAGAGGGAGGAATCCGGCACTACAATGACCACCCCACCCCAAAGCTTTGCAAGGACTCACTGCTTTAAAGCAGTGCAGTAATTGCTTCGGATCCCTCCTTGACCAGCTTTTTGCGCTCACCATCTGCCAGGGACTGGTAGGTACCAACACGGAGCTGCGTCTCCCTCCCAGCTAGAGCAAGCTAGCATTAGGGATGTCCAAAACCTCCACCCACTACCCCTTGGCTTGTATGGGAGTCAGGAGAGAAGTAATGAAGTGTCAGAGCACTCTGGTTCGCTAGCAGTGCCCAATTCTCATCTTGGGTGCTGGCAGCCAAGACGCAGGAGCCCCAGGAAGGGTACGTAGAGACTGAAGACTTTAAGAGGATCCAGTTCCCTTCTTCCTGGCAGCTGCCCCTCTCGGCAAGCCCTCTCACTCATCCCATGTTTCTCCCTCTCTACCCAAGCTCCACGGTACAGGAATGGCTGTATCTGCTGAGCCTTGCCCCGGCACCTAACGCAGCTTCCCTCCACCTGGCTGGAGCCTCCCTCCACTGTCATATAGAAAGGAAAAGATAACAACAAGACCTCTCCGTTTCCTTCTAGGAGGCACCTCATAGGACCAGAGACCTGCATTTCTCAGACCAGATGCGATTTCTCCCCCAGGCAGACCCCGCCGTTCCCCAGCCTTGCACAAGAGCACAGAAATCTTTCCCCTCACGCACTTTCCTCCCTGCTGCCACTGCTGCCTCACTGCAGCCTATTAGAGCGAGAGGAGGAGGAGGAGTGCCAAGAGCAGGATATTTCAGCAAGAGACAAAACACTAAGTTAAAGATTAGCCCTGCCTTGGGGAAGCTGGGAGAGATGCAAGGCTGGCGGGGGGGGGGGCCCGACACACTGTCAGAAGCCGGGATCCATCCAAAACAGGTCCTTTTGCTATTGCGCAGGCATGTTCCTCTCCCGTGCTCCCCTCGGAAAAGGCAGACTCCTTCCTTCAGCACTCAAACGATGACCAGCCAGTCTCCAAAGGGCCCAACACACCTTGTCTCCACACAAGATCAGGACAGAAAACACCTCCTTGTTGGAGGAGAGGCACCTCCAGAGTGTCAGAGGAACCAAAAGTCCCGACCAAGATTCACACAGCACCAGGCGAGAGAGAAACTGGCTCACTAAAAGGTCCGCTTTGCCCCCAGGCAATCAGTACAGAAGGACTACACAGAAACCTCAGCTCCTGCTCCTCCAGAAACCAGCCCTTCTAAGGATTAAAAATAAAGAAAGAAAAAAGCAAAAAAAAAATAAATAAAGACAAACCCGCAGGTCCCTGAGTTCTGACCCCGCTAGATGTCTCTCTCGGCCAAGGCACAAGAGCTCCTGAAGCATCACCAGGAAGGAGGTCCAGGGAAGCAGCGAAGGGGCAGGTCTGCAGGCTGCAAGCCCCAGACCCCTCTCCCAAAGGCCAGAGGGGAGGAAGCCAAGAGGAGAAAGAAAGAATGAGTAGGCAGGAAAGGGAAACAAGTGTAGGCAGCGGCAGATGGAGAACTGAGCTAGGCAGCTCGCAGCAGCTGGCCTCGCCTGCAAGGTGCCTAAATGAGGTACTTTGAGGGGGGGGAAAAGGAGCTCTGACTCAGCCTGGAAAGTCCCATCCCTCAGGTTAAAGGTCCAAGTCTAAGAGTTCGCTGATGGCCAGCGGCCCGCTTGCTTATTTCTTCCCCCTGCCCCAGTCCACCAGCAGTTCCGAAACTATTCCCCCTCTGCCTTAGTCTCTGCGCTCAGAGGTGTCAGAGGAAACGGTCCTCCGCTCGTTTCACATTGAACGAAACCACTTATCAGATTCCAAATGCTGCGTTTTGATGCGGTGCATTCCGATACCATGGGATTTCGGCAAAACAAACCCAGCCCTAGTTTGTACTCGGAGCTGGTAGGGGTGAAACGCTGCTGAACTGGGGATGGGAACCATTCACAGTAACACCGAGAAGTGGCAACACAAGGAGTTTGTGTAATCCAGCAGCAGCTTGGAGGTGGAGCAGAGTGAGACTTGTCCCCAGGCACACAAAATATAAGAAGGTCTGACATTTGTGTCTCATGGCACCGGTCGTCTTAGAAACTGTGAGAAAAGTAAAGAGACGAGGGAACCCAATGCAATCATTGGGGGCAACCTCTCACCCCAGGAACCAATGCAAACAACGGGGTCAGGGAACAGGGAGCCGAGAGGATTTCATGCTGCTGGGAGCTATTGGGATATCCATGGGGAGAAGGGCTGCATCCCCTGGAAGTGAACCCAGGCGAGGCCACCTGGAGGTCAGCGCCCAGAGTGGCCGGTCCCAAATGGGAACAGATGACTTGCAGGAGGCAAGCCACCAGGAAAGCACGCCAGGTCTTTGGGAGGAATTACAGCTGATGAATCAAAGGAAAACATCCCACACAATTGGTTGGAAAGCCTTCTCGCACAGCCTGGCTGGGGCAGCCCAGCTGCTCCCATGGACATGCACAGCAAGAGGGCCAGGCTGGGGGTCTGCCTCTGTGCCCTGAGCTACACGGACCATCCTGCTGCGATCCTCACGTGCTATTCCAGGCAGTTTCACACCCACAGCAGTCTTGGGTGCTTAAAAAGCCCTCTTGGGGTCAAAGAGGATTTGACCCAGGGCACAGGAAGCACTTTCTCCTACTCTTTTTCAACCTAAAAGACTGCAGTTTTCTCCAGACAAGGCATTAAGGCTCCGTTTTGCTCCGAGAAACACCAGCACAGGCAGGCTGCCGGGCACCAGGCTGACGCATGGCGGAGGGCAGGCTGTACAGAAATGCTCTCTGTGCCCTCCCTCCTCCTGCCGTGCTCCGGCCACCACCGACAGGCACAGCGGCTGCACCCCACTCTTCGCCGTGCCCAGGCTGCAATTCATTTCACGACAGGCAACACAACTCCCGCCACCCTCCCGGATCTCACGCCGGCTCGCCTTCCGCTTGGGCGATCCCTACTCCCCTGCCTCCTGTCCTTCTGCTTGGCTGGACCCTGGCGTCAATGCACACCACGAGTCTCTGGCTCCCTTACTCCCTCTCGGCTGGCCCTTCTACCAGCAGATCTCCTTTGTGCCCACAAGGATCAGTCCCACGACCATACCGGATCATCTCCTCCTTTGCATCCGTTGTACCAAGTGCTTGCTCCCTCCTACGACTGGGCATGGCAAGGTTTAGGGGAGACCTCGCTTCCTTCTTGCTCAGCACGTGCACAGCAAACCCAGTGGGGATGGAAAGCCTGCATGTTGCCCAAGCAGAGCTGGAGGGGAAAAACCTCTAGGGACATTTTAGGGCTTATCTGGGAGATAACAGTCTTTCACACAAGCATGTGTGCCTGCCCACTAGTAAAGCGTCAGTTCGCACTACCACATACTGTAATGCTAGCCTGTCCCTACTACTTATGAGCTTTGGAGAAAGCAATTAGATAAAAAAAGCAGCTGCACAGTATCCAACATCCCTCACAAACTAGTAGGCTCAGGTTCTTGCCCTCTTCCTCCAAACCATTTTAGGGCTTGCAAGCAAGAAAGCAGCAAGTTATCTTTGGCTTTCAAATCACCACTTGTATTATTGCTTTGCCATCACATCTGTGCCAGCAGGGAGAATCACTTCACATGCCACTGTCTGTCTGCTGATTTGTTTCCCACATGTATTCCCCAGCTTGCTGATGGGGAGATGAACAGGGAAAAAAAGAGAAAAAACCAGCAAATCCAGCACAGCAGCCAAGATTGTAAGTGGACTGTCTCCGTAACATCCTTCAACAGCAATGATCTCAAGCCACTAGGCAGACTTTCTACCTCACAGTTACTCGAACTCTTATCTTATCACAGCTGAAGGCTCACTTGTAAGTACCAAACCCTCTCTCCTCTGCCACATGCAGCCCTGAAATCCTTTTGCTACATGACTTGAAATATTACTTCTCTT
>JANZLP010000070.1:2729716-2745824 GCA_026930925.1 Chelictinia riocourii | reverse complement strand
GTGAAAGAAGAAAACACAGCACACTACCATTATAAACAAATGCACTTTTGCTCAGACTGAATTAAATCTTCCTCTTGTTGACTGACTTTATATTATTGGCTCAATTTTTCTAACACATAGACCTATGGTGAAGTGTGACCTTATTTTGATAGATGCAAAATCATAGGAATGGACAAGTCAGGCATTTTTAGAATCTATTCATGTGACTTGTGTAATAACAGCCATAAGCACTGTCTTTCTTAAATCTTTTTTTTCCCCTAAGCTTGTGATTCTTTTTAATGTCAGTTCCATATTTCTCTCTCTACACCTACGTCTTGCGAACGAGCGAAGCTTAGGACAGCGCTGGGAGCTGCTCTTGCTGCTATGGTAAAAATAATTCTGCTTTCTAAGAGAGTGGTAGATAAGCAACCTGAATTTGGGAACCCTTGTCTAAAGCTCACCAGGAAAATCAAGTATCATTAGGTCTACAATGAAATGTGTCTGACAAAATGGAAAACCAAAGAGAGGGAACAAAGACATGGAAAGTGAAACAGAAAACGTGCATATTTTGTCAAAACAATGAGGGGACTGTCTCCAAAACAGGCTCTCCCTATTAAAGGACATTGTTTCCTACAAAACCTTACTGAAGTGAAAGATTACTGCCTTAACGTGACCTCACGATACGGGGTCAGTGATGGGAGGAAACTTGCATCTCTAGCAGTTTCACAATAACACCAGCAGAATCAAAGTTTTTAATTTTGTTACAAGCTGACAAACTGTGTTTGGGAAATTCAGCAACTATGCAATCTATAAAGGTACAAAAGTTAATTTCGCTTTGATTTATCCTTCTTTCTCATGGAATACTTAACTGGAAGTCTACGGAAAAAGAAGCCCAATTGCTCTTAGGTTTAATTTTATGCCCCCACCTCTCAAATGGAAACAGTGTTAATGAGTTATGAAAACATCTCAGACGTAGCTATTGTTGTAACCATAATGACTTATTTATCAAGGCCCTGCTTCTTGTCTCCCTCCATATTATAAAGTGCTTCCAAATATAATAAATTGCAAATGAACAATTCCTGAAATTGCCCAAAGAGTGAGAGCTTTCTGCAGTATCAGAAAGGAGGCAGGAATGCTTGTCTAAATGCACTATAAAATACTGAGATAAATATATGCAATTATACGAGGAAAATATGTTCAGGGAAGAGAAAGCTGTACTTTAACATCTCTTGCTGCCTCCATTTACTGTGCTTATATTACTGCATAAGGAAATGCATCTTTGGGAGGTAAAAAGTGCTTTCTAGCTACAAGGTGTGCCTTATATTAGGTACATGTGAACTGTGCTAAAAAGCAAGAGCACTGTTTCTCTTTACAGCAAAATGTGAAGAAAAACTCTTCTGAGGAGAGTTAACAATGTTATGCCAAGACCACTAAATATTAATTCAAACATACTCAAAGACAAAGAACAGATTTGTGCTTTGAAGACTTTGGCCTAGCACATTTTTCTGCTCTTTGTAGCTGTTTTAAGGAAGAACATGCTGTACTAACATCCTCAGCAACAGACGTTGAAGTTTAAATATTATAATCACTAAAGCCTAAGATCCTCTGCCCCATGCTGTACAAATGGCCAGGTACATGACCTCAGTGGTACAAAACCTAGAACAGGAAACAGAAAATGGAAAATGTTCCCAAAACGTCACGTGGCCTCAAAACAGATACCTTCTGAAGACAGATGTGCAAAGTTGCTTATCAACAGAAATCACTTCAGGAAACTGGCAAAAGCAAGAACAGAATTCAGTAAGGTGCCTGGCTACTGAAGTGTGTTTCAAAGCATTTTCAGTTTTTACACTAGGACTCTCTCAGAAAAGGAGATTTTATAGCATTCAGGGGCACCTCTTACTCTACAATTTAGTCCTAGTCTCACATCCTCATGTCCCAATTCACTGAAGCCACTTTTGAGTATGCAATTTTCCTGATATTTCTAGCTCCAAGGGATGTCCTCCAGAAACTTCCGTCAATCATATGCTACCCATCTGCAATGTAGAGTTTACACCCAGTTTGTTCTTTTAAGCTGCTTGGTTATGATATTTATAGTTGGTAAAACTCCCTCCTTTCACTTGATACGCTGTTTTTAACTTTCCCATATCATTATTTCTACTTGTTCTAGTTTGTCTGTGATGGTACAATTATGTTGACGAAATAATTTGCATCTCTTACCACATGACCCTGGTGAAGCCTTTCTGAAGTTCCAACTATAATGAGTTAAAAACTGAGTCAAACTAAACCTATTCTTGAACAAGGACCACTTTTCCTGGAGGCTACCCAGCAAACAAATTGTTTCTGTTAGTTTATGCACTATTTTGGCAAGCTACATTTAAAGATTTATATTTAAACTGATATTAAGTCTGCTTCTCAGAAAAAGTAAACAGCCTTGTCTCCAGTAAATAAAACATTTTCTTTTGGAAAAAAGCATTACCTATCTAAAATATCAACACATGAGCTATACAAATTGGCGAACAAAACCAACAACATGAAGTCTTGAAGGATGGGATAAATGGAAAATATATTAATTTCTTTTTAGTGAGTATTACCCAAACAGTTTAACAACACGGATTATATATTGCAATCCGGGAATGGTCAGACTGATCTAACACTCGCTTTCTTCAGAGAAGGCGCAGTGTTACGCACACCAAACAAAACAAATAATGCAGGCTACTAGACTACATTTATTTACTTTGTTGTAGTTTATTTATTTAATTAACTGAGGCAGCCTTTCATGTATACATTACTTGAATGAAGCAGACCAGTACATTTGCCATTCTTACGGTCTTCAAACAAAACAGGCTTTATTAAAAATCTTTCAGTAAACAAAGTCTACCGAGCACAGGTCAAGCCACTTAACTGAAAGCAAAATAGCTGGCTTAGGCAAAATTTTGGTAATTAAACTAGAAATATTGCAATCTATCTTCTGACTTACTAAAAGCCATTCAGTATGTTCTGTGCAAAGCGAAAAAAAAGGGATTGTTACAGTAACCTTTAAGTATTAGCTATTAATAAAAACCAGCCTGCTAGAAGAACCCAAAACTGGCTTCGAACTGTCTTTCATGGAAAAAAGGTTTCTCTCGGCAATTGGCAGTATTTGAAGCAGCAACTTGAGAACCAAATCCCACAGAAGTGGAAAGATTCTCAATATTATGACTGTGTGGTTTTGTTTTCGTCTGGGGCATTAAGATGACAGTGTTCCACCACTTATTTTGCAAATCTTCTTACAAAGGCTCTCTGTCATGATAATACAAGATCTTACGTCTGATGCAAAGTACCATTCTACCCCTCCGCGGCTATGGCCACAAGCCGTTCAGATTTGGTGTTACAGCTCAGCTGAGATCATGCTTTGTGACACTAATGAAAACAGAAGTATTTTCCCCAATCAAGCAGCCAGATAAACCCCAAAAAGGGGTTATCTACCTCTTCTGAATAAGGAGGTCTACCAACAGGCTTACCTTTCTTAGCTGCCTTCTGCAAAGTTATTTAAAGACCTCCAAGTCCTGTCCCCGCATCAGGGTTTATAGGTAACATTTCACAAAACAGGAGAAACCCCAGGCAGTTTCACAAAAGTAAAGCAGGAAAAAACACGAAGCCGATTTCCTCCAATAAAATCACAAGTGCACACACGCCTATTTGGACATATATCTCACCCCAGAAATGTTCATACCTATAGAGGAAGACTGTGGGCTGATCAAGAGATCTTCCTGCACTTGCTCGCTTCCTGGGACTGTCTGTTGATCGCTCAGAGAGCTCTGGGATGCACTAACAGGCTGCGATACTTCCTCGTGAACCTCCTCATCGCTTAACCTTTCCACTTTGACACGCACGTCTTCTTCAATCACAAGGGGAGAACTGGCTTTTGTGCTCTCACAAGTCACGTAATCTGCAATTCTTCTGTTGGACTCGGAGGGCCCAGGCATTTCCAAAGTCCTAGAGTTCTCCGCCTGCTTCACCTTCTCAGACTGAAGTCTTCGATCAATTCCAAAAGGAAAAGTCCAGGGAAAAGCTAAGGACGAGTCCACAGGCTGATTTCTGGACTCCGGGTAAGAAGTTGAAGGATTCAGCACTTGGGGGGAACTCGTTTGTGTGTTACACTTAAGGGGGCTCTCGGGAGACATAACTATGTAGCTTTTGCGCTTTCTTCGCGACTCTCGGCAAACAGGAATGGTTCTTTCCACTACGCTGCACTCGGAAGAAACTGGAGAAAGGCTGCCGTCTCGAGAAGTAAAATTGCAGTTTGCGCTGTTCTCCTGTCCTGCATCCAGCACCTTCTCTTGCTGGCTGTTGGGCGTATTCCATAAAATGCTGGACTTCATGAATTCTGAGCATGTGCTAGCAACGCTGAACATCTGCATGTAGCTGGCTGCAGCCAACACGTCAATAATGTTTTCAGTATTAATAGATAGTGTCGCTGTGTAAGCATATTCCAGAAGAGGTATAAAACCAGTCACTGTCACATGGTGCAGGTCTAACACACTCTTGCTCTCGTCTTCTGCTTGGCCGACGAGTTTGGAACGGAAGAAGTCGCTGCAGGCTGCCAACACCACCTTGTGCGCCCTGAAGATTTTGTCCTGGACACGGATGGTGATATCACAAAAATGTCCATCGTTGCGAAGCATGTTCAGCTTTCCCAGCATCTCCTGACTGTGAGCAGGGGAATTATGAGTGAATGTTTTAACACCCATTTTTTCACCTTTCTGCCAGCGTTCTTTCCACATACGAGATCACAGGTATCCTAAAACAAAGAAGAAAACTGTCATTTTCATCTCTGAAAGCAACAGCAAAGTGGCTTCACGATTATAAGGCTCTGCATGAAGAAAATTCAGCTGAATTCTCCAGGGCCAGGTTTTTCTAGGATCCAGACCGTGCAACGGACTAACTCTACAGAAATGCAATTGCCTACTTGTAATTCTCAAAAACACAGCTAAAATTATTTGCAATCTGTCACTAATATCATCATCCACATTTCTGCTACTGCCCACTCAAAATAAATTCCGAGCACTGATTAGAGAAATACAAATGTCTGTAATACTAAAAAGAAAGCATTTTTGAAACTATCATCTGTGTAAGAAACACACATTTTTATTTTCCGGGCCCAGGAAACTATTGCTTACGGTTCTTAAACCTGACGGACTTTGCCAAATGTTTCTGTTAAGTGGAGAAGACATTAGCTTGGGTCCACTTACAAGGGTGCAGGAGCAAGCAAATCTCCCTGAGAAGGTATTTAATACCAGAAAAGCTTTAGAGAAACTACAGCATGAATTTTCAGAGGACAGAGTTCAAGCTAGTAAACATAAAATAACAGTTGCCAATAGCTCTGCTTTCCCGCTGTAGTGCAGGTACTCATTGCCTAAAGCTGCTTTTAATAAATAGTTTTGGACTAGGATGAGAAGTTATTAAAAATTCCTTCAAAAACACAATGGATTATAAACCCCAAAGGAAAGTTTAGATTTACATCAAATACACACAAATTGATTTTATATATGTGATAAATAATACAAGGCAGGCAACTTCTTTCTTCTGAAAAACACAAAACTGCCTTCTTGGGGACCAGTTCTCTGGTACGTGTGGAAGCGGATGCATGGTTTTTGTGCGAGGCCCTAGAAGAGTAGAAGGGAACGGTATGCTCCGCGCTGCCTGCAAGTTTTAAGGCTCCAGCAGTACCTGAAAGCTAAATGCCTCTGATCTGAGGAGGATGAAGCTGATCCACACTCCCTCTGCAACACGCAGGGGAAAGACACTGTGCCAAGCCAGACGCAATACGCCCAGACAGCCTCTGCCCCCGCAGTGGAACTTGTGCAGCCACCAAGGCTGCCTCTACTTGCAGAGAGCGGAGCATCTCTGAACAAGAAAAATCAGTTCCTGGGTTTTCTCCAATTATTTCACTGTGAGGGAAACGTAAGCCACCATATTTCACCTTCTTGAGGCGCCCCCCAAGCTTCCATGAAAAGTCTTCTGTGTTCCATATGACTCACACGATTAACATGATATAGAAATATCATCTCAGCAAAGTTGGTGGTTAAACATCAGCAACATAATTGGATCTGATTATTTCCTGGAGTCAGCCAGATTCTTCACATCACCCTTCTCCCTTCCTTTACACGTACGCAAAAACATACCACACTTGCAAATTGCTCATGTGAAGCTTCACAGATACAAAGAGCACTGCAAGTTTGGAACAACTTACCACAAATCTCACAAGTCTTAGCACACATTTAAATGGCAGCTGTCAGAGCCTACCTCGGTCTACAGACATTTACACTTGGCTGCTTCTTGTTCCTACGATTTCTCTTTTGATACTGCAAACCCCTTCAGACGGGAAAAATATCTATTTGAGAGAGCAGACTAACTAACACTTAAAAATACATATAAAGTCTGAGTGAAACTATAAGGGCCATTTGGATTTAAAATGAAATTTCACACTACTGCACAGGAAGAAGTTAAGCACAGGCAAAACAATCCCTTCAGTGAAAGAAAACATATCGACCTCAGGAGGCATCGGAAGATCCAGACCGTTTGTTCTCCAGCATGAATCAAATGAAGAGCATATTTAATTGATCTCAGACCAAAACACTACAGTAAAATCTTGTAACAGCAAATGCTGAAATGGCCTTGGGATACCCTTCCTTCTGAATTCCCAGTCACTGCAGCGGTTCCTTGGCACACCAGAAGTACTTCTGCTCAGCAACTGGCTACAAAAAGAATAATACATTCGCAAGGACTATCAACGGTGTGTCTGGTATTTGAAAATAGCACCAATACATAATTATAAACAAGGAGAAAAATCTGAGCAAGCAATACTCCCAATTCTTATAGGCCCGGAAGACTAACCCGTCTGCCTTCCCTGTTCATCCGAATGCAAAATGCCCATCTCCCGTCTCTAAGTGTGAGCGTTCTACTCTGCTCACCTCCTTCAAGCCCTGCTCTGAACCGCTGCTGCCCTGCTTCCCCCTTCCTGCCCGCCTCTCCCCTCTTCTGGCTTCCTTTCCCCTTCTCCTTTCATCTGTTGCTTCCTTGACCTTGATCTGGTTACAGAATTTAAAAGAAAATAGCGGATGTCAGTGATGTGCAATAAATGGATTTAAATTTATTACAGGAGCAGCGTGCCTGCCGTGAATGTGGGATCTTGGTCTGTCAAGTCACTTCTGTAAAATGACCTTCCCCCTCATTGCACTGACACCACCAGGCAAACAAGTGGCTCCTACACAGGCTTCAGCGTGGACGAAGGACATAGGCACAGGCATGCTATTTTCAGAAAAATCATCAGGGGTGGGCTGAGGAGGGGGAAGAATATCAGTTCTTTACAGTTAATGAGGTACTAAAAACGTCAAATATTTTTAGAAGGTAATTTAAACAATATGAAAATATTTTCCGCATGAAAAGATGAGCCTGCTGCAGCTCAGCCGGGTTATAAAATGGTTCAATTCTCTTTGTTAATCTTTTGGTGGCATAGGGCACTTTTATAGCCGCTCTAAGTCACGGTGACAAAAGAGGGTAAAGGGCTGCAACGTTACAGCTTCACCTCAAGTCTAACGTCTTTGGATCATCACCACCTCAAAATGACATTTTGTCATGTGTTATTACTGATTATTAGATAGTCCGCAGCAGCAATTGTTAGACCATAAGGTATAAGGCGCTACATTCAGGAGTAATTGAAGAACCATAAGCTAGGACTAAATATACACGGCACCTTGGGAGCGTTTGGGGTGGGGAGATCAAGGTGCACACATAAACTAAATGATAAGTGAGTGGGAGCTGGAAAAGTTGCTCTTCATCTTCTGAGCAACAAACCATCAGCAATTCTTGAAGCAGGGACTGGGGTTGGTATCAAAGAAACGGGGGTTTGCTTTTCCTTCCCTCCTCCCCACAATCCCCATGCACAGACTTATGCCCTGCCCCACAACACATTTGAGTATTTCAAAGTTCAAGAGAAACATGGTGAAATTTAAAGACACTTTCAAAAATGTCAAAAATATTCTTAGTGGGGCACTGTATTTAACTTTGCCGCAGACACAGTTCAAGCGAATGGTTTTTCCAGTGTGCATTCCTGCACTGGAAATGTGTGGGGATTCACCACCAAAGTGTGGATCCCTGGAGAAGGTGAGAATTCAAACACGAGCACTTCAGGACTTGCAGAGCAAGGAGAATTTTCTCCAGTACTACCCAAAAGCAGTCTGAAGGTAAGTGCTACCATACCAAAGACTTTGTATGATTCATTTGAAAATCAGTTTGATTTTGGTTTTTTTTTTTAAATTCTAGATCACTAAAGTAGACCTGACCTTTAAGTAGTTCAGAGTAACTTAGTTCATTCTTACTGTTTCAAGGCTACTGAAAAACAAGTTTTAGCAACAGTTACCAATTCACATACATTGTTTTGGGACAATGATTAAACACAGGTCAAGTTTCCCTGCTTAGAAACAGTAAAGGTGAAAGCACAGGCTACCTTGTGTAAATGGAAATGAAACTGTAGAATTGAAAAATATTGCTTTTGTGTTCCTGCCTACTTCCATGTACCCAAAAGTTAGCTCCTTATTCACGGGCTGCCTAATGTTACGGCTCACATCACTGGTTTTGAAACATGGTACCTATAATAATCTGTTTGGTTTTTTTCTTTGAAGAGTCACTGAACCAAACTCAGAGCTGTTTGCCTTCAGTTTTTCACTTAGCTACTTCATTTTCCAACACAAGTGAGCAATTTTTTAGCACCACAAAACTACCATCTCACCTTTAACCTCTGTATCCTGACCCATGGCAACTTACAAAATATCATGAAAACGCTAAATTTCCTGAATACTACACCCAAGAGACTTCAGATACACAAATGTCACACTGGCTTTAGTGTCCAAAAAGCTTAGGAAATTCCCACTAGCCCCTTAGGTACAGTCATTCAACTGCGAGGCTGTGGTGGAAATCACATCACTGGTCACCTTTTTTTGAAATTTATTTTTAACCCAGACCACTCCTTGGGTACTGGTTATAGCATCATCCCATAAACAGCAGCAGCAGCAGCCCAGGCACAGACGAATCTTCTGCGGGGATAAATGTGTGACCTGGACCACCTTATCCCTGCCAACTTCTCACTGTGCTACATAGGTACCAGCACCCCTTGGTCCCTCAAACTGTCTAACGGGTTAGTATAATTAAGTTTATAATTGAATTAGAGCAACTGCTTTTAGTGTGTACTTAACTTCAAGTTTGCTATTTCTGTTTCAGACTTTAAACACTTGTGTATCTAAACACGCATCTGTTTCCCCCAACACCAGCTGGCCTAATAAAAGATAGTATCTCCCACTACAAATCTTGCCTTGCTCACATGACAAAACTGCTGGCTGGAGCTGCCGAACTGTTCTCGTTTCAAACAAATCAACAGCACCTTCTAAACTTGGTTTAAAACTGTATTTTAAGTCAGGTCAGTAAACCTAGTTTGAACTCAGCCCACCACTGCCAAGCCTGACGGTATTTATGAAAAAGAGAAGGCAAATACAAGGTTTCTTTGCTCAAAATTACGTCAATGTGCAGTATCCACTTTGGTGTACTGGAATCTCTGGAATGCCAACCTGTAACCTTTAGCTGCAGTGGGTGACTGGACCAGGGAAATGAACCATCCAGATAAGTATGCAGGGTTTCAGAACTTCAATTTCCTCTAGGACAGCACACTTCAAACTGTAAGTGCACAAAGGAGCTACTGTTAAGTCAGCCACTTCATAAACACCGTTAGGTTAAAACCTGAAATAGATGCCGAGCTGCAGTCTATAAATGGAGGCTGAGGTGATACCATACCCTGCAAAAAACCAGGAGAGCATTCAGGACCGGGGCTGACCTGGTCCCCGGCCTGTCCGTTCAGGAACCAGACTTCTCCAAACCACTCCCACTGAAACTGCTCCTGTGTCCCTTTACTCCCAGCTTCACAGAAGAGGACAATTTTCAGGCATTTTCTGTTTTAAGGAGTTTGTTGGGGGTTTTTGTTCTTGGACAGTCCTCTGGGAAGACCTCTGTCCGCCCAGCAAAGAATGGCTGACGGCAAGGTAGGTAACTCCTGAGGAACTCCACTTGGGAGCTTTAATGGTAGAGCAATTTCACCCAACAAGCTGAACACTTGAAATACTACAATCCATCCATTTATTGCTAGCAGTAATATTCCCTTTCACAGTAGAAGGCCTATAAAAGCATGTTGTGCCTTTCCTACATACTCCAGAAGTACTACATTTGATGACATAAGGCCATTTATTTTGTAAAAATTGAGGTTTTGGCACGCCACTTTTGACAAGTTCATGTGCCAGAGCTTTTGAGGCCATTGACTCCGGCTACCATTAGCGTTGCTCGCAAAAAGCATGTGTTAGCTTCTCTGTACTCATGCACAAGCTTATACCTGCATTCATCATTTAATTTTTTTTTTTTTAATTTTTTTTTTTTTGCAGGAGCACTTTCCAAGGATGCTACAGTGGCAAATTGCTTCACAAGCAGCCACCTCTTCCTCTGAAAAATTCCTGGCAAAGAGACTTTCCAAAAGAAGATCTTCCTAAATTTTAGGTACAGACCACCAGAAGCTACTGCAGAAGGGCAGCGGGCAGTATTTCAGAATTGGAGTTAAGTTTCAGAGAGGCAGACTAAAACACTATCAGGAAGCAGCTATGGTTTCAAGTGTGTAAATGTACACAAATAATTCTAATTGATCCAGGTCTGTGTAAAAAGCCTGCATAATTTTCATGTGAAAGATGAACTCTATGCAGCCAGGCCTCTGTTTAACATTTGCAGAAACTGCGTTGTGGCAAGAAGCTCCCCCCATCTTAAAGGAACTTGTAAGGATCTAGCCAAGTTCCTTGCCAGTAGTTTTCAAAGTCAAAGCACCAAAACTGCAACTCTTCACAAAAAAAATTGTTGAAAAAATGTGCACAACTGAAAATCCAAAGCTGTGCCAGGGTCCACAGTAATTTTACTTGCTTGGTACCAACCCAGGTAAAACCTCTGCAGGACAGCAAACAGAGGCAAGTGTAAAAGCACACATTATTCCTTTAAGTTCTCCGATAGACCAGGAATAGCATCTATCTGCAAAGGACAAGGAGGAAAAGCATCCAGCAGCTCCTCTTCCAAAATAATTACTCAGGAACAAGGAAGGCCCAGAGTATGCATGAAATACCTGTTTCATATTCCTAACACATCTCTTAAGTTTTCCCCAAATTAAACCCTGTAATAATAGAGAGCAAAAACGTTTTACCATGCCATGAGAAGAAAGATGTGTGAGGGCATGGCAAAGTCCTAGATAACAGTTAGAGCATTGACTCACATTATCATTGCTATTGAAAACATTAATCTTTAATGTGGACAGGAAAAGAACGACTCAAATCTCAGATGGTAGAAAAGTGGATTTGCACGACGCAAATCTGGTAGGTGCATTTTAATTCTCAGAGCTGGTGAAAGCATTGAGACAAGTAGTAGAGTGCCAAAACCAGCAATTTATTCTACAAAATGGTTTTATTGTAAATTGAGATGGTAGGTCAGTTGCAACAGAATAGTTCTGAAAGGATAAAATTAGAAAATATTTACATACACACTTTAAGGGAAAGTTCAGGGTGCAATATTTGCAGTAACAACAGACTTCTTTCCCCTCACAGTAGAATACAGAGTCTCTTAAACTGGCTTGCATGACTGAAGCTTCAGCTGTGTGCTGAATTTAGAGGGAGCTGGTACCCCTCCTCTTCAAGATGCCATGGCTCCCAGCCACTTATCTCCCCTGCAATTTATCATTCAAAACCCAGGTACTGTTTTTAGCAACTGTGCCTTAATTGTTGCTTTTTTTTTAAAATTATTTTTTATAAAGAAGTTAATCTAATTAACTTCTTGAAGCATATTCCCATACAAGAGATAGCAAAAGATTCACCTATTCTGGTTTTCCGTTTTAACTGTTATTAGCATCAAGGTGTAAGCTTTGGTCAGAAAGCAATGCTGCTGCTGAATGCACTGAACTCGAGCTCTCCACGTGCTGGAACATGTGGTTTACTCAGTGGTGAGGAAACTGATATGCACCAGGTACAAGGCTAACGAGAGCGCTCCCGTTTCTGTGCAAACTCCTAAAAATAGTTACAAAAAATCTCATCTCTCTCCTCAGCTTTTGTCACGATGAGCCCAGGGCCTGCTCAGCAAAATTCTTTTCTCATCCTCATTCACCACCTTGCATTGGGTTCCAGCCCGTCCCTCAACTGCTACTGTCCTCCTGGCATGCAGGGCGAGAAACACATCCACTTAGCGGCTGTCTTGACTCAGAGCTGATCTGAACAAAACTGAAGGGGCCTGTGGGAGAAGCCAAAGTATCTGGTTAGACGCCCTGGTAACAACGTGTTACCAAATCTCCACTGCGAGGCGGGATGGGGAAAGGCACCGTTCTTGCAATCCACTTCTGCACATTCCTGTTACCTGATTGTGATTTCGTTCACCAGAAGATGGACAAGACCTTAGCATGCTCTTCTATTTCCTCCTTGGTTTTGCAGAATTTTTATTTTTTTTTTTTTTTTACACCATGGATATTAAACACATAAACAACACAATACCTGCTGTTAAAGCAATACAGACCAAGAAAAAAATCAGAAATATTTGCTTAGTTCCAAACGTCTCGGTTGTACTGGTTCTAAACTATAAAACTTCAAGTAAAAAGTGTGCAGATTTTCAGAGTGAGAAGAGCAAAGTCTTCTTCATGCTACAAGACTGCTGCTGCATATAAAAGCGGGATGTTTGCAGGATACATGAAAAGAGCAACATCTACTGTAATGAAAAAGAGAGGAATGTGTCTACTACTTTTATTTTAGAATACAAAAACCCAACGTAAAACATATCACAGAGCTGTGGTTCTTGTACCGTGAGGTCGTAACAGAAGAAGCTGTAAACCATTAGTTAAAACATGATTGTTTTTCAGGAGTTGCTGTTTCTATATACAATGTAAAGCACAACGTGTCTCAGGGATTTTTGTTTTGCTTTCCTGCTTAGTCATTTACATGGGAATGAAGAAGTTGGATGTAAAAATTCAGCAGTCATGTTCTGACAGCGTGGCAGGAGATACTAAAGAGAGCTTGGCTGCAGGCTGATAGGAAGAAGTGCTACAGCCTAAAGTGAAACCTACATCATAGCCCAGCACATCGCAGAGAGGATGAAATGCAAGCACCCCAAACCAAGCTGGATCTGCGATAACAGTGCCTCCACAAACCTTCAGAAACTTCCCAGTGATGGAACAGAGCAAGATATGGAACTTACCTATCTGGGCCGACACATCTTCCAGCATGTCCTTTGCAGACTGTATCTGTTTGAAACCCCCAAGCATGTCCTGGAACTCAGAAAGGAGCTTTTCCAACCCCTGCATCTGGCAGAATTAAGAAGTCATCTGCCTGACCGTAATAGATTACAGATGCCAAGGCCACATTCGTTAACTTCACTAGCAGCCACATACTTGCAGCAGACTTGCATGCAGCTCTGGCTTGTCATTTCCTCGTGGAAAGTGACACTGTAAACCTTTCTTTTTAATTTCTATGGCAGGAACTGCGCTTATATCTCAGGCAAATGAGAGAGTTTTGGTCTCCGCAGCTGACAAACTCACAGCTGTCATGAGGCAGCTCGATAGCAGATAACCGATTCACAGATAAACCGAGAAATTACGAACTGTGGAAGTGTCACAGAGCTGGAATTCAAGTCATACGTAGTGAAATTTAACCTGCTAAATGGTCCCGTTGGCTTCTGGGCAATGAGACCCAGACTGCGCAGCGTTATAAATGGCCATGGCCCACAGCAGACCCTTCTGACTGATGGGAGAAGCTGAGAGCTGACAACAACTTGTAACCAAAAAAGCTTGGGAACCACTGACAGGCAATCGAGAGATCTGTATGTAGGCACTGAGTGTGCCAGATTAATCCAGCAAGAAGATTAAAGCATAGCTACAACTCCTAGCCTAGATAGAACTTGAAGATTAAAGATCATGTTGTAGGTGTGTAAAACATGTTACCACTCCTTTCATTAGACGTGAATCTAGAAATGTTTCCATTCGACACTGCTGTGATAACAAACATGCAAACTGATGTTTTAATTCTCAAGGAAAAGGTGCTAGTGTATGGAGAGAAGAGGCAGGACTGTTCAAAGATTGTCTCATTTTGGGTCCACACCTGCCAGAAAGCCTGGCAACATTAACACTGTGTTAATTTCATCTCAAATATTTAGTGCAGAAGCTCCGATTATTTAAAGATATAGAGATGTTTTCATCTCTCAAAGATAGATGATTATAGGTGTTTGTACACAACTGCAGAAATCTGGCTAAATGAAAACAATCTGAAGAAAAGAAGAATGAAGAATAAGAAAACAAACAGAAAATGGGACACCACCTGTGTTTACTGAAGCTACAGGACGTGAAACGGACTTGATAATGTATTTTTCAGTAAAAAGAAAATGCCACATTTGATGAGAACTTCATTAAACTGTTTGAATAACATGACATACAAAGTCATTAGCGAAAACAAGGAGATGAATAGACACACTAAGCTAGGGGCTGGCTGAAAAGAAGTAATTCATGTACTTGAAATAACAGGTTAAAGAATTTACCTGTGAAGTGCCATAAGGACCTGTTTTAGCAATGATCTCTGAGTGTTTCTGTAGAGACACTGGCTCAAAAAAATGCTGCTGAAAAGGTTAAGATGTATCATCAGCACAATGCATAAAAACAAATGACAGAGAACTAGAGTCTTAGGAACAGGACAAAATTCATGGGAAATCCAAAAGTATGCAATGAAACTTCAACATTACATACTTAGGGAGCTAGTAACGGACTTGACCTATAATCTAGAAGCTAATTAGTTAAAAGTGACTTTGGAGTAAGAACTCCACACTATTAAATTAAATTGAATAGCTAATTGAAAGGCCCACAGAACAACCAGACTATTTTAGTATCTCATTTATTTGTCAGGTATTTGTCAATATCTATTTTAACCTCCTGACAGGTTCTCAAGAGGGGGTTTTGGTGTGTTTTTCTTCTCTGTGCAGCTCCCCCTTAACGTGCCTGTAAAATAAACTATGCTTAGATCTTTTCAGAGCATCTGACTTAACCAGATGACGTTTCAGCTAGAAACACGTACTAGCTAGAACTGATATGGCATACATTAAGTGCACTGATCAGCAAGACAGCTTTTAATCTCAGGGTCTAATTAAAAGAAGAGATTACAATAATCAGGGCAGTACAGTAGTGCGTGCTGTATTTAAATTGTTGATCTGACGCGACTGGCGGTTTTTACGCAAGAGCTAGAAGATGTTTCTTGAAACCATTTACAGATACATAAAGATGACAGAGGTAATTTTCTTAAAAGACCCTGTACCTTTCTACATAACCGAGTTTCACTGGCTCCAACAAATTCCATGTTTCGTGCAACAGATGAACTCTTAAAGATTTATTTAAGTAAAAATAAAAATTATTCAAGTTATTACAACAGTAACTTTGCACCATTCTGGTGCAGAACGTGCAAAGAGCTTCAGGAACACAATCAGGTACGACAGTCCAGCTACATTTTATTCCGAATGACACATAGGAAACTCCACACATTTTCATAGCCTCCCCCCACCACCCCCAAGTCTTGTTTTCCGTCGCCGTGACAGAGTTTTTCAAGTTTTGGTGTGATCATTTGAAGTCAGCTCTTTCAGAGAACAGAATGCTGCCATTCACTACTTCAAAGGACTCAAATTTAACTTGTTGCCTTTTTTAAGCTGCAGTGCAACGTATAAACTTGATGTGCCTAATATAGCTTTCACATGGTTGAATAAGCAAACTAGATAGATGCCACTTTCCCCAGCCTTTGAACTTTTCCTTGTAGGAATCTCACATTAGTGTTCCACACAACACATAAAAGCAAATTTTCTGATACTACTTAAAACTGAGGCTCATTTAACAATACGAGCAGTAACTGCTAAAAGGTCTTGTTACATACTGACTTATGTTTATTTTCATAATAAAAATTAATGTGCAAACCTCACTAGATAGAATGTATTAAGATATTTCACAACAGATTCACTGCCCTGCAATTTCTGTTTTTCACCAGTTCTCTGAAAAAGCACATGATCAAAC
>JANZLP010000070.1:2448763-2462179 GCA_026930925.1 Chelictinia riocourii | reverse complement strand
AAGAAGTGATCCTCCAGGAAAACTCAGCACTCTGTCCACTTTAGACATATAACTGAGGACTTCTTGGAACAGTAAAATCTCTATCTCTTTTTTGTCTCGGCCGTAATGAATAATGCCCTATTAAAAAAGAGAAAAAGGAAATGTATTCACTAATAATAAATAAAAGCAGGAAGATATGAAAGCATCAAACATTTAAGTGTAGAAAAGAAGGGATTGAAAGCTTAAAAGACTATGCTGGTATTCATTACAAATAAATTATTTATGTGACAGAATTTAGATACCTTGCATATCCTTTATCAGTAATGAATATACCACATTACCTCCAGAACCAGTATACCCTAGAAGTTTTTAATATACTGAAATAGAAATCTAACACTGAATTAATTAAAATTAAATAACAGACCAGAAGAAAGTCTGAGCTGTGTCTCTGACTACAGATTAATTAATACAAACACAAAAGTGTTTTAGGCAGCTAATTGCTGCGTTATTGCAGATTATGGAATTTCCAAGTGAAACACACATAGTAACAGGCCATAAGATTAAATTTTGGCCTTGTTACACTTAATAAAACCACATCTTTGAAGCTCAATGTAATTGTGCAGGCAGAAAAAAAAAACCAAACTCTCTGATTACTGAGGCTATTGAACTTCATAATTTCCCATATAATCTACTGGTCACAAGTTAGCCATTAAGGAGAGGGAGTCCTTTCCCATCTACAAGAGCAGTCCATCCAACACTAGTAATAAGGGGAGGTGATCTCAATTATCTCATCCTGAAAATCAGTCAGCCTAGCAGAGTTAACATACTTGCATTTCCTCATCAAGCTCATTTTGTGCACTTTACTATTTAAAAGCATGACAAATCTCCAAACAATCCATTTGTATTTCTTCAAACAAAAATTACATTAGCAAATTACAAATTCAGAAAGTAAACATTTAATAAAACACTTTGGTACTCAAACAATACACAAATACATATGCACATCAATGTTTCTCAAAACGTAGTTCATCAAACTGTTGTAAATCACCAGCAAATGCAACTCATGCCCTTTCATTAAAATAACCTTGCTACATGATACATTCTACTGACTGCCACAAAGCATCACAAACCTGCCCTCACTTAACCAAATGCAAAAGATGATTCCTTGAACAAGCAGCAGCCCCCACCCTAAACCTGGTGCTCGTGCGTTACTTTCTGAAAAAAATGTCTAGAATAATTGCTGTGAATCCTTGCTGTGGATACTGTCTCACTTTTTGAATAATATCTTTCAGGTCTGTTGAGTTTAGTCTGCCAAGTGGCCTCCCATGTGGTGGTAACGCTTGTCCTGCTGTGATGAATGCCTCTTGACAAGCTCCCCAAGTTACATAGAAGTTATCTATGAAAATAAAAGGAAACATTTGAAAGTTTAGGTGCTCAGCTCATATGCTATCTGATTTGATCAGACTGATTTGATTAGGCAGTTCCTAAACAAAATACTTCAAGTGTGTGTAGTATGCCTCAAATGGTTTACCTGCCATATTGTCCAGAACATCTGAGCCCCAATCACCTTGAAACACTTTCATCAAAACATTATCAAATACATGAAGGTCTTTCATGCCAACAAGTTTGTCACGGAACAAACGACATGCTTCGTAAGCAACGATTTCCAATACGTAGTCTGCAGTTTGTGTCAATGAACCTAGAAAATTGAAGGAGAGATTTAACTTTATAAATTTATAATAAAATTTACATTTGTCAAATTTTCCATTTCAAAATGTGAGATTGAAAATAAGTAAGTGAAACTACATACCAGGAGGACAGCATCAGTAAGGAAGAAATAAGAAAAAAAGTAAACATTAGAAAGTGACTTTTTTTTTTTTTTTTAATTAAAACGAGTTCTCCAGTTTAGTGCCAGCATTCTAATGAAATGAACAAGGTGTTGCACACAAAGAATAATTAAAAGACAAACTTCCAGGCAATGAAAACAAGAAAATCCAGGACACTTTTAACAGGGAAGAGAAAGACTCCTAACAAATACTTAAATAATAATAAATACCCCAAACAGTCTGTATTACAAAATGCTACTACAGAATACAATATTCTTCACAAAAGGAAGGTGAGATGAGTAAATGACATGCCATATTGTTCCTCACTGAAAAAGTGTATGCATATGTCACCTTCAGATACATGAATGGAGTCCTTAAATGGGCTGAGATTACTCATTCATTGATTGTCAGTGTAGCTTTTCTGACCTCATTCAAGCTACATTTATTCCATCTGATGATCCCAGAAAATAAATGCAAAGCAAACACAACATTCTTACCACTTCCATACTCTTTAAGCAGCCCTCTATGTAACCCTTCAATTAATATAAAAGCTAAAACACAGTAAGGAGTAATTGCTCATGATCTAGTAGTAACAGCAGTTTCAGAGACAAAAACAAGATTAGAAAGAAGCCTATGATATTTGGAAAAGCACAGAAAATTTAACATCTTTACAAATTTCACCATTTCCAAAGCTAAGGAAAGAAGAACTTTCAGACTAGACCGTAATTATCAAGCATTCCCAAACTGTGAGAATATTTAGGCTCCTATATAGATATTTGTAAACTTTTACACAGATGAGAAGTTTTCTAAATATTTTCTATATGTTTAAGGGTGGTTATATTCTTCTTTTGTTAAGTAGGTCATAGATGATGTGTATCAGTTGTAGTTCCACAGTCACCTCACCAGGTTTATACTGCTAGATATAAAAAGGCAAGCATAAGAGGCAAGTGTCTGGGAATCCAGAAGTCATGCTCCAAAAAAAACCCAACCCCAACCCCCCCCAAAACCAGGGAAAAAAATCGTGGGGAGTAGGGCGTACACTTCAAGTTCCCATAGGAGAGAAAGCAGTCCCAACCCACTAACATCCCTTAATCTATAAATAGCTCCCATACATGTTTTAAAATATCATTGGAGTTTTTTAAACTTGTTCACTAATGTTATGGAATGAACTGTTAGGCCTTTTTTCCCTTTACTGAGTTACAGACAGTTCACAGTTCTTTAGAAAGAGTACCATAGGTGAATGAGTTGCATGTGGAGTCAACAGTAAGACTAGCATCAATAATAATTTGGGCCGTTTTAGAACTGCTTTATCAATGAAAACCAAGTAAAGTGACTTACCACCTGCTAAATCGTATCTGAATAAACCAAGAACCCATTGAGTAAGAATACGTGGCGTAAAAAGGTAATGATGCGGCGGATATTCAGAGAGCCAAAACCTCCAGAATCCCCTCTGGTGTTCCGCCCAGTGCAGCCCTGTAAAATAATACACCTTTGCCCTGTCTTCTCCCAGGCTGAGGTTTCTGCAACTCTACAAACTTTGCCCAAACTCCCTATTGATTGACTCAGTGATTAAGCTGTTGAATCAGCGCTGCCATATTCGTAGTGTCTAACTGTCATTTTTCTCCCAAGATCTTAAAAGGATTTTTAACTGTCAGCTATATCCTGCATTTGCTCCTAATAATCAATATTGATTTTCTTGTAATACCGTCCATCTAGATGCCATACCTTATTTGTTGTAAGATTAGAATCTCGATGAGCTTATAAAATAAAGCACACGTTTTCCTCATGCAGGCATGCATATGCAGAAATACCCTGTTAAGATAATTATCTTGCTTCTGCTGGAAAAAAAATTGAGCAGCTGCAAACAAATAGCCAGCTTTGGCCACTTTGCCCTTGCTTTAAGGTGACCTGTCCTTAATATGGTGACAGAGACACCCTGGCCCTGGGATGCTGCTTGCCCCTAGGCAGGGAGCGGGTCAGGGAGGCAGGTCCTGGCTGCTGCTGTTGCAGTTTGCTTGCGCGTGTGATCCTGTCCAGGGAAGATCTTAGCTGTTAGATTGCAAGACCAGGGTTGGTAAAGGCTTTTATAAAAAGATTTTTGCTCCATGAAGGGACGGGTTTGCATAACGGTCATTTTTGACATTGAAACCTGCTGGAAGTTAGTGGGTTTAAGTGGGGTTTTTTTGCAATGGGCGGTGTGTTAGAAACCACGAAACTGGGTTTATTGGTTGTGTTTAATCCCTCAGTGCCTTGGGGCTGGCCAAGAATCAAACTGTTCTGCTAAGCAATGAATACAAGATATAACCACCAGCCTAAATATGTGGCTAATACGTTCTGCATGGCCAAAAACCAGTTTTCGTATGTTGAGTGGGATTTTTTCAGGAATCTTAAAGCTTATTAGTGTTTTTGGTCAGCGTGGTAGGATTTGACTGGAGACAAGCTCCCGCTTCCAAAGGAGAAAAAGATTTTTCTATAAGGAGACACAGCAGAGATAACATTAAAACAAAAGGTGACTGAATGTTACTAAAAATGTGCCAAAGAAAATACAGGGTTTTACCGAAAATGTTGGAAGAAAAAGTCGATTTTCCCATTTCTGACAGAGGACTGCCAGATAAGATGCTTCAAATCGGCTTATTGAATTATGAAACGCCGACATTTTGAAGCAGAATGCTTTGCTTTGAAGTGAAATGCTGCGATTTTTCATTCTGACATTTCCCAATTGATATGTTTGGTAACTTTCTGCACACCTGGTAAAAGTGAGACTGGGGGGGAAATGTAAGGCATTAAAATAACTGAATTGCTGAATGGGTAAAAAATTCTATTCTCTAGATAATTCTCATTAAAACCAAGCTCTTTGGTTTTGGCTTCATTTCTCCATCACTATTCATAATCATGGCCCAAAGTACCCACCAGCCTGATTTTTTTTTTTTATTTTTTTTTTTTAACCAAGCATGTCAGAGGTCCCATTGAGTTTTGCATCTCTGAACCATTGGAGGGGCTTTCTTGAATATGAAGATTTTTCTCTTCTTTTCCACTCAAAACTTCCTGATTATTGAAATTAACTCCCAAGGGAGGGGAGGCGGAAACCTCTTCTGCTTTGTGATGATTTCATGTTCCTTTTTTTTTTGCTTGGCATAAAAATATTGTCTCCCTTTGGGTTTGCTGTGAGGAGGATTTGGGGGACAAAACTTGATAAATTATTCTTGATTCCACACAATTCAAGTTGGAGTTAAGCAGAATAATAAAGTTGCTGCTCTTGCCAGAAATAGCTGTTGCAGTTGATACAGAGTTGAATTGCTTTGGGTCATTTTGAGTTTTTCAGGTTCCCTGATGTTCATTCAGGATGGAGGGAGCAGAGCACAAGGTGGGGGTCACCACAGAGCCTGGAATGTATTTGAGGGTGGAAAGCAGATTGGAGATCTCTCCGATTCCTCCAAGTAGTCCATTTGTGCGTGTTGGTTTCAAAACCTCTTCCGGCAGAGGATACGCAGCAGTTTCCCATAGGGCGTGTTTGGACTTGGTCTTTCCCGGGTGCTCGCTCTTCATCACCCCCTCTATGGGCTCTTGGCCATAGGATGAGATTTGTCTCCCCGCTTTCTGCAACAGGGACGCTTTCCACAGCAACCTAAAGAGGGGAATGTGCACGGAGAGAAGGCTGGAGGGTTGTAAGAGGCACGAAAAAGTGCCTTGGAAAAAAAAAAAAACAACCAAACAAAAAAAAAACCCAAAACCAAAGAGAAAAGAAAAATTAAACATCAAAAGAAATGAAAAGGCAGCAAAAGACAAAGCGAAGTTCTGCTTCTCAAGCGTCTTTTGTGGCTCTCTCTGCACATCCCGCTTGGATTTCCTCTCCGTTTGGGGGTTGGAGGAGGGGGGCAGAAAGCTCCGGCTGAGCCAAGGATGCTTCGTATGGTAATAATGCCTCCTGAGAGTCCCTGAGCGCCGCGCACATGAAAGCCCTGCCCCTGGCACTGCTGATTATACAGCCTCTAATTGTCTCCCATGTCTGCTCGCAACATCAATACTGGAGAAGAGACAAACCTAGTTACTGTTTGCTGAGCTGGCCGAGCCAAGTTCCTAAAATAAACCCCCCTGTTGCATTTGGGGAGAAAGAGCCGGGTACGAGAGCGCCAAGGGTCCTTCCCACCTGGGGATGGACGGGTGGGCTGAGCAGAGCCCTGGGCCAGGACTGGTGATGCCAAAGATCTCCCCAGCTTGGTGCCTGCAGGGAGAGGACGTGTGTTTGGGTTAGTTTTGGGTAAAGCTCCAGCTTAGCTGCATGTGCTCAATAAAGCTTTTAGTTCAATACCTCTTAATGCTAAGCCTCAGTGTATTAACTCAAGACTTCCCCGTGATCGGGGCATAAACATACATGAGCTCTTACTGCAAAGAAAACATTGGATGCTTCCCTTAAGATAAGATAAAAGCGGGATGTATCTTCTCCTCTTCTCTATATTGTCCTATAGTCGAAGCTGCCCATTTGCTCTGACTCACGTCTAGGATTGTTTTTGGTTCCAAGAGGACCAGCATCATCCCAGCACAGCCCCAGGGGCGATGAGGAGAGGGATATTCCCATTGCCTCCTTGCTCTCAGGGTCTGTTTGCAAACGCCTAGCCAGATGCTCAGCTCCGCATGACAAATATTTCAGGCAAGTGTTGCTCTCGCGTCGCGTGCATTTGCAAAGGAGCAATTTATCAGAGCGATTTTTATCCTCATTAAGGCAAATTAAGCCCACAAAGCTGGCAATGGAAGAGGAGAGGAAAAAAAAAAATTGGTGTTCATGAAATATTTATTAAAAACAGCCATTGTAATAAATATTTGAAACCTGGTTATTAACATTAAATCATATCAATGTCAAGTGCGTGTTTCACATCATCTGTTCTGCTAATTGGGTGCAGAGGTCAGCAGACCCGTCACGCCGTGGGGTCAGCCGGCGCTGGGCACCCGGTGCCACGCTGGGGCCGATGGCCGCGCATTGCTTTTGGAGGGTGAGGGCGAAGCCTAAAACGCAGTAGATGATAGAAATAAGTGGAAGGAGAGCAAGCCTGAGGGCTTGCTGCGAGTGGCGTGGCTCTTCTGCACGCGCGTGCCCCAACTGTAACCCAAACGCCTCCGTGTGAGAGACGATAATTATTTTCCAATACAGTATAAGCACCGTGGTTCGCCGATGGGGCAAGATAATTATCCCGAGGAGGCGTAAAATAAGGACTTGTGCTATAAACCACCTGTCTCCATGAGATGCAAAACAAGAAAATAAATCTCCAAACTGGGATAATAACCCAGGCAGTAAAATCAATATTGATTATTAGAAAGGGGGGCAGGAGGCAGTAAAACTTGCTGCGAGGCAAAGGTAAGATTGTTGTGGATAGCTGCTGTTTAAGTGATGAGCTGCGTGGGAGGACGAGGGCTTTTCCCGGGGGACACGTGTGCGGTTTGGCTCTTTATCCAGACCTTTGTTTTGATGTATGAGTCTGTAAAGGGTGGTGGGGTGGAGGAAGGGGCTGTGTTCGACCCAGGAGGTGGTTTTGGGGTATCTCCACCTCTACAGCGGGATGTGCCAGCACCAACCCTCAGATGGGGCTGGCAGGAACCAGGTGAGACTTTTCAGAGGTGGCCCTGCAGAGGGGAAACCCCAAAAGTTTGGCCATGCTGCATGGTTTTCCCCCATCTGTTGATGTCTGGGGAAAAAAATAATTTAAAAAAATGTATAAAAGGGTCAATTATTAACAGAGGCGGTCTTTGGTTCAGCTGACCTTTTGTTTGAAGTTTTATATTTATATTTATTAGAAAACAAAAAAGCAATAAAAGCTTGAAAGGGAAGCAAAACACTTGGTTAAATCCCAAACCCAATTACCCTCTTTCCCAGCTTTCTTGCAATAACTGCGGGAGATGGAGGTGCCTTGTAGCTGGGACTCATATGGACACAAACGCGCTGCCTCGAACGGGTAGGGTAGAGATGTGGACATCCTTTGCTTTCCTTGCACACCTACCACTGCCTTACTATATGGCCTTTGGCAAGTAATGCCTCTCCCTGCCTCAGTTTCCCTGCCTGGAGGTGGTTTTTTAATGCATAATTATTCAGAGACTGGTGGTAATTATTTAATGCATAATTATTTAGAGACTGGTGGGAGCGTAAATCGTGCCAAGCAGCTGGATGGGCACCCGAAAGCTGCAGGCATGAAGCTCCTGGCTCCACATAAGCTCGGTCCTGCTCGTCCCTCACAGGCACCGGGTCGGGGAAGGAGGATCCCGCTGCTGGATCGGATCGGCTTGGCTCAGCCTCCTCCCAGTGCGGGTGGATCCATGGTGGCTCTGCTCTGTCCAGGCCCCTTTGCAAAATACACTTGAGCGATGCCGGCCCTCCAATCTGAGCGGTAGTGGGTATTTTTTAAAAAATATTTGAAACAAGGAAATAAATAAATGGTAATTTAGTCGTGGGCCCAACCCAGCTTCCCATAAAAGCTGATGCAGACCAGATTTACAGCACCGTGCTGAGATGCTTTTATGTGAAACAGAGCTTCAGAGGGGAAGCCATCTATCAGGCGAGGAGCTGGAGTGAATGAGATTTAAAAGGCAGCTTCCTTTTGTTCCCTAATAGGTTGGACACTTTGGTGTGAAGGTGGGGGAGGTAGGAAGGGGGAAATCGGAAGGTGTTAGGAATGACATTTATAATGGCAACACTGCGCACCTATTTTGGTAATAGGCTTTAAACATTTAAGAAGGTGAATCCTCTTATTTCCTGTGTTTATTTTCTCCTTTGTTGTAAATTTATCAGTCAGGGTCGACTCTGCTGCAAGCTGTGAGGAACCTGATGCAAAACAAGAGACCTTGGGTCCTCGTTAGCGCGGGGAACCTGTAATTTCCCAGGCTGCAAATCTCCTGTGTTAACTTGAGTTTGCTTTTTAAACTTGCTGTGATCGCCATGTCTAGTGGCCACGGGCAGCTCTTCTCCTCCCCAGCATCCCTGCTCTCCTCTCGGTACTTGGCTGGGGCTGGGAGGTGACATCCCTCGGCTGAGCGCATCTGGCTCCGGCACCTTGCAGGACCACCGATTCTCTCACCATCTCTGCACCTGGAGGCAGGGGCTGGCCGGTGGCCACCTCCCTTGCCTCTCTGGTAGCCAGCCTTGGGTGGAAATCCCCATGCTGGTGAGCCGAGGCTGGGCTAGACATCCCCCCAACACCACCAAAATTTACCAGTAAAGCTCCTTCTGCTGCCTTTTAGCTGGAGATTAGGGAGTTATCGCCTTGGTTACCTAAAAACTAATTTTCCCCTGGGAAAACCAGGCTATTGCCCGTCTTCATTTTCGGATTGAGGTTGAGCAATGCTTGTCCCCCACTTCCTAGAGCCACCGTTGCTCCTCTCCACGCAGGCAAAGGTGATTTGCAATGTCATTTGCACTTGCTACAGGCTTTTTCCTACCGAGGAGTACAGGCCAGTAATTCCAGTCTGCCAAAGAAGGGGGGGGAAAAATCATTAGCTTTAATCTTTGTGAAGGGGAGAGAGCAGGTGAGGGAACAAAGGAATAGGGACAGCAGAAAAAGAAAAGGGTGGATGAGACTGTGTGGAAGGAAAGTCAGCACACGGAGAGATTAGATGGGAGAGACAGTCAGCATTCAAGGGTGCGGACGTGAGGAAGAGGACAAAGGGCTGAAGGCAGGGGCTGACAGCGTGCAGGGAAAGCAGAGCGCCGAGCAGGACCCCCCCCCGGGACCTCTCGTTTTGGGGGACCTCAGTGCTACCCACGTGGGTGCCACCTCCCCACTGGGTCCGACCCAGGCTCCTTCTCCCCTCTCCGCATGCACAACTCCTCTCCTTGCTGTGGCATGTCCCCTCCCGCGTGGCACGGCAAGGAGGAGAACGTCCCCCCCCCTTGCCCTTGGGCAGCCCTTGGTCCTTGCTTCTGCTGGCTCCTTCCCAGCGCCAACAGGATCCAAATCCAGCGGTCACGGGCATCACTGCCTCTGAGCTGCCGGTGACTCAGACGGACCTGTTATAAAGCTGTCCGTAGGCTGTAATTCTCTAAAAAGCCTGGGCTTAAGCTGGGGCTATTTATCTCTCATCCCCTGGTAGAGCCAGAGGTCGGGAAGGGAAAAAAGGAGCGGGTGTCGTGGGGAGGAAAATGGGATCCTGCAGGAATTGGAGGCTGCAGCCGTTGCTCATGAGGTTTGGTGCTTCTCCGGCGGCAATACGCTGCGAGCGAAGCATCTTGCTTTGCCGTCAGCCCTCGGGATGGTCCTAGCAGAGCCAGGTCCCTCCGGTCCCTCCCTTTGCCGACCTGGTGTTCCAGCAAAAGCAAAGTCTGCTTAAGCAGGAGCGTCATGTCTGCGCGCCTCTCCCCGGGGATGGGATGGGAAAACCAACGTTTCTATCGGCTGTCATGTAACATCTAAGGCATGGCTGGAAGGGGCTCGGGTGCTTCAGCGATAAGCACGTTACAAGGGACTCTATTAAGGGGAAGGTGCAGAAGATCTGCTGGGAAAATAAGTTGTCCCTACAATGCAATATCCAGGTGATTCAGACTGACACAAATCAGCCCGCTGAATGAGAAAACCGTTTCTAAAAAGACAAAATGCATTGGCTTTTTATTTTAGATTTGAAATGACTCAGCAGCGCAGGTGGCCGGTGCTTCCATGCTGGCTAACAGACAAAAAGAGAAAACAGAAAGGTGGTGGAAATGCGGTGTTTTGGGGTGATCAGAGGCTACTCCCCACTGCTCTTCAGTATCCCCTTTCTCCCCGCTTAGACATAGGCCAGAAAATATTATTTTTGCAGGAGGACTAGAAGAGTTGTCTGGTTCGGGACGTCTCTGCCCTGGGATCAGGGTCTCCGATGAGGAAGCAATTCCCCATTCAGCTCAGAGGTGCAGGCTGGAGCAACGTCTGGAGTGAGTGCTGGCTGAACGTTTATAGGATATGATTTCAACTATTATTATAACTATGCTGTATTGCATCGTCTAATAAAGACATCAATTTAAACCCCTTACAAGTGGCAATTACCTAATAAAATGCAGTAAGGATCTTCCAACTTGGCAGTAAAATTAGCATTACCAGGTTTTAATTAATAGCCCAAGCCTGAATGGCTCTTCTATGTCCTATGCAAGAGGAATGGCTGCATGATCGTGCATGCAGACGGGACAAGACTGGGAAAAAGAAGTCAATTAGCCCCGAAAGGGCTCCGTGCCTGGGAGACAGATGGGCGCTGGAGGTGTTGAGCAGTGGAGGGGACGCGTGGGGTCCAGCTTGCGGTACTGGAGCGAGCAATGGGACCGCTGCGCTGTCTCTGTGGGTCATTTGCTCCTGATGCCGCTTGCCCACGGACCGAGCAGCAACGCCGTTGGCGTCGCAACCCTGTCGCACGAGAAATCCATGTGAGAGCCCAAAAGCTCCTTGCAACTGAGCCAGTGGCTCAGGGCTCTTTGCAAAACGCTTGTTTGTAGAGCCGCACGGCTTTGCCATCACTTCACCCCCCCCCGCCCCCCCAAAGGTGATGTTGTGCTTTTTCATTTATTTTTCCCAGATTTGTTCAATACCGTGCAGCCCCCATCCAGGCTGGATGCCAGCAGGGTCCCTTCCCTGCTGAAGCGGAGCTCTGCGATGATGCCGCCTCTGGGGATTTGGGTGAGCTCTCCCTTGCCGTTACAGCAGCACGCACAGACAATATTTGATCCAGTGTAAAACGGGCTGCTACAAAGTCAACCTGTCAAAAACCGCTGAACAAATTTGAAATGGCAGGGTGACTTTATACCTCGCTGGCGCTTTGTATCGTGTAACCGCAGGATTTTTGATGTGCTACAAGAAGCCCTAGAGCTAGGCTGACTTGCGCTGTCAAACCCTGGTCCTCCCTGTCCTTTTGCTACGCTCCCCCATCCTGTTTTTCCTCCGCGAATTGGTAGCTTGTGGCTAGCTGGCAAGCTGCCTGGTGGAAGCAAATGGCAGGGGACGCTGCGCTGATGGAGGGAAGGACCCCCAGCGCGTTTCTCAGGAGGGTGGCTCCATCAGATGGAGAAATCGCAACGCTCTGGCAAGATTGCTTTTCTGGGGCGAGAGGGGGGGGAGAGTGCGCAATCTGCCTGCAAATGTGCATGTTGGAGAAGGGAAAATCAAATGGCTGCATTTAGCAAAGCCAATTTCCTCTCGGACCGGGAGGCGGTGGGGCGAGGGAAGTGGTAGCTCAGATTGGTGCTTCCTGAGCTAATTGTATTGACAAAATAATGAAAGTATTTGTATGCACTTGTTCTTGTTGTGTACATGTAAACTATAGCAAATACAAATCCATGGGATTTTTTTTTTTTTTTTTTTTTTGGCATTGCAATTCTCAGGCGATTTGGAGCTGGGAAATGACAGGAATTGACTGTGCTGGCGGGTCGGCAGAAGACTTCATCTCCCACCTTACTCCTGCCCTCGCTGCCCAGGAACGAGCAGGGGGACGGAGGGATGGGGCTTAGTCCTGCCTGTGCCACTGACACGTCTTGTGGCCCTGCAGAAGTCGCACACACCGTCTGTTGTCTCCCCCGATGTTTAAAGGGTGGCTTTTGATTAAGGAGCAGGAGCTGGGTTGATGCGTTGGCTCTGAGGCAGGGTCCTGGTGCGGCAGCCAGCAGCTTCCCGAGCCCTCGGGATCTCTGCGAACGCAGGGCTGGTTTCTAGCAGAGCTGAACGAAATGCCATCCCGAAACACATGGTTCCTGGACCCACAGCAGCTGCCCACCTCCCCTCGGTCAGAAAACCTGGCCGCTTCTGCTGACTGTGTACTACAATGTGATTTTTCAGGGTATGTTTTCTTTTTTCTTTTTTGGCAGATCTGCTCCTTTAGCCTTAGTGCAGCATCCCTTCCCTTCGTCTTCCCTTGTTTTACAGCATGGTTCATCACATGCTTGTGTGTGAGCGTGATGATGGAGAACGGTGCCATGTGAAGAGTAATTGCTTAACGTGCTTGCTGGTCCCCGATCTGGGAACAAGCTGCCAATGTTTAGGCAGTTTGGAGCCGAGGATGGATCCCGCATCTGTTTGCGGTCTTTTTAGGGCTGCGTGTTGCTTGCGTTGTGATACTGGAGCTGCAGGCTTAGCTCCGTGGGGCAGAGCCTGGCGTCTTTTGCTTATTCAGGGTCGTGGAGCCCAGATCTAAGACTTCTGGTTGCAGTTGCAGGGTGAGACAAGGGATCTGCTCCAGGAAAGCCTTGTAGCATCTTGAACAAGGGGATCACTGCGAATATCTCTGCTTTGTGGATAGAAGGATGGAGAAGAGGAGCTAAATGACCTGTGCTGCTTCTTTCCAGGCACCTCTGTGGTCTTTTTTGCAAGTCCTCGGCTCTCTCATCCTCTGCCAATGCTCTGCAGGAGGGAGCCATGCTGCTGAACAGCCCTTTTGGCATTTCCAGCCGCCCTCCCTGCCCGGCTTATCCAGGGCAGCGCTGGCAGAGGAGGGACCGATAAGTTTGGAGACAGTAAAGAGAAGCCAGGAGCCCTTCATAAAGTGTCACTGATGTGGAAATACAGGATCAAATGAGTAGCAATTCGTGTGTCACCGCATGACAGAACAAAACCCTCTACCGAGGAATTAAAGCCATAAATATCCTACAGGGCCCCTTCCTGCTAACATGTTCCTGACA
>JANZLP010000070.1:2258894-2269688 GCA_026930925.1 Chelictinia riocourii | reverse complement strand
CCTGCAACGGATTTGAGAAGGTATTTTATATGGAGAACCTTGCATGGTAGACATTACACAGTTTCACAGAATTTTCTGAGTATTCTGTCCTTTTGTCATGCTGGGGACAGCAGCTGCAGGAAGAGCAGGGTTGGATGCAGCCCATCCTGTAGCATCCTTCTGCAGAGGCGGATTGGGCTGGCAGAGCCATGGGCACGGTGCCTTGCCCTGCTGCCGAGAGCCAGATGCCTGTGTCCTTGCGGATGGCGATTCCGGTCCAGCGGTGGCTTCTGCCAGTGATGTTCCAGGTGCCCGTGGGCAAGGTCAGCGCTTCCTGGGGCTCTGCCTTGATTCCGCCCCCCCCCGCCGCTGCGGAGCTGGGATCTTGCTGGCAAACACGGTGGTCGATTATTTTCAGGCTTAGGGATCAAAGCTGGTCACTGTTGTGATGGTGGGGGGGCTGAAGGAGCGCAATTCCTTCCTTGGGAATGCCGGGGCAGAGGTTGAAGCTCGGACCTCAAAAGAGGCAACATCCTGATGCTGCCGCGTTCCAGGGGCTGATGCCAGCGGGTTGGGTTGGACACTGGTGTGCTGAGCTGCTTCTGTCCTCTGCATCCATGGGTGCAGCCTTCCCACTGACGGAGTGGTTTTGCTCCCTGCCTTCCCTTTCCCTGTGCTGAATCCAGAAGGAAAGAAAAAAAGCACTTGCCCCCCCTTAATGAACTCAGCACTAATCGCTTGTGTCAAATCCTTGTGCTAACAAGCTAACGAAATCAAACAGGCCTCCCGGGGGAGAGCCAGGGAGTCAACACTCATCCATTAAAATGGTAATTTTGTATTTTTCACTGAGGCATTTGTCGCCTCTTGCCCTTGTGCTTTGGCCTATAAATTACAGTTTTGAAAAAAACCAAACAAAACCCCAAAAACCCACCAAAAAACCACAACAAAAAACCAAACCACAAAACCAACCCTCTTCAGCCGCCTTCCTTTCTTCCTTCTCATTCTGGGAGACGCTGAGCTGTGTACGGGGGAGTGTGTCTGCGTACGGGCCATTATTTTGCTTCAGTAATAGAAAGCAAGCGCCTGTTGCTTAAGAGATGGCTGCTTTTCTCCTGGGGGGATTGGAAAACTGATCCCCACCCCCCTCCAAAAAAAGTGACTCTTGAGCGTTTTGCTTGAATCCAAGTGGTAATTTCAGGTCACTCGTTATTCATGGGCTTGTAATAGCTTCTTGCTCACGAGGTTTCTGCGGGCCACTGGGAAATCATAGAAATATTTGCAAATCCCAGGAGTTTTTGCAAATGTTGTTGGTGGTGTGCTTTAATGCAGGAGGTGGGGGCTGGCTGCTGTTTGCTGCTCCCCTGTTATAAAAAGTTAGTTAGCAGAGAAGTGTGCTGAAGGAGCGAGCTTTTATTAGGCATCCAGAGAAGGTGGACAAATGCAGCGTGCCTTCATCAGGGCTCAATCAGATCCGGCTTTTCAGCATAAAAGCTGCTTTTTCCAACTGCCTTAGCTGCTCTCTGCTCTAATGAAAGATATCACCTCTCCCCGCAAACCTTGCCGCTTCATCACCGCTACGGCGGGAAGGCTGTTAAAATTACCGTGCATGCAGCAGAAACGAGGAGTTATTGAAATGCAGCATCTCCAGAGCAGCCCAGGAGGGGAGGTGCTGCACTGGTAAAACAGGAGCTGGAGCGATGCCCTTCGGGCATTGCACGGGTTAGGGAAAGCCGGTTTGCTGCCCAAGTGCCTCAGTTTCCCCATTGGTAAAAGAAGAACAAAGAAATATCCTTCCTGGTGAGATCTGCATGCGGAAAATGCCACAGGAGGGCTGGGGATTGCTGTTGTGTCAGCGATGCTGGAAAGAGACGTGGGTTTAAATAAATCAAGATAGTGCTCGCTCACTGTGAAATAGGCACGAGCACGAGGTGGGGCGTGGGTTTGCTACGGGGGTCTTGTTCCCCTTTTCCAGCCTGGGTGGCTGTGCAGTTAAGTGACCGGCTCCCTGCAAGTGAAGTCGCTCAGTGCCCGGCCTCTGCTGAAGCGGGAGGGTCTTGCCTTGAACCTGCAGCTCTTTGAGGTGGGGGGGTCTCTCATCTCTCAATCGCCAGCACAATTAAATACACCCTAACGACGTGTCAGGCGGCGCAGGGATGCGAGCGCGACAGCAGTGTTTCCCTGCGGAGCCTGCTATGTAGAATACAATGAATAATCATGCCTGTCCTCCTCTCCCCACACGGAAATATTCCAATAAATAAATAAAATAAATGACATCTTTTCATTTCATTAAATTTTTCCTCCCTCTTTTTTTTTTTTTTTCCCCTTTTCTATTTTTCATCTAAGCTCTCCCTCTGGTGAGCAATTTCCAGGCAGTGTGGCACTTAGCAGCTCAGAGGAGAGGATCTGCTGTAGTTGATGCATTTCTCATCTTCTCATTGTCCCATTTTCTGGGATGAAGGGGACTGGTAGTTCTCCTCCCCGCTCGGCTTTCTGCTTGCCGTGATCCAACTGCCCACCGTGCCCTCTCCTGGAGCTGGCACCATTTGCACCCACAAGCTTTTGCCTGGCTGTCAGGGAGGGGAGGAAACCGCGTGTGGTCAGGAGGGGCTTGATTTTACTCGTTTGGGGTTAAAATGGGGCCAGGCAGTGGGTGCTGGTGCTGGGATGGCTGTGAAAGAGTAGGAGCCAAGGGGGGTTACGTGTGTGTGCACAGTGGCAGTGCCCTGGGTATTCTGCAGGGCTGTGGAATCAGGATTAATGGCTCCAGCATCCTTCAAGCAAACTGTATCTCAGAGCACTTTCTAGAGTTAAATGACACAAGACGGTGGGTAATATATGGTGTAAATCGCAAGAAAACAGCGGCACAAAGATATGGCAGGGGGAATAAATTAAAGCCTTCCGTCACAAAGCCAATAACGGGGAAAGGGGGAGTGGAGAGGTGGAAACAAGGGAGAGGATATTTATTTTCAGATGAGGTATGAAAGCAGCAGAGAATCAATGACTAGAACATATACCATCTCATGCGTATCACCAATATATACACAGCCCCAGCCAGGTGCTGGCGGGGGCTGAGGGTGCCCGGTTTCTTCAAGCCACTGTGCAAAAGTGGTGCAGCGTGTGGCTGGTTCATGGCACCAGGCTCCTGCGCTGAGGTTTCTGCCCTTGCAGCTGGGGTTTTTTTTTGGTTTCATTGTTGGGTTTTTTGTCATTTGGGTTTTTTTGGTTTTGTTGTTTCTTTTTTTTTTCCCAGAGGTGCTAAGAGATTTTGAAATAGGTGTCCTTAGGGTGTCTCAAGCTGGGTCCATCTTCCCACCTCTTAGCTGGTCCTTCAAGGCCAGTCTTGCCTGGTCTCATCCAGTAGATGCTGTGAACCTCATGTAGAAAACTGGCTTTAGCTTCACACCTTCCCCAGACATCCCGAAGGAGGAAAGTATCATGCATCAGGCTGGTCACGGGATGCTAAAGGTGAATTTTTACGATGTAACTGAGAGAGCAGCATAGTTGCATCAACTCTTTGGAGCCTAAAACGCTTGGGAAAGCAAGCCATGAGCACCCTACTCCCTGCAAGGATGTCAGCAGTTTTAATTTATATGATTTATTCAAGGTCATATAGTGGAGTGGGACGAGTTCCTGGTGAGGAAGCAGCGTCTTTTCCAGGCCTGCTTGTATCGGGGAGGGGGCAAGAGGTAGAGGAAGGAGGGAGGCAGCGAGGGGAGGAAGATCTCTCGTGCGCCTTGTTCGACAAATTTGCAAACCAGGGAGCGGGTTTGCAGGCGTCCTCACGTCCCTGGCTGTGCCGGGGAATCTGTCTGCTGCTCCCCGGCTCCCTGCTCGCCCCCTCTGATAAGGTAATGAGATGCAAGTCTTTGGTGTGTTTGACAAGCTGCTGTCCTACAGCGCGAGAGCTGAGAGTGCTCAGAGGCTGGGAGAGGAGATTAATTAATGCTAAAAGACACAGTTTGATGTGGCAATGAAATTTCGATTATAATAATCTCTAATTATCTTGTAGCACAAGTGCCTCGGTTCTCCCAGGTGTCTTCCCCAGTTTGAAATTGTTATTTGTCGGCATCAAAGAGAGAGAGGAGCCCAGGCAGGGAGCGCGCGCCTGGTCCCTTGGGTCGGGGAGCCCGTCTTCTGCTGGGGCTGTTCTTTAGCGGGGACGTCTGTCTGCTTCCGTGGATCCTGACAGTGCCAGCTGTCCCAAATCAGGGCAAAAAGGGGCAGTTGGGGGCTTTTCAGTGCCCTTTCCTTAGGGTGTGATTTTTGGAGCGTAGGGAGCCAACCTGAGGTCTCTGCAGCTGTTTGCTGGCGCTTCCACTTTGCCTTTCCAAAGTGTGTCATTCAAACACCTGGTCCCCAATGCTTTTTGGTTGTTTTTTTTTTTTTTTTTTTCTCCTTATGCTTTTTACTCAAAATCAACTCGTTCCCAGGGAGAAGTTTGGTCTTGACAAAATGACACTTTACCCAGGAAAGCCATTTCCCTCAGCAGGCTTCTAGCTGCTTTATTGCCCATCCTCCAGGCTCAGCGAGCTTTAAAGTCCTCCTCTCCCATCAGCCGGAGCCCTTCTATCTCAGCATCTTCCCTATGAAATTGTGACCTGTCCCTTCCCGGGGGGACCCGGTGCCCTTTTGCAGAGGGCTCCGTGAGCGGGGCTGGACAGTTGTGCTCCGTGCGCTGAATAGCAGATGGGCACGTTAGCATCTCTAGGAGCAGGAATAATTGGCTGCTGTGCTCGGTGAGGGTTGTAAGGGGGTCTGTGCTGCTCCAAATCGTATTTATCTACTTAAAATGGTCTCGGGAGAGGAAGCATCTTGATTTTGAAGTCTCTGCCCTCGTGGTGTGCTTGCCGTACAGAGGCTCAATTTACCCGGTGCTTCTTGGGGCTGTGAAGGCAGGAGGCATCCTTTAGCCACCATCCTCCTCCGGCCCTGCAAAGCCGGAGTGGGTTCCCCTTCTCCCTGGGAACCCCAGCAGGATGGGGGAAGGCAGGATGTATCACTGAGCGCGGAGTGGGGACGGGGTACGGGGTGTCGCTGGCCGTCGTGACCTGTTGCGTATCGTTGGTCGGAGCATCATTGCTCTTGCTGAGATGCAAACGGGTGGGGGAAAAGCAGCCAGTTCCAAGGGGAGCAGCTTTCCTGAAGCCCTCTCCGTGTCTTCACCCTTATGGGTGACGGCAAGTCCCCCTCTGGTCCCCCACTGCCCTCCAATGCATCTCTGCTGCAAGGGAGCAGCTCCGAGAACCCCCGAGCTGCAAACAGCAAACCTGCTACATCCCAGCCTTGCACCTTCTGCATCTACGGAGGAAAAGCAACACAAACCACAAAAAAAAAAAAATAAAAATAAAAAAAAAAAATCCCTGCGTGGGTTGTTTTGTGTTGCAGATCTGTTTGCAAATGAGCTTGGGGGCTTGCTGGGTAAAAAAGGGCATGCTTGGTAAATCCTATTTCACTTCACCAATGAGCTGAGAAACTCTTGGATAATGGGTTATGAGTTGTAGATCTGTTTGATTGCATTGTTGCAAAGTGGGAATTGTTTTGCAACATAGATTCTTAATCACTGAGGCATCTGTGATTGAATGCGTCGAAAATTGGTTGAAATTGAAAGTTAACTATACTGCAGACGGCTTATTCTTGTGTATAATTGAAAATAAATTCTAATAACTCTTCTTGAAAAGGGCTGCCAGGAGGAAATTTCCAACCTTGTCCTTTCCTCAGCCCCCTCCTCCAAACCCACAGATAGTCTCCCCTCCCCTCTGATCCTTTTCTTCTCTGTCATGTAGAGCTGGGAAATAAAATCCAATCTCCGCACGTCCCTCCGTGCATCGTCAGCTGTGAAATACATAACTTGCAAATAGTTCCTGTCATAACGCCTGGGGATGGGAGTGGAAGAAGAAACCAGAGGAAGTGGTTGGTTGTGCAACGTATAATCGCACTGTGGGGTAAGGTACAAGAATAAAACGTCAGCACAGGGAGCATCAAACCTTCTGCAGTCTCTTGCACGGGCAGCTGCAAATTTGCGGGAGCTGAGGGCATGGCCGCTTATGGCTTAAAATTATTTCCTTGGGTCTGCAACCAAGCGCAGAGGTGCCTGGCCATCACCGAGGCATCTGCTCTGGGTACAAATGAATTACTCCTCTGTTTGCCCGTGGAGGCGATGGAGAGATCAGGGTCTTGTTTGCCAAATAGTTTGGTTTTTCTCTGAAGCATTTTGAAGTGTTCGTGGGATGGTTAACGGTGGAGAAGAGGTCAGCTGCAATTCCTGCTTGCTCTCTTGTAATCCAAGATCCAAGGGATGTCCTATGGAATTGAAAATTTAAGAAATTAAGCCTGATAAAGGCGAATTCTATAGCCATAATAAAATTTTAGTAGGGATAGAGTTGCCCTGTGAGACCTCCTGCCCCAAGTTATTATGGAGGCTGAGTTTAGCAGAGCTCAGGAAGAACTGACTGCTCCGGAGAATAACGTCATCTGGCGTGGTACAGTGCGGGGCAGGAATCTTTGACAACGTCATTCCTGCAATACTCAAAGGATAGCAACGGGTAATTCAGGTCTCGGTGCACTATGTGGTCTTTTGGGATGTCTTTCTACATTGACCAGACCTCTACGACCGCAATTCTAGGTGACTCCTCCATCCTCGTCCCACCTGCCTGCATCCTGCCCCTTAGGACTGTAATGCAACCCCTTGGCTTGCCATTTCCACACCCACCCTCCCAGCCACCTCCATGGCTGGGCTCCTCATGCTCTGGGAATTTTTTGGGTTAGAGATGATGATGCGTGCAAAAGGTCGTGCCTCACCATTTTAGGCAGACGACAGAAGTGAAAATCAAACGGTACCTTGCTTTTTGCAAGCTTGCGGCAGTCTGCTGGGGGGTTATTCTTTGTGGGACAAGAGGTTAGTTTTGCTTGACAAAGAGAAGGGACTTTCTTTCTTTCTTTTTTTTTTTTTCCTTGCAGCACTCTGCACTGTGCTCGTGCTATTTTTATTCTTTTTTTTCCACCCTCGTGATGGGATGAGGCAGTCAATAGGGTGCTTTCATGGCCTCATTTCAGACAGGGCTTTGCAGAAGTTGAAGAAATGGGTTATTATTAAGTCCTCGTCATGCTAAAGATGCTTTGAAGCCACACCTGGACCCGCTTGTGATCTGAGCCTGGACCACCAAAGAAGAGAGGGCAGGGCAGTACCCAGGGATGGGGAACAAAAGAAGAAAAGCTTTTTTGTGTGTATTGACTCTCCTTTGGTTGCCTTGGAAAAGCAGGTTCTGTGCTGCCCGGAAAACTTTGGGCGATGCTACCTCCTTTTGGAAGAGTACCATGACTTTTATGAGGGATAATACCTGTTTAAAGCTGGGTTAACTATGGAGTCCTTCATCATTACTTGAAGGTATCATCCAAATTTGGCATTTGACATCTTTTGGGAAAGTGGCAGCAATGAAATAATGCAAGCAGTGGACTGAAACTCCACCTGAGCGTAGCGATGTCGTTGCTTGTATTAGAAAAGTTGCACAAAATCAAGTAAATTGATTTTAAATCAATTTATTTAAAATGGTGAAAATTCCTAATACAGACAGAACTAGTTTAACCTTTGCTTAAATTGATTTTGCTTGCAACAGTAAATTACTGAGTGAGACTGAACTGATTTAATGGAGGGTTAAGCCTGTTTAAGTGTGTCCATTTTCGGGTTTTTCATTGGTTTGGAGAGTGAGGATGGCCCAGTCATTGGGAGCTCATGGGGGACTCAGGAAACCTGATTTTTCTTTCTTGCTCTGCCACAGATGTTGGCAAGTCCTTCTCTCTGGGCCTCAGTTTCCTATGCGTGGTGGGGGATTATAAAATTTTCCTGTTTTGTAGGGGGGCCGGGGCTGTGAAGTGGACACCTTAGGCATTGTTTGTCCTGAAAAAAATAGCTCCTTCTTTACTAACTCAGTTTAAAATAATAGTAAAGTAGCTGCTACCAGTTGTGATGTGAGTTGGTCAAGCTGAGCTAGGGCCATATTTTGCTTTGCAGGATGGAAAAATATGTATTTTTCTAACTTGAGGTCTAAACCCCAACCCTCCACACTGCCAGCGTCCCTCCTCCATCCATCAAACGCTGTATTTGAGGATGCATTGGAGCATCTCCGGGACGGGGAGGGCTGCACGCTCGGCAGTCATACACGCTTTTTGTTTTGACATTTGTCTTTCAGGGCTTGATCAAAGAGATGGAGGGAGGCTGGTGGGGATGCACCAGCTTAGGCTGGCTTCTCCAAGGCTGGCCAGTGCTGAGCCCCGGCAGAGAGTTTAAGGTTAAGGTGGTTTTGTCGTATGCCGGAACGGCTCAGACCTGAGGCTTTGGGAGCAGAGGAGCCTCCATCCACCTGAACAAGTGTTTTTCAGTGGATAGTAAATTTGCCGTGTTGCTTGTCTGGGAGTGATGTGATCTGAATTAATCAAAATGCTCAACTGCAGGAAGAAAAAAAAAAAAGGCTCTAGATTGACGGAAGAAATGGAGTGGTGATAACTGTGTTTTAATCCAGTAGCTGAGGGCTTAGAGCAGCCGCCTGGGAAACAGTCCTCCTTTGTGCCTGGGGAATTTGAACCCGGAGCTCGCCGGGAAGCGCTGAAGGACGTTGGCGGATGGGAGGTGCTGGGCTGCCCTCCTGCTCGGAGCTTTCTGCTTTGTATACCAATAGGTATTTATTAATTAGGAATCCGACTGGCTCCCTCATTCAGAGGTTAGGCTACTCACTAGGGAAGCTCTGGTCCCTATTCTCATTAAGGTTTAATTATACAAAGTAAAATATCATCAACAGGAGGGAGCAAGCCCCCCTGAATGCTATATGAGGGGGTGGCTGGCAATATGCCGGCAAGCGGGAGATGGACACAGCTTCGGGTCCCTGTGGATGGGGGGAAGCTGAACGGCTCCCATCGGGGGTGGAGGCCCTTGGGCAAAGGGGACCTTTTCACTTCGCCCCCGTGACGAGCCGCGGTGTGAATTTGGGGGGTGCAGCCTGCAGCTGCGGTGGCTGCAGGACAGAGCAAACCCAGGTATCGCTGTGGAATGAATGGCAGAGGATCCGAGGGCGCTGTTAACTGAAGTACACATCTGCGTGCCTCTCGGGAGCCTATAAATTTCAAGGGATAATTAGTAGCTGCCATACAGAAAGCAGCAGGGCACTAACCATTTTCACTCCTGTTTTGGAGCATCTTCTGCCCAGGCGGTGGGGAGGAAGGACAGCGTTGTCCCTCCTCCTCGGAGCCGCCAGAGGGTCTGACACCGGCACAGCCCATTGCACGGGGGGCTCATCCCTGGAGAGGTGCCGTGTACATGGGTTGGCTTCATTTTGAATTGGAGAAACGGTGTTTGGTGAGTGGAAGGATGCGTCTCACCTCCCTGTCCGTGGTCACTCTTGCTGCCTGCAGCCCGTGTCTCTGCTGGATCTCCGGGTCTTTTACCACAGCAGGCGTCTGCGAAGGCTGACTTTGCCAAGGAATTTGTTATTAAGAAAAACTTGCATCAGCCAGCCGAAATATCCAAAGTGTTGTGGGAGATGTAAAACAGGAGTTCTGCATTTATTTTGAGGTGAATGCAGCAGTACAGGAGCTGCCACTTCTCGCTTAGGGATCGACAGACTCGGGAAAAGTTTTAATTAAGACAGATCTCCAATGTTTGTAAAATGGTGGGTCTGTCCGATACCTCTGTCTTTAGGTACTTATAAACTTGGTTTTCTGTGCACCATCCCCGTTTCAGTCTGAGAAGGTTCGGTGGGAATGGATTACTGTCCTTACATTGCTTCAGAGTAAGACCCCGTCCGTAGAAGTGATCCGCCGCTTCTGGAAAGCTTGGTTTGCCCCAGAGGGACTCTCCTCTGCCTCAAATGTAAATAAAAATCGTTTTTAAATCAAAGAAATCTACTCACTAGTTAGGAGAATTTCTAAAAACATGGTTAATCCTAAAAAGCTTTTCTATTTGATATTTAATAGAGCTGAGTTAATAATTCATAATTTAATGTATCTGATTAATTTTGCCTCTTTTTCTCAGAATGTCTTCAAAGCACATAACAATTATCTCAAATGTACTTATTCAAAATGACTCAGTGACCTCTCTTTCTAGATCACTTATTCTTGATTCAATTTTTCCTAGCAGTGCACAGTTTCTATTGGTTATCATTCATTATTTCTCTTTACTAACTGAGTAATCACAAATCCAGTTAAAAAAAAAAAACAAAAAACCCCAAAAAACCCAAAAAACCAAAACCAACCCACCCTGTGGCAGGAATGCACGCTGAAACCACATTTAAAGTTCCTTTCTGCAAAGTCTAGTTTTAAAATGCGTTTTCAGTGACCTGAAAATACATAGACATAGATTGCGCGCAATGCAGAGAAAATAAACTCACAAAGGAAGGTACTGGCGGTGAATTGATTTTAATACCCCAAAGAATATTCGTAGCAAATGTTAACTATCCCTTCCCTCAAGACGTGACGGAGGTGGCCCCAGCTCATGCAGGGTTTCGGGGTCCCTTCTTTGCTTTTGAGGCCGGAGGCACGGGTGCTTGACCGCTGTGCGGGTCTGAAGCAAAATTAAGCAACAGCCTGGTTCGGGAGGGACGCCTGCTCATTTCACCCCCCCACGGTTTTCTTTTTCCTCTGGTAGGGTCCACAGATGTTCAAACCTGTAGAAGATCGTGCACTAAAAGTCTTCAAATCCTAACACTTCTGGGACTTCGTCATGAGGTTTATGGCACGCCGAGCCTGGTTCTGTTGTTCTTTCTTCCATTTCTCGGGATAATTCAATTTTTTTCCTTAAATTGACTTTTACACTTTTTCGCCTTTCTC
>JANZLP010000070.1:1562358-1575673 GCA_026930925.1 Chelictinia riocourii | reverse complement strand
GTTTGATATTTTGTGATGATGTATATAGAGGCAGCTGTTCACAGACACAACATGTATATTGAAGCATGAACATTTTTTAGCCACGCACCGAAACCCATATAGCCTCATATGAACCTCTCATTTCCCATGGTGTTATGAGTATGCACAGTACAGGGAGAAGAGACGAAAATGGCAAACAGTTTTCAGATGTTGCGCTGATGTTGTGGTGGGAGGAAGCAGGAAGTTGGCCATGTGGGGGTTAGAGCAGTGGAAATGAAAAAGTGAGGAAACAGTACCGTGGGAGTCCTGAAGCAAGGGGGATTGGAACATACATGAAAAAGATTTAAGTAGGTTTACAAGGTGGAGGCCTCTTTGAGAGAAAGGATTAGAAATGGCTTACTGTGGCAATGAAGAGGTAGAGAAGAAGAGAAAGAGCAACACAGGAAAATGCAAGTACCAAGCAATGAGATAAAATGTAATTCAAGGAAGAGCAGTTTTAAAATAGAATGCAGAATGAAGAAGAAATGGGGGCTAATTATACCAGCTGCAGGAATAAATCCAAAGGGAGTAAGCTTTGAGGTCTTTTTAGGACTTCCATCTGAACATGTCAATATATTGGCAGGGACAGTGTAGGAGGGCACAAGGTATAGCCCCTGCCATGCCATGGCAGAACATTTTGAACAGGAACAAAAGGCATTTTGACTTTGTAGAAGAGCCCTAGCCCAATGGAGGCCTGATCCATGAGCCGGGCTCCTTGGTGCTGCAAGAATACAAATAATACCTGCTGTATTGCATGGTAATTACACTGTCACCTACAGTATGGCCACCTGCAACAGGCAATCTTCTGTTTTAACCAATAACTTTAAAACATCTTTGAAGTTCCTAGGACGATTTTGTTTGGCCTTTACTTACAGAACAACCTTTTCCAGACAGGCAGTTTTTGTCAGTCTCTTGGGTGGCCTGTGGCTTCTCTGCAATTTCAAAAATAAGCATTACCTCAGTTTCAGCTAACACATGCATTCTTTATGTGATTATTAAAAATGAAATGTGTTGCTTTTTGGAATAAAATAGCAAGCAAACAGTTCTATTAGATCACTGTATGACGTGTTTGAGAATAGGGAGAATCTGATGCATGTCAAAAATGTTTTTGGTTGTTGTTACTGGACTTTCTTGTTCATCAGAAATTGAAACTGGTAGTTAAAAGATAGTGAATGCTCCATGAGAGATCGCTTCAATAAGACTGCTTTCTCTTTCAGCTCTAGCCAAACATATTGAGTCCCACCCTCGTTTACATTAAGATCTCTTTCTCCATACGTGTGATACAAAATGACCTTGGTCTAAAAAGCAGTCAGGACCACTGAGTATCATTCTGATCTGCTTTTCCAAGTCTCGTCTGTGTTACCATACTGATTTTTTTATGAGCTGCTTCAGAGCCCTCTCAAAACAGCCCTTTCCCTCCAGCAGTGGAGCCTTCTGCTGAGTGGGTGGACATGGAGGAAGTGCTTGGACAAATCTGCTTTCTGACAGAGCCCAGCCTAATCACAGTGATGGAGATAGTGCCAGCTGGCTGCCCTTTCAATTCGCTTTCTCCAGAAGGAAGCAGGCAGGAAGCAGTGCTCATTTCATGGATTTTGGGAGGCTTCCACACCTCAGGAGAGTTGGCAGCTCTCTCTTTGATCTCCTTATTCATCACCCTGAGTTGTGGAGCTATAGATCCGCTTCCCTCACCCTGCCCTTTTCCCCCACGTGCCCCCTGCCCTGCTGGGCAGGTTCAGGTGGGCAGAAGTCTGGCCTGTGCTGAGCTCCCCTTGCTCCATGGATGCAAAGGCTGTCCATTTTACAGAGCTGGGGGAGATTATACAACTCCGTTATCCCCCTTTAATGCCTTCATAAATCCATGGAAAGCAGCGCAGCTCTACCGGCATCAAACAGATCAATGCACCTGTGAATCAGGCCTGTAATTTGCTGTAATGCAAGGAGCCTTATCTGCTTTGGCAGTGTTGCTTACTTTGAGTAAAATGAATGGATAGTCCAAGGACCGCGCATAGTGTCACAGACATCATTCTTGGTTCATATTTGTTAAAGGATGTGTTGTGTGTTCTGCTGTCTTGCCAGGTGGACCAGCAATCCCAGTACATTCAAGGCTATAAAATTCTGTACCGACCTACGCCAGCATCCTATGGAGAGTCAGAGTGGTTGATCTTTGAAGTGAGGACTCCAACCAAAAACAGCGTTATCATTCCTGAGCTGAAGAAAGGTGTAAACTATGAAATCAAGGCCCGCCCTTTTTTTAATGAGTTTCAGGGGGCAGATAGTGAAGTGAAATTTGCAAAGACCCTGGAAGAAGGCAAGTAGGAGCCAGACTGTCTTCATGTTTTCTTTTTGAAGTGGTAGTCTGGCCTGCTTTCCTCTGTTACGTTCATTATTTGATTTTGTTTGAAGTGTGTGCTGTTAAGAGACAGCAGAGGAGGCTGTGTTGGAGTGATGATTATGTGAATTGCTTGGTGACACAGAAGTAAATATTCAGAACCATGCATGAGAGACAGACAGAGAGGGATGTACAAAAAAACCCTCCAACACACAATGGGATATGCGCTTTTTATCTTCACTGCAGTGTGCACTCCTCCCTGCTGAGTTCATGGTCTGGTCACAAGTGACTTCTGTCAGATTCAAGCAGTTGCTAATCACTATCTTGAGTAGATAGCAGACACCACAGAAATCATCAAAGCGCTGTAGCTGAGGGAATGGAAACCACATTTTTAGAAGGCTTTTATATCTGGATCAATCAGTAAGACAAAATGAAAAGATGAATGAGGGCAACAGATATAGTGGACTAAATTATGTATTTCCATCTCAAACATGTGCTAAAAAGAGAAGGTTTGTGAAGCTCTTCCTTTTATTGCTGCTCAGGCATAATGAGTATGCAAGATGACCAGTGCCTCTGAATAGGGGTTTCAGTGCCTCTGTTGGCATGTGCCAGCTTTCCCCTTCCCTCTTCCCTCCCCAGTAAAAAGCTGTGTAGGTCTGGTTTATTGCTGAGAATGGTTCGAGGGGTGTGCTTAACTGCATTTATCCTAAGTGTCAGCTAAGCATCCAGTTTTAGAGGGACTATTTAAAATGCAAAACATAAATTATTATTATAAATGTGTTAATATTAACACATTCTGTCCTGATTTTAGTAAGTTTTGTATTACTTGTTACTGCTTACACACTAGAGGAACTGAGATTTAGCATTCTCTTGGGGTCAGTTTATAGATTTTATCTTTCAAAACTGTTGATCCTGGCCAAGACAGTCTGAGACCAGTGAGGAACTCAGTGCTCGGAACTGTGACATTCAGGTAATGGGTATCTTGAGTTTGGAGAGTCTGGTGATGAGCCAATGGAAACTTTTCAAATGGTTAAATTGTGTTTTACGTGCAAGCAATAACATAACTTCCCGGCTATCAAACGTGCTGCTTCCTAAATGTCACTGTATTCAAATATTCCTGTTTTGTGAGACGCATCTATTGTTAAAATAGTTTCTTTCCAAGCAAAAGAGAGTAGTCGGTAGAAAGCAAAAGGTTCTTAAAAGAGCATCTAAACTGCACTCAGCTTACGAAGCGACCAGAAAACTTGTTGTATTGCAGCCTTCGTGTCCTCTTGCCTCTGACAGTGGTCCTCTGCTGCTTGTTTTGAAACTAGAAAAAACGCCTTGTTCAGGGCACAGTAAACACGAACGACCAAACCGAGCTGTTTAACACCTCTAGCAATCAAGAAAACACCACTTACACTGTTTCTGGTAACTAAATTAAAAACCAGCTTGGTGGAAGTTTAAATACACAGAGGGGAAAAGTGTCATCTACATTTGGAAAGTAAGTGACCTACTTCTACAAGCTCTTGTTAGTGTCAAAATGCAGCTATTTCCCAAAGCCTCTAAGCGCCATCCCCCGTCCTCAGGCCGAGCAGCCCTCGACTTTTAAGCTCTGCTTAAAAAAAAGCTCCGGCAACATCAAGCACGTGCATACGTAGCTCTTGTGGGTTAATGACTTAATACGAAAGACCTAAAATAAGTTGTAAAATTTGATACTGGAAAACTAGGTATGAGCGACCGGTAACCATTACGTTTAAAACTTGACTTTCTATTCATCTTCTTTCCTGCCTTGAGTCCTGACAGAATAGTTTGATACAGTTTCTTCTGTAAAAGCATGACTTCACAGCAGTAGGGATATGTGAGCAGCAGTGCTCATAAGGGAAAGTCATTTTTTTGCTCAACTTGGTACAGACAACAGCTCAGCTGAACGATTGGACACAGCTTTGGCTGTCCCATCTAAAGAAAGATGCGGACCCATTAGGAAAGCTCCAGAGGAACACAAGGATGGTCAGAGGTCTAGAAAACGTGACAAACTGAAATAATTAGTCTAGAAGACTGAGGAAAGATGCAAGTTTATGTAACAGTTTGCCAAAAAGATGAAAGAAGCGCTCTCAGTATCCCCTGGGAACTGAAGCAGTACTAATGACCTTCAGTTGCAGTTAAGATGATTTAAGTTAAGACATTAGATAAACTTTCTCACAATAACAATAATAAAACATTAGAAGAGATGCTTGGGGAACATCTTGTGTTCCCTTGTGGAGGGTTTTTATGAACACAACAATAAATATTTATCAGAAATGACACAGAAGTAGTTGAGTATCCTAAAGAATTGGACCAGACACCATTTAGTCTGCCTTCTCCTCCAGCTGCATTAATCTATGCCTCAGGCTTAAGTATATAGTAGACTACAGAGATGGTATGTTTGTAGGACCAGCTGGATAAGTTTGCAGGATTATGTCTGAATCCGCTTTACATCTGTAAAAAGGTACACATGGTAGATCTTAAATACTTACTAAGTGCAGCATTCAGAGCCAAATTATTCCTTCATTCTAGAGTGACGTGACTGCCCCTGTTTTTAATGCATTGACCTTGTTAATGCCCTTCAGCACCATCTTCTTTGTAAAACTTTATTAGACCTACGTTAAGCCTACACCCAGTGCAAGACCGTAGTCTGAAATAGTTAGGATTGTGATCAGGTGTCCAAGCCCACAGATGGACAACACAGCCTTAACACAATACTGTTATTAACGCTTTTGCAGGCCATCTAGAGATGTTAAAAGATATCTTTCTGCTCCAGTGAGAGAAGCCACTTGGGTCAAGAGTTCCCCCATTTTCTAAAGGGGAGGTTGAACGCTAGCTTCCTTCCCATACTAGCAGATGCTGGCAAAGAGTTTTCAGCTTTTAAACTACAGTCCCAACACTACAGCAAACTATTAACATAAGATCCCTTTTACATAAGTGATTTTTCACCTTATACTGTAATGATCTCATTTTCAGAGGTGGTTCAGACGCTACTGCCACCGCACCAGGATCCAAGCACCTTGCTGTTTCCCATATCTGAAAGACTACAGCCCATCCAAAGTACATGGGTTCTTCCTCCATTTTCTGTTTCACAAGACCTTCAGAATATAACCCCAGGTAAAAAGAAGTTTACTTCTGCATTCTTACTTCTGAACATAGCTATCATCAACTTTTTCATCCATCTTGCAAGGTATATCTGTTTTCCTATACTAGAACCTATGCAGTCCTCAAACTACTATGACCTAAAGATTCACATCCTTTGAAATGAATCCCTCCCTACTATTTACATTAGGTAATATAAAAGGAGAGGATAAGATTAGGGCATGATTTTACACAAATGTTGCAAATTGGTCCCTATCCTGAAGTCTAGAAAACTCAAATAAATGAGATCCAGAAATGAAGGGAAGAAAGGAACATTTTTGTCACAGGTTGCAGAACTCTGTGCATCCTGATCTCCTCCCTTACTCCTTGAGCCTGCCAGCAAACTTCACCTGTCACAGACAGATTTCCTTTCAAATTTGTCACCATATTTTATCATCCTACAGCCTACTTGGCGTCCACTCGCATATTCGTAGGAGCTCTTCAAATTGGGCAGTTGCACAGCACTCAAAGTAATCCTGTCCCAAGCAGGGTGTCTGCCACCTCCAGAAGCGGCATGAGGCCAAAACACCCAGTACCTGCCTGATTAATCCGAAATTAGTCTTGATGCTAAACACAGCTCAGTGGTATAAGGAAAAAAACAAGTGTATTCTCATAAAATCCCCAAACAAAAAAATTCCATGATTAGTGCTGGAAATAGAAGATGAAACAGTAACATGTTTTAATAATTATCTCATACATGAGCTCCGTTTCAGAATCTGATGACAGAGCACTCAGGTGTCAGGGCTGGGACTGATTCTTTGCAGAGTTAAGAGTTGTTTCTTCAGGAATTGAGTCTATTTCCCAAGAGGACACTTCATGTGGAAACATAATCACGAGCTTCTGCACTTTCTGAGGATCTCAGCTTGTGCAAGCACACTCCCAGGGGTCCCTGCAAACTTAATGTTGGGAATGAAGGCAAATCAAGGTAATGCCTGATGACAGCCCTATTAATGGTATCTGTGCTTGAGACTTCGACAGGTAAAATATCATAGTACCAGGCAGTCTCCTGCTGGGCAGCTTCAAATAGTAATCCAAACTGGATTTTAGTAGACCATGCAGTCATACAAGGACAGGCCTTGAAGTTTACATAAGCCTTCCATAACACAAAATTAAAAAAAAAAAAAAGCAAGAATTTCACAATAATAGGAAGAAACACTGCACTTATTCTTCAGTATTTAAAGCATTAGAAATGAGACATACTTAACTGCCACCATGAAGTAAATGCACCACCCAAGAGGTATATTGTGATATTTCTGTGTAGAAAGTACTAGAATAGGATACTATTGTCTGGGAAGGCACTATACAAAACCTGACTAATATGTTAGCCTAGAAAGAACAGTGTTGTACATATTTACAACTCTCTAAATAAACATACTTCTAAATACAGTTAAGCAAATGAAGTTGCTGTCAAGATGTAATCAAGGGCAATGCTTTACAGTACTATTATAAGCTTAAGTTTCAGTAGAAGTGAGGCAAGTCCAGAATTTCCCTTACCACTTCTCAGCATCTGCCATTGTCATTCACAGGTCAGAGGCTGTGTGAGGTGACAGGTACACTGTCCATTGAAAAAACAAATGCCATCCACCCAGTTGAATGCAGGCTAAGAAAGGACAGCAGCTGAAGTGGCTTGCTTCTGATTTACAAGACATTAGCTATTTGTTATTATACAATGTAAAGCAGATTTTTTAAAGATAATTTACCTTTTTGTTTTCTGTATTTTAGCTTTGAATTAATCTGTTTAAGACTAAAATCTAAACTTGAACCTTTTTAATTGCTTTTGAGATTATCCTCTGATTATGTGTTGAATTGGTCTTGTTAGCCTTGGGTTTGGAAAAAAATACAGATTAAACAAAACAGAGTGCTTTATTGGATTTTAGATAGTTATCACCTGTGTATTTTCAGTCTAAGGCTTCCAAGGACTAGTATATGATCCCCATTTAATGATACTACAGAAACTCTAGATTATCAACATATTTCCATCTTAATGCAGTCAGAGGAATTATTTTAAAAAAAACCTTCAAATCACCTTCCAAAATGACGCTGTAAGCTAAGTGGTTGTGCTCAGTTACTTCATAGGAAAGAATGATTTGCAATGTCTATCACAAAAGGAAATAATGTAAGAAAAGCAGTGGGGAGTTCTGTTGACCCTAAATAAAATCCGTAAGAAGTACTGTTTCTCAAAAAGGAGTCTAGAGAGCAATGTAACACTTCTCTTCTGAAGATGGTATAACAAAGGGCAATAGCCCCAAAACTGTATCTCAGGAAGTTCCGCCATCAGGAAAACTTTTTCACTCAGGGGTAATGCAGCAATGGAACAAGTCACCCAGAGAGACTTGGGACCTTCATCCTCAGGTTTCTAAGATTCAGCTATGCACAGCCATGCTTGATCTCATTTTGTCTTGGCTACAGCTCTGCTTTGAGCAGGAGGTTGCCTAGATGACCTCCAGAGGTCCCTTCTAGCCAACATGCTCCATAATCCTATGTGGCTGACAAGATTTATTTGCTATAATTATCAGATAAATATTTTTTCCTCATAATTCTTTCCTTTTCTCCCTCCTCTCTAAAGGGCAAGCAAACACTTCCCCAAAGGTTGTTCATTCCATTAAATTTCTAACAGCAACTATCGGATCCCTCTTCTTTTTTCCTGTACCTGCCAACACATTTTATGATGAGGAAGATGGCAACTCAACTCAGTTATCCCTACAAATCATTCCAGCTGACGGCTCTCCATCGGGATCAGAAAGCTGGCTGGAATTTAACACCTCTCAGCAAACCATGCATGGCTATCCCCTTGATATTGATCTCCAGTATTCGCCTCAGGAGTTTGTGCTGTCTGCCACAGATTCAGGAGGACTGTCTGCCTGGGAATCCTTCACCATTGAGCTTCTGAAACCCACAAATGTACCGTGCCACCTTTACACTGTCCGAACAAAAAACAGCTACTACTCTTTCCTGAGAGAGAGGAAAAGGATTAGTTTGTTTCTAGAGAAGCTCTCCCTCTATTTCAACTCCAGCAGTCCCAAAGACATCATGGTGACCACTCTCAAACCTGGGTCCACAGTAATCTCATTCCCCAGGGCTCGGGGGACCGGCCCCCCGTGGGGGTCTGGGCCAGGGGCAGCGTGCTGTTGGAGGCGTTCTCCCCGTTCTCCTCGGGGATGGTGGGGTGTCCGAAGGGCCCCTCGGGGGGCAGCGGCGGGGAGGACATGACCGAGCTCAGCGGGCTGACTTCTGGCATGTAGAAGGGCGGCGGGTCCACCTCCCCGGGGCTGCTGCTGCTGAGGTAACCGTAAAACTGGTGGTGGAAAGCCCGGGGGGCTGGCGGGCGGGCCTGGCCGGTGGCCTGCAGGGCGCCGGGACCCTCCAGCGCCCGGTGGAACCGGGGGCTGTATGCTGGTGGCTGAAGGTAGGACTCCTGGCTGGAGGAGAGAGGGGTGAGCTGAGCTTTCAGGGCGGTGACGGAGGCCGGGACGACGGGGTCGTCGTTCTCCTCGTCCGACTGCCTGAACTCGGGGTACATGTCCGTCTCCTCCACGAAGGGGAAGCCCTCGAACCGCCGCGTCTTCAGGGACGGCTCCATCTCCGCCGGGTCCATGACGAAGCGGCCGTCCGGCCCGCGGCTGATGAGCTCGATGGGAGTGGTGGCCTCGGCTTCGGCCTCCGCCTTGGAGACGCTGTACTTCTTGCTGCTGATGGCTCGCTTGGTCTTCTTGTAAAGAGAGAGCTCCTTCTCCTTGGTAGGGCTCAGCATCCGCTTGGCCTGGGGGCCCTGGTCGTCAGAGGACTCCGAGGGGGGACGGAGGGTGCGGATGCTCTCGGGACTCACCTTGCCGGAAGACAACCTGGACCACAAGGGAGAAAAACCGAGAGAGGGCATGGTCACCCGGAGGGGAAGGCAGGTCTTCTCGCCCAGAAGAACCGCCGGTCGGATCCAGAAAACAAAGTGCTACCAGCTCTCAAAAGAGGAACTGCTGGGAGAAATTTGCAGGGGCTAGCCAGGACAGCAGAGTCTTGCCCGGCCGCGGCACAGGCCAGGGGACCAGCAGCAGCACACATCACCCCCGCTCCTCAGGAGCGGAGCTCAGCACACTTGGCACCCCCCCCCCCAGGGCAGGCAGCTCACACCAACGCCTTGCAACAAGCTCCACCAATGCCTTGCAACAAGCTCCACAGCCCCAGCAGGCCAAAAGACAGATCCAGAGCTCACTTCCAACTCCTTCGAAGGTGTCCTATGCTCGCCTGAGCTATCCACGCCCAGGAAAGCCCCTGAGAGGAGGGACATCAGGCAAAGGTCCCCTCCCACAGAACTCAGCATCTCACTTGGAGATGCCGAGGGATCATTTCAGTCCAACTTTTTCCCCTATTCTCAACAGTCAAACTTAAGGCTGAGAGCCTCAAAAGGCAGAAAGCATGACTCATCCCTATCCAGAAAGCCTCAGACAAACAGGATCGAAAGGCAAGAGGTAGCAGATCCAACACAGACAGTGCAGGCATGGTTATTTCAGTGCAGTGGATGAACCAAAAAAAAAAAAAAAAAAAAAAAAAAAGCAAGATTAAGATTCACCACCACAAGGACATTTTGCAATGGTCCAGGAGCCAAAGAATCAGGCGTCCACATCTCAAACCCTCGTGCTCACATCGGGAAGATGCTCCCGTTGATTAGCAGCTATACATGCTTTTGATGGGCTCTGCAAGGAGCTATGGCTACTGCAGCAGCATGAACCACCACCTTTGGGCACATGTGGAAAGAGGCTTCAGCAGGGCACGCTTCATGGGAAAAGAAAAGATACCGGTGTAAGATTCTCTGAATTTCCCAAGAAAAACCAGAGCCAACAGAGAATGACCCCAAAACTACACTGAGCTTGTACGAAGGACTCTGTAGGCAGCAGGCTAGCCCTTCTCCTAAGGAGCCCCTTCAAGCTGGGTGTGTAATTGAGTTCCAGTGGTCAGCTCCAGCTCTGGTCAACATCCTCAGATCCACCGGGGTCATCTCTTAACTTAAAGTTTGCTGCATTTGTCCCTGCTGCTTTCTGCTCCAAAGCCCGTTTGTCTCCTGTGGACCGTTGTGTTCCCACAAGTTCGGGGAACACCCAAAACAACTCATCAGAAGCAACCAAGCGTGGTCAGACATTTCCATTTGAGCCTTGCAACAACTGTAGGAAGGAGGCACCTTGAAGACCCACAGCCTGGTGCTGCGGCTAAGACAGATACTTACGGGGACTCCAAACTCTTCCTGCAGTGGGTTATCGAGAGAGGAGGGTCTGGAAGAGAATAAAAAGGGGAAAGAAAAGAGAACGCTGAGGAGGCGCAACACGACAGAGACAAGACAAACTCAACATCAAGACAACAAAAGACACTCAACAAGAGGCCAAGGTTTCATTGCTCCAGCGCTTTAATGGTTGCTGACAACAAACAGCTCCCGTCACAGGGTCCTGCCCGTCCTACTGCCGCAGTCTCGCAGGCTAGAGGAGAAGGAGCCAATTCCCCTGCCCTCTCCGGCTCCCCAGCCGCCCTTTTCCCTAACGGCCGCTCCTGCGTGGCGGCTGCGGTCCCAGATTTCGGGAAGCAGAGCGGCAGGGTCTCCTTTGCGGGGGTCTTCTCTAGCCTAGTGGGGCCACTGGGCACTGCCCGCTCCGGGCTGGGCAGAGCTGGGCAGGCAGCAGCTGGAGAGCCCAGCTCTGGGGGGACCTGGAGGAGCTGAGCGGTCCCCCCCTAATCTCTGGCCCAGAGGACACCCCGGCCTTAAACCCCCGGCTCTAGGAGTTATCACCACGCGAGAGCGCTCCCTCGGAAATCCCAGGCTAGTTTCTCTGTCGCCTCTTCACCCACCCTGCCTCTCCCGCTCCCGACCACGGGCGCTTTCAGGCACAGCCGAGGGATGAAGTCAGGGCTTCACCTGAGGACGCGCACGGACGGAAGAAGAGACAGACAGGGAAGAAGGTTACCACCACAACACAACCAGGGAGGAGAAACGAGGAGGAGGCGGGAGGGAGGAAGCAAGCACACCAGGGACCGGCTCACCTTTCTTGCGCTTGAGCTTGCGTTTGCGTTGCTTGTTGACGAAGCAGGCGGTGAGTGTGCTGAAGAGGATGGCAGCAGCCAGGAAGCAGATGGTGGCAACGATACCAGCCAGCACCGGGCGGGCTAGACCCTCGTCTGTCAGGTCAGGCTGAGGGAAAACGTCTGGGGGGAAAAAAACACAACAATTAGGTGTGATGCACACACCCCTGCCTGCTGCCTTCCCCAGGGACCCACCGCAGCAGTGAAGGCAACTGGTACCAGGAATGATAGTCTCTAAAGACCCTGCTTCCAACCTGGGGAGAGCAGTCAGCGTTGCTGCAGGCCACTGCCGAGGGATTTAGCAACCTTGCACCAGGTAAACCTTTTTGTCTTAGCTGATAGACCCCCAGGGAAGAAGCCTCCACGCCACACAAATACACATTTATGTGTGAGCGCACACAACTGCGCCAAACCTGCAGTTATCTCCCGGCCGAATAACCCGCTGCAGCAGCGCAAGGTATTTTACCCTGTTTGTCAGTGCTTCGTTTCAGCTTTTCAGCGAACACTGGGCTCCGAACCCTCATGACGGCCCTTCGCTGACCACCAGCACATCCGAACCACCAGCAGACCTCAGCTGTGGCCCTTCGCAGATGCAAACCCCGCACACGCTGGCGTTCTTTTGCCAGGCTGGGAGGGCAGTTGCCTGGGGCTGGGGTGCACGCACGCCCCGCGGGGACTGCCAAACCCCATCAGAAAAATTGTGCGAGAGAAGCAAGGGCAAGCAAGCAGGCAGCCTGCAGCAGGCAGGCTCTCTGCACTGTGCCAGCACCACTTGGGGGCAGAGAGAGACTGCTGCATTCCTGCGTGCAGCAGAGCTGGGTGGCTCCTCAGCTTTTCCGGAGAGCCATAAAAGCAGGGTTCGCCGCATCCACATCTCCTCCCTGCTGCCCTTGCCTTCCCCATCGCAATCACGGACCCTCACTCGTCCCCTGCTCGAGAAGCATCCTCCAAGCCGGACCGGGGTGCAGGGTACGTGCAGGACCTGCAGAGTGTTGCAGTCTCCTGTTGCAAAGCTTTTTTTTCCCCCTTGGACTCTGCACTGCAGTGCTACGTTTCCCTCTCTGCACCTTTCATTCCCATTTCCAGGCTGCGCAGTGCCCGGTCAGAGCTTTGTTCTCTGGGCACCCTGCAGAGCTGTAATGTGCTGCCACTCTGCAGCAGCGGATGCCCTACAACACTGCGCTCCATGGGAAGGACTAAATGGGGCGGTTTGTCCTCGCCCGCTCCGACTGTTGCTGGTCCGTTTGCATCAGGAGGCGGCACGGGGCCAGCAGCGTGTCCAGGACACCAGTCCTAACCGTACGCCCATCAGCCCAGCTCACAGCCCCAGCGTCTCAGGCAAAAGCACAAAACCAGCTATTGCTGTTCCAAGCAAGTAGTAGTGCATGACCCGAGCACTAGCTTAGGTCCCTGCAGAAGCAGAGATGGTCCCACAGCTGGATGTAGAAGAAGAAGCCATCCCTTACCTGTACTGGACACACCAGCAACATTGCTGGGTTCGCTGATGAGATCCTGCATGACCGCCAGGACCCGGAACTCATACCAGGTGTCCTGAAACACGAAGCGCATCCGTCAGGTCCCGCACCACAGCCTCCGGCCTTACTCAGCTCCTTGAAGATCCCAGCACGGGGACCGAGCCACCCCAAAAGCTTCCCCAGAGCTGCAGCAGATGGTGCAACACCAGAGATGTGGTGTGGGCAGCCCCTGCTTACCTGGGACAAGTCCTTGGCAAAAAACTCGTTCTCGGTCCCCAGGATACCATCA
>JANZLP010000070.1:883841-894830 GCA_026930925.1 Chelictinia riocourii | reverse complement strand
CTTCAGACACCTCTCCCTACACCCACGGGGAGGACTGGGAGAGGTGCCCAAGCCCGGTGGTTGCTGCCCCGTGCTCTCCGCCCCAACACAGGGACACGCAGTCCAAAGCAATGACATCTCCACAGCATATGGTGTTCTGGTGGCTGTCGTTTAATGATGATTCATGAGCAAATGAGGAGAAAGGAAAGAAAGTGAAGCAGCAGATATGTCAGAGAAAGAAAGCAGCAACACCGCGTATAGAAAACATGGCCTGGGAATAGCACCAAGAAGAAGAGGCAGCGAGTTTTTAGACAAAAATGCTGACTGCGAAAGGGCCTTGGCGCAGCGGTGAAAGAGAAGGTCTTTTGCTCTTTGACGCCTGCTGTCTTCAAGGAAACTGAGGTGGTTTTTGTAAATAAGTAGATTTTTATCACAGATATGGGATCCTTGAATTCTCCTAACCCAATGAAACCTGCAGGGCTCCTATTTTTTAACTAACCTTGCAGGTCTGGGGGTTAGCAGCATTAGTACTAACAAACTTGCAGCCAGGAGGCAACTATTCTCTCCCACATTTAAAGACAATTTAAACCAGAAAAATGCAGGTTCATTTCCAAACAGTATTCGAAACCAATATTTTGGCATCTGCCTACGAGCAGTCACTGTTGACAGCACGTTGTAAAGGCAAGCACTGCAGTGCCTCATCACGTTCACGTTTGCTCCCTCTCCCATGCATATTTTCCCCTTCAGCTCTGCCACGCGTGGAAAAAAAACTCACTGCATTCTGCTGACCCTCTCCAAGACCCAGGCTTGGGGTGTAAAAGGTCCCGTTCAGCGTGAGTGAGAATCAAGCCTAAGACCGTAGCAAAACGTCTCTCCTCACCTCATGGGGCCCCTTTCAGCATCGGCTTCCCCAAGGCATCACCTTGTCCATTTGGCGTCTTCCTGGGAAGCAGCGGCGGGAGCAGCTATAGGGGCTCTGCCGTGGGTATGCTCAGCTAACTTCTCCCCCCGGAGACGTGGAGAGGAGGAGGAGAGGTGATTTCACAATGCCCACCCTTTCCACACCCTCTGCTCAAGCCTTTGTTCATTGACGTGTCCTTCTCTAAGGCCTTGCTTCAATTTATCACCATTAAATGCCGTGGCACGTTAAAAAGCTAGACCTTTAAAGCTGTATAAATTCAATACAGCTACTCGGGAAACTGAAATCCTGATGGGACAATATCATGGGGCCTTTGGAGATAGCAGTGGCTACAGCTGGGACACCGTGGGGCGGAAAGAATTGTGCAGAAGAGGAAAAGGAGGAAGGGCACAGAGGCAGAATGCAAGAACGTTGGCGGTCCCCTTGGAGACACTGGAAAGGCTGAGGTTGTTTTATCACAGAGAAAAAGTCTTACATGAGGAACGTGCTGGAAGTATAGAAAGCAATGAATGGGTTAGAGATGTTATTCCCATTTTCATGGATGGGATGGTAAGATCTGAATGATTATTTGGCACTCGCAGCTTATTGTTATTGCTATTAATTCCAGGCTCTTTTGTAGCAGTTTTTCTATCAGTGGGGCTGAAAATGATCAATAAAGAATGTCTTTTTTTCAGGTTAATAAACACTAAATATATGTTAGGCATATCGCGAACCATGTAGTAAAAATAAGTGCCTCTGAAATGCCTGGAGAAAGTAATAATTTTGTGTTTCTACTATGAACAGCCCCATTACAGAAGGAAGAAGTAATTTTTGTAAAGAGCTTGATAATATTCAGATTTCCCACTTGAGACACAATCAGTTGCTTAAGTTTTAGAATGTGCTAAGCCCTTACTTTCTGAAAATAACATCTGTTGAATCTGACATGTGAAAACAGTCATCACATTACAAAAATTTAGATCAGAGCATTTTATTAAAAGGAAATTTATATACCTTATAGAAAGTCTCTATTGTTAAGAGTGGGCAAACATATGGATAACATAAGAACCAGTTTGAACTTGAAACCTGAAACCAAGCTTCGAACTGGTTGAAAATGTTTATTTAACTCAGAAAAAAATCTCTGCCTGCATCTGCAATTTCTAGTCCCTATAGGCAACAAAAATATTCAAAATAACACAGGGAAGAAATGACATCATCGGTATATTGATACAAACAGAGCCATGGACATATCTCAAAAAATATGTGGTCTTCTGAAATATAATGTGATTCATCATTCAGTGCATGCTAATCTAAAGCGTCCCTCTGCACGCTACAGATCTAATCCTCAGTAAAAGTAAAAAAAAAAAGCTGTCTGGTGGCCAGCACAGTTTGCAACAGCACTGACAGATTTACTTTGTGAACTTTTGTGATTAATATATGAGCTTTAGCTTTTAAGGTCTTGCTACTAGAGCCTTTTTTAGAGCACATTTTCCGTTTTGCTTGGATTATTTTACATGCAACAGGAAAGGAAGCAAAAGAATGGTTCACGAGTTTACTCTCAAAGATAGATTGAAATGCCGAACTACTTAATTACTTCTCATGGTCTGGATTTTAAATTTTTCTGACCCCTTGCTCACCAGAACTCCTTGCCTTTGCAGGAGGCTCTGGCAAACACACAGGTTTTACAGAGGCCCATGTGCGTTGGGAAGTGGGCCGCTTGGCCTACCAGGAATGAAGAGCTCCAAGAGCGCAGTTGGAGTACAGCAGTGTTTTATATGGCACATTTTACCTGGTACTGAAAATGGGTAAGGAGCGCCCATCCCTGACCACACTTCCAAAGTGAACGTGCAATTGTAGCTGTGGCCATTGGCGACCTGGACTGAAATAAAACAGCATCGTACATGTTGAGCTTGTATTAACCTGTTTCCTGACTTTCAGGTGTGTGTTGATACTAATCCATTTGACTTATTTGGTAATTAGCATTTACCTAAGCCAACCTTTTTGACTAATTAGAATAAAAAGATATCTCGTTCTGTTATTGAATGGAAGATTTTAGTTGGCTGTCCTCAACTCTTTTGCATGTCTTTTCGTAGAACAACATGGGCTATACTCTGATTTGATCTTATGTGGTGTCATTCACCAGGGATGTGTCTATTGAAGCCAGTGGCATTAGAAGAGGATTAGGCTGGGGAAGGTGGATTCTCCTCTCCCTGAAATGTAGTGCTCAGACACCCCGTCTTTTCTCGGCTCCCTCTTAGTATTCCCTCAAGCTAACTCTCAGTATTTACCTTTGGCCACTTGAACATACATACCTCTGGACACGGAAGGAGGCTTTTCCTCCCTCTCTAGCTGCAGCCCCTACTAGACACAGCTAGCCTGGCTCTTCCCAGTGCATTGCAGATGCTCCCCTTTTTTTACCTTTTTGAACAGGTGATCTAATTGTCCTCACCAGTAATAAAAATGCCTGTACATCTCTGTGCAGGCCTGTGAGAACGACTGGCCAGACAGCGTATGACTTTCTTGTGCCCTGCTCATGAATAACATCTGCTGGACTGACCGCAGCTCAAAAACTACCACCATGGGTGACAAACACAGCTGTTAGAATGTGCTGTCTTGTTTACAAACTCATCTGCTTTTGCTGGAAAATTTATGGTCCTTTCCTCACAGTGCAATCCAGTGCGAGTGTCAGATTAGCTATTCACATTTGCAGTGATACTGGGTAGCAAGTTAATACAAGAAAAACATGTAAAGGAAAATGGATAGGGAGAAGGAAAACAGGCAAAGCAGCGTGCCCAAGAGAAGAAAATAAATCACAGAACTGTTTCTACAAAGCATAACACCGCTGCTCCCCTTTCACATACCTGCGTCTCAGTGACAGTGGCAGTTTTGGGGGCCAGAGGGTTGGTGAGGGTAATGGTATACAAGATCACTCTGGTCTGATTGCCATTTTCTTCCTTCTTCCAGGGATGAAAGATAATATCTGAGAGGACAAAACAATATTCAAGTAGCTGGAGAGGGACTGCAGGTCAGTTCCCTAGGGAAAGGCATAACCATATAACCAAGCTCAGGACATTATTTCCTCCCCCCCTTGGAGAGCTTGGCTGCAGAAGCACTACAGCTCAACTCAGTGTGAAAGAAAGGTCTCCTGTACTAAATGCAAGTATTTTCCCCTCTTTCAAGTGCAGGGAAAGGGGGGAGGCTGGGGACATACCTCCTTCAGCAAACCTACAGTTACAGGGGAAGGAGGACTACAGCATGCCAAGGGACACTCTCTTTGCACTGTCAACTGCATAGTCTGTCCCCATGTCTGGTATGGAAGTAGAAGAGCTTTTTCCTCACACTGTTAAGCCCTGAACACGGGATAAGGCCTTAGCTGATGTTAAAAAACGAAAGAGCCTGCTTCTTCCATAAACTGAGACCTGGTTCTGAGAAAATAAATCTAGATAGCCAAACAAGGCTGGTTCTACCTGCTTTTGATTACTGTCAGTACAGACTACAGCTGTCCTAAGATCTGCTCAGAATATTACCCAACCCTTCTATCATCAGGCAAAGTTACACCTCCAAGGCGTGTGCCGAGACCTTCCTTCTGTACAGGCTTCTACACCTTGCAAGGAACACAGCCTCCAACAGTGACCGGGGCTTTGCTGCCAGCAGCTTACCAGAGAACCGGCGCTGTTCCATGAAGTCCCTCTGGAACTGGGAGTCCGTGAAAAGCAAGTCGTACAGTTTGTCCACGCTGAAGTTGAACACTTCATTCACGTACTGACGGCCGTTCAGATCCTCATAAAAGGCTTGGACTTCCCCTGTGGGGAAACAGGCCCGCAAACCCCAGCCATGATGCTTCGTGCCAGTATCAGAGGCTGTGCTTTGACATTACCAGGACCTTAGTGTTTTGCTTTGCGAAGAAGGAACCCAAATGAGGTACTTCTAACCCTTTTCCTCAACTGATCCCAGGACAACAGTTGGAACCTCAGAAGGGGTAATTAACTACATAGGTAATTTTAGGGACATCCTTCCAAATACCCAACATGTTTGCCTTCTGTGGCCCAGGATGGGAATTCTTTCCATCTTCTGAACGCTTAGGGTCCAGAAAAGGAATTCAGTATTTGCCGCTCCAGTCCCTCACTGGAAAGGACAGGAGAAGGCTGAAAATACCACCAACGGAACGGCCCTTCCCAGCATACCTTCATCATGGGTCTCTGACGAATCACTGAGCTCAGTGGGAATGTCTTCGTTGTCATTGAAGTCTAGGGAAGGGGAGTTCACAGGGCCGATGATCTCTATCTTCTCTCCCATAATATTTGCAATGCCAAGGTCTTTTTCCACAGGACTCTCTGCCACTGCCTCCTCCTCTTCTGGTAGCACTCCATCAAACTGCAGCGAGGACAGAGCATAATGAGGGCAAGATCAACGCCTGGAAATTGGGGATTATTTCTGAAAACTTTACATCCGTGGGCCAACTTTCATACCTTTGACCATTTGCTCTCGACATGTCTAGAAATTAAATGATAGAGAGAGGAGGAAGGTTACCGTACGGTGTTTGTAAAACGCATGGACATACTAGATCACCTCCTCTCAAAGAACCACATACAGTTCAAGCTCGGGACATACCCAAGGCTTTCTGTTTGTTCAGACAAGCGCACAAACAATACTGGTTTTGCTCCTGAACAAGCCCTGTACAGCTAGGAAAATCTGAGGTTATATCTAAACAAGGTCTCCTCTGCCATAATGCTATGAGGGCACACACTGTATCTAGGGAATAACCGAAGGCAGAGCAGAAGTTGTAACCCTTTTACCTCTAACACTCCACTTCTTTTCATCTAAAAGTATAGAAAGGAAAATGCACTCGCTGCCGAGAGTCCCAGTCTACTGGCTTTTAGGACAGGCACGCTTTGCTCACTTTTCCTTGGCCAAATGCCATGCTCACAGATATCACTGACTCGAGGACTGAGGTCAGCTGCAGTGGAAGAGGAGCTGCAGGGTTAACAGTTACCTCATACATTCAAGGACTACCAGCTGGATCCCAGAGAAAAGGATTACTGCTCCCACTGCAACAGAGGAAGAACACTTACCGAGGCTGGTGCTTCACTGCTGCCCGTAGATGTCAATGTGCTGGCAGTGACAGATTTCTTTGGCAGCTGAGGGCTAGCTTCTGGCTTGGCCTCCATGCTGCTTTTTGAGGAGCTGTCGTTGACTTCATTCTCTTCCACGGGGATTTCTTCACAGTAGCTGAGACGCCACAGAGAACATAGGTTTTTATGTTTACCTCTCTCAGTACAGCTACAACTGGACACACAGAGCAAGTCAGAATACTTCACAGAAGTTTCCAGTCTGACCGGAAGCAGAAATGGCTCAGCGCAGGGAAGATCAAGCCCAAACTTTGCCAGTGTTTATAACACAGACTGACAAGCATCAGCACTTTCTGGCCATGTAACACGCTGACTGGCCTTGTGACTGGGGTGCTTTGGCATTTACAAAATTGCTCATCTAGCTCAGCAAGTAGGGAGGCAGGCATTTCTGTCCCTACCGACTTCCCTGAGGAAATGGTACGCTTTCAGCTTTTTAAACATTGCATATTTAAGGGCAAACATTTGGCCAGAACCCAGAATCTCTCACCAAGGACAATCAGCAGTTTGAGGTATGCAACATATCAGGACTCCTGCTCTCCTGAGGCCATCTTTTCTTCATCACAGGCAGATTTTACTCCTCCTCACTCACCCCATTGTGTTGAAGTCATCATCAGGAGGCACGTAGTCTTCATCATCACTGGTCAGACCCAGCTCGTTCCCGTAACACTGGTGGACAAAGTGCCAGAGCTCCTTTGGACAGAGAGGCTAAAAGAGGGAACAGAGAACAGCACACATTTTCATCTAAGAATACCAAAATACGATGCGTTTTTGGAACTACCATTGTCAGGAGTATTACATTCCTTGACCTGAAAGGAGAAGTGAGAGATTCTGACACAGCCCCCGGTGGGAGGCGAGAGCCTTCCAGCAGGCTCACCTTTTCTGAATTCCAGTGATGCCACAAGGTGGATTGTGTGTGTTACTGGCAGGCTGGCCCAGCTCCATACTGGCTAAGGGCTGCGGGCATACGTACCCCTATACTGTCAGACCAAGCTGGCTTAGAGATTGCACCCACCAAGCAGTAAGAGGCCCTTTCGCCAAGTCAGCCTTCACCATCAGCCCAGGTTCTGCCCTAAAATCTGACTTATTTTTCCATGCCACAGTCCCACGTTATTTAAGATTATCAGAAAGCCAACGTGAGGCTACACCCAGAGCAGCACACAAAATGAGATTTCCCGCTACTACGATGCTATGCATGTAATAATGTAAGCACAGTAAACCTGCATTTCCCTTCACACGTGTTTTCCCCGCCTCTTCTGCTGAGCCTCCATTTAATGTCTCCTGTTACACCAAACCCCAACACCTTATGAGGGTTTTTTCCCCCCTCCAAGTTTGTTTAAATTAAAGCTGCCTAAAGAATTACAGCTGCAGGAAAATCAATCTAAAACAGCAACTAAGAAAAACATTTCCTGCTGCAGTTTAAAATCAAAAAGAGTTTGTCTCACCAGATACTACTGTGAAAAGCTTGTATATATCTCCAGTTAAAAAAAAGAAAATGAATTATCAAGACCATTCACAAAAGCCCAGCTTTTCAGGGATGCAGGTCAGTTGATCACCATATGACTGCATTCTGAGGTTCTTAAATGGGGCAAGAGAACTTGTGATTTAAGTATGTGGTACAGGGATGAAAGAGAATGGACTTTTAGCCATGAGAAATTTATGACCGATGACAAAGATTTCTTAGTAATGAGGGAAAACAAATCTAGTGAACTTTTTTTGAGTTGCTGGCTTGAATTTCTTCCCATAGTTACTGCACAAGATAATGCAGGAAATTTTTTATCTAGCTCCCAAAAGTAGCAATCAAAAGCATGGGGAAAAAACCTCTAATGAGAAACTTTTATCCAGAAAAATGTCTAACTCTGTTTAACCTTCTTCCCACGTGCACTCCAATTCACATCAGGAAAAACGGACTAGGTTCTTTCTCCCTCTCTCTCGCCAGGCATGGATGCTACCTACGTTTGGAAAAAGAGCTCTGGAGGTGTTTTCTGCCTTTATCACTCCACCTCTCAGTTCCCATTTCTTTGACCTTGAAACCAAGGCACTGAATTTTGTTAGGAACTTCGAAAGGCTGATCAAATTACAGCATATGGTAGCAACACAAGCTGCCCAATGCAAAGCGATCCTTTTGCATACTAAATACTACCCCCGTTTTCAGGACAGGGTATTCTGGGTGCTTGATTACTTAAGCCTTCCAGTATGGTACAAACTCAAGCCAGAACATCTCGAAATGCTGGTAGCACTGTAACATCAGTTCATGAGTCTTACTCCCGCAGCGAGGCCAGAAATACTCAATGGCCTGTGGAACAGATCAAATATAAGACATATGGGACCTCTGGCGTAGCAGGTGTACATCCCTGCTTTATTTTAGAATCTAACCCACTGAGCCCTTACCCAGTGCACCCCACACTCACCATTGTTCTTGTTTGGTTTTGGGATGTCCTGAACTCATGCTCTTTTTCTGTCCTTATTTTGACCTCTACGCTTCCAAAGCGCAGACTTACTAAAAGCTTTGCCTGTGCAGTGAGCTATTTCTGTTGCATTTGGAACTGCTTCTGGGCTGTTTCATTTGAATTATGGACCTCAGAAAAACGCCTTCCTGAGATGCACACTTCCACACCTCAGCAGAGGCAAAGTGGCATCTACTGCATGTGCAAGACATGTCTGTACACAGACAGAATTCCAGGCCAAAAGAGAACTGCACCTGCAGTTATGTACCTGCTCTGACTAAACACATGTGCTTACTGTCCCTATGTCTTTTATGCATATACATTAGCCACAGGTATTATGCTTCTGCATATATGCACCACCTCCCTTTCAACCCACCCCAACACTGAGGTGCTGGTCTCTGTACCTTGTCAAGGAGAGCATTCTGCCAGAGTCTGAACATCATCATGTACGTCCTGTCTCGAGCCCCAAATGAAGTAAAAAAGTGCTGAATGGGAAGAGATTAAAAGAAAAATCAGTTCAGAAAAGGCCCCAAAAAAGAGAAGAGACAAGGCTGTTTGGATCACTTTCCAGCTACAGTTCACAGAAGGACTGAGCAAGCCATTACCGCACAGCTGCTCAATTCTTGGGCACAGACTGAAGCTCACAGAGGCCACACGGAGAGGCCGAGAGCCTCTCACCCAGGGAACGAATCTGAGCACAGAAACCGTTCTGTCAGAGGTGTGCTACTATATAAGCCGGATCTTCTACCTGGCCCCACACCCCACATACAAGCTATGCGTGTTCCAGACTCGGCCCAAGGTCTGCAAAAGCTCTGCACCCAGCCCTTTTCCCTCGGTGCTTCCTCCCAGGCCCCAGGTAGCGCAGGCAGGCAGTTTGGAAAAATCCCACAACACATATTCCCCTGTCCCTGCCAGCCCTAAGGGGTGGTCCCAGAGGCAGAGGCTTTCAAGGATGTACCTTTTCAGTGTCAGTGCAAACTTGGATGGCATTAGGAATGAGCCGTGCTGTTTTTTCCTTGGTCATCGAGCAGATATCCTTCAAGCGAACTGTCAGCTACAGTCAGAGCCATGCAGAAAGGGGAAGGCAGAAAAAGAACACAGGTAAAGAGAGACACTGATGAGAAAGACAACGGAAAGAGTGCTTTTCAAGCAGTGTCAGCAAATATGCTGACATAAAACACATGCTCAATGCAGCCGTCTGACAGCCTTACCAGTGTCTCCCAACGGAAGATGTTGCTGTAAAAGCAGATCCAGTTTTCAGAGAGGTAGAGGCGGCCCTGCAGGAGAATGTCTCTTTGTAGCGCACATGAGTAATCTGTGGGTGGACAACAGATGATAATTTAGGACCACCAAAACCAGAAGACTGGACAGCCTAAAAGCGAGGATAAGCAGCAGCATCAAGAGAAGCAGCTACTCGACACAATCCTGCAGAAAGTCAAAGGCAGAGCCAGAAGGAACTGAGCCACAGCTGCTGCTCCGTCCACCAGGTTATGATTGCTCCCAAGGGCACGTCACAGACAATCTCTCTTACTGACTGATGATCTTGCCTTATTAGCCAGTCATTCTGCAGCACCCTATGTACTATTCCCAGATTTTAATTTGCCTCTTCCTTTTCGCCTTCTAACGTCATTGTTCATTTCTCTCCCACTTTAAGCATCTTAAACAATTTCTATTCCTCTGCTAGGATGTGCATCCTTCTGCAGGATGAGACGTGGTACAAGATGACCAGTTACGTAAGATAAAAGAACAGATGCAGCACTAGGCAGTCACTAATCAGATGCAAGGCCAAAGCCTAAATGGACAGATATGGGAAGGGCAGTCATGTGTAAACAGGGAGCACTGGGGATGTTAGACAAAAGGGAAGCTCAGTATGCATGTTGAGACATGCAACCCTGACCAAACGAGGAAAGAGCTCAACCACTAAACACACTGTCAGGTTTGGGGGAGCACTGGGGACAAAAACATGCTCCTCAAATCACAGGCAAACAGAGCCATAGCTGATACAAGTCAGCATTGCTCTCCCTGAAGCAAAACAAGTGAAACCCATTACAAATGGTGAGAAGGGGTTCCGCCTGTGCCCAAGAAAGATACAACAGGCTAGTTCCTTGGTGGCAATCTCTTTGAAGATGAAAAAAGCTACATGCAGACATGCTGGACTTCCTCCCTAAACCATGGGCCAGCACAAGAGAGCACTGCACCAAGGGGCTGACCTTACCTACGATGAGGCGCTCCGTATCAGGAAGCTGTTTGAAGAGTTTCCTGAAATCTTCATTCCGCTGTTTGTACGTTGGACTCAACACCTGCAAATAACAGAGTGCCTGTTAAAGAGAGGGGCAGGCATGAGTACAGAGAAATGGGAGCGGGAAAACAGGAACACCTTGGTAAGGAGAAGGGGGATCAGATGCACTTACAAAGCATAAGGCTAGGAGCTCCCATCACAGCAGACACACAGATGGGAGGATTTGGGATTTAGTGCATTAAGTGAGAAGAAGAGGAGACTTGGAAGAGCTAGTACAGAGTAGAAGGGCTACACCCATATCTG
>JANZLP010000070.1:800783-811089 GCA_026930925.1 Chelictinia riocourii | reverse complement strand
TCTGGCCTAGACTAAAACAGAGATGGAAACAGAAAATTCACATTTTGACTTTGGGCCAAAAGAGGTTGAGAAGCAGGGCAGCAGGCTGGCTTTAGATGCCTCTTCATCACTTCTGAGAAAGGATCACTTCAACACATTAGTAGTAACATAACAAGATGGAGAACATCTTGAACCCACCTCCATTACACAGTACACCATAGCTACTGACAAGGCACATTACCTACATGATATCCATCTGAACTTTCACTACAGTGATTTCATTTCTGTGAGCTGCTAAGGTAGGAGTTACTCTTTTCATCTGCTCTAGTCCAGCAAATCTACAGAAACGTTTGGTCTTAATTATATGATATAATGGTCAAATACACTTTCTTTTTAATCACTGTTTGGATTATTTATTTTGTGTACTTTCAATCTAATGGACAAGTACTTTCAAAAGTAAACATATTAACCAGCTCTTGAAAAACCTATACAAAACATGATCCTAAATCTGCTGGAGTGCATTAATCAAGTGGCAGAGTAAGCAAATATTGATACGTAACTTAATCTTACAAACAGTCCACAAATAAAGACATATGGCTTACAGACAGAGGGTTTCCATATCTGGTCCTTGGTTCATGATCAAGTATAAAACCCACTGCCTTCTAAGGCAGGGAAACATGACTCTAAGAGTGTGCTGCTTAATCATCATCTGAACTACAGATGACTGTTGAAAAACTGCATCAATAATAGTTTGTAACTAAAGGTGGCATTACTGAAGATGGAGCAGTGCTTTGGGGTAAAGTGACTTTACACAAAAAAGGACCCAAAAAGGAAGATGAAAAAAAAGCAGACACTAATGCCAAAAGCAGCCTCCTGAACTGCACACTGGGTTTGTGTGTCCCAGCTGAACACATTTTTAGACAGGCTGGTAATGTTTGCAGTGGGCTTTAGGGCAAGACTGTTAATGGTAGAGTGTTCAACAGAAACCCCACAAGCTGATCTGAAAACAGAGCTCAGCAACGTTAGCAAAATTAACTGCAATAAGTAACTGCAAAGAATGTGCTGTAGGCAGAGACACATCAGCCTCTACTGCGGCAGGAATAAAATGCTTAAAAATATCCTATTCATGCCTAAAGGGAGCCAGCGCTTTAATGATACGCCCTGGCTCTGAGTGACCCTGAATACATCTGTTCTTTCTGCATCTGAGCTCCTGCTGCTCTGCCGTGCTAACCCCTGCACAGGTACAGTAACTCCTTTCACATGGCTTATGGGAAAGCCTGTTTACAAGAGCAACTCCCAAAACCATAAAACTAAGGTGTTTGATCACAGCGTTACCATGTGAAATGCCCTTGATTCCTTTTTAAAAATAGTGCATCAGTAAAACAAGATACAATAGGGGAGTGATAACTTGTTTAAAAGAACCCCAGAATTCTCTACCTGAATCTTACTATATAGGAAAAATAAAGCCTAACCAAAGTTTATTTTTAATACACGTCACAAAGCACAGTACATGCTTCAAGACAGCTGCCACAATATTCTGAGAATCACAATACTCCCAGAGGGTACGTAGCTGATGGGGTGACCATTACTTAAGGTCTGCAAGTGAAGTAGAGTTACACAACTGAAACTTCTGCCCTCGGGAACAGGAAGGAAGGGTAAGGAGTCTGCCCAGTGTCTCAGGGAAAAAGGACATTAAAACGCCTCCTCACCACCTCCTCATGTTCCCGAGCATCACGAGCTAGTGACGCAGCCATGTGAGGTCTGTCAGACCTCCTCTGCATTCAGTGATATGCAAGGCACATCAGGGTTTATCTAATCTTAACGAACACTAGTCCAAGAGTCAGAACTGATCAGGAAATGGAGGAGGAAGATCCAAATCCTGGTTTGTCCTACGGTTACATCTAGTGTAAGATCGTGCTTTTTATTGTGAAGTTACGTTACTGATCTGTATGCAACTTCTCACACTACGAGCTCTGTCTCAGAGCTAACTGGTTTTAGAAGGGAAGTAGGCAGGTATCATTTTGCCATAACAGCTTGGAACAGAAAACCAAATTTTAATAGTTATTTCTTTTTAGTGATGGTGGGGATTCACACCATCTATTTTACTGATCGTCTACACAAAACCTACCCATTATATCAATAAAACTGTCTCAAGAGTGCCAATCAGCTAATACCCAGAGAAGTTATTTGATTACATTACTATAGAGAGCATAAAACTACCCTGTTCAAGTTTGCTCTGAACTCCCATGCGCCGAGCAACAGCCACCACCAGTACAGGAAAAGGCACAAGGAAGCCAATTAATCCTGCAAGGTCTCCTCCTCATCTCCGGCCCCAATAAGACACACAGAGGAGGGGTATCTGTCCTTCCATACCCCTCACAGTCACGGAGGAGGGAACAACAGGAACTATCACCCCTTTGCTTCAAATCAAAGTGCTCTCATTTCAGTCTCTTTAAAATAAAAGGACAGGAATGAAAGAGTGCAAGTGTAGCACAATTTGATGAATCAAATCCAGTACTGATTCTCTACAAAAAGAACTGCCTTACCTCCACTGACAGCAGACCGTAGACATACTGTACAATTAACAACAGTGCATCTTCAAAAGAAAAAACAATGCCGGCATATGAGAAGCAGGTGATACTTCCATTCAGGCTAACTGCTGACAGTAGCCAATCTTGCAATCCAAGTGGAAGAGAGCTGATCTTAAACTGCTTGCTCTTGACTTCTCCAGCAGAGAACCAATGCTGGGGCTCAGGAAGCAGCAGCAACCGGAAGGTGGGAAGGGAGAAAGGATACTAGCTCTGAATCTAAATATTAACCATCTTTCCTACGTGACAAGGGAGACTTGTGCCATTCTGGTTAAACTTTCTATTTAATATTAAGTCCAACTGACTTGGAGTTTGGAGCTAGATCTAAATCCAAAGTCACCCTGAAGTTATTGCAAGAGCATCAGGGTTCTGGTCTGGGACCCTCTGAGAGCTCATTAGCTTGCAAGTCTTCTCCACAAAGTCTTCAGCACCACTTTTGAAAACCTCCCTAAAGGCATCCCTCCATGATGGTTAAAAGTTACTCAGGGATTTAACTAGCGTTAGGACCCTCGCTATCGAGGACTTGAAATTCAGGCATCCCTTACAGCTAGCACGGTCAGAAAGAGCAGTGAGCTAGTCCCCCTTAATTTTACGCTCTTACTAGAAAGCAGCAGCTGGCTTCTACCTAATCCTCACCTTTAAAACAGCATCCATTCCCTTTGACTCCAGCAAGCTCCTCTTAATAATGCAGGAGGCCCACACCATGCTGCGTGGGTTGGCGTAGTCCAGGTGACAGAGAGCTCCTGCGCTCTGTTCCTTGCAAAATCATCACATCCAGACACACAAAGCTGTTAGCCTCTACCTCCCCCTTTCAAGAAGAGACCCAGCACGCATGGGCACCTTTTGCTCTCAGTTCTCACCTATCTTCAGCTACCCCAACAGATAGAAAAAACCTTCTACTCTCCCTGAAGCTACAGAGGTAGCAATCTTTGCTGTGCCTCCAACTTGCAGGCATATAGGGGCATGGTATGTCAGTGCCAACTTCTTCATATCAAGGGGAAAAGGACACAGGCTTGGAACATGCAGCATAAGCAAGCCCTGGGTACATAAATAAAATACGGAATTTATCCTGCCCTCTTACACACCCCAAGGAAGTCATTTTTGGCACATTTTCAAAGTTTGACCTCTTTTCTGATCTTTACACAACTCCCTGGGAATCCAAGCAACCGAAAGAATTTCTTAAGCTGTCATAAGTCTGTGACATAAGTCTATAATGTAAGTCTTAAGACATAAGCTTCTGTCTTAAGCTGTTCCCTAATCTCCTTGCAAGCTCTCTTTCATGAATTTTGATCCATTATTTGAGAAACCCTTATTAGCTTACACAAAGGAAAAAACAAGCCCCGCAGCCCTGGAACTAACAGAATAAGGTACTGCACAGTTTAAGGGGCTAATGAAGCTGCAGCCAAGATGTAGGACATATCAAACTAGAGACATCTTAAAATTAACTGCTCTGCCCCATTTCCTCCATTTTGATATGCCCTCTAATGTAAATCATTTTGATTTACATTTAGTTTTTCATGTAAACCATTTTTACATGAGCTCATGTAAACTGCCACTTGCTTCTCTCTGCCATTTCCCCGTTGCCTATTGCTTTCCATCCTTGTACTTTCCACGCTCTCTTCTCTTCAACAGTTTGCCCCCTCCTTAGACTGAGTATGAGTCTAGGGATGGATTCTTCCTCTGGTTCAATAGGTTAACTTTTACGCTTAATTAAAACACAGACTGCATCCTAAACTGGTGGGTGCCTCGGTATCATGACAAAGAACAAATCCTTCGATCAAGCAGAAGCAGGCTCACGAACTCAGACTTAATGTAGATGAAAGCTCAAGCTAATTCATACACACTTCTGTCTTGCTACAGTGATTACGGAGTCTGTTGGGTGCACACATCTCATGCCAGTCTCTGGCTGTCTCCATCCCAATCTCACCCAACCTTTGAATTCCTTTAAGAAAAGCTGCTATTGCAAGCACAATTATTTAGACGCTCAGTAACTCAGCTCTGCCTATCTTTGTACTTACACAGTTGTGGTGCTTCAGCATCTGAGCAACTCAGACTTAATTCACCACCTCTATTTTCCTCCGAGGTAAAAAAGGAATTCTCTTTATTTCATTAATAGCAACATGAAATGACTCACCCAGGCAGAAAGCAAGGAACTGAGCCCTAAATTAATACAAAACCTGACTCATTTTAGCCTGTCCGACTAACCTCTCCCTTCTGAGGCTCTAAAAATACCCATAAAACACATAGTTACCCCAAAACAAAATAAAATCTGTATAGGCTCCCTCTCAGCCTAAAGCAGGCATGACAGACACTTGACAACTTACGTGACTTTGCAGAAGGAAAGCTTTTTCCTCAGCGAGGAGACATGCAGATGGCAGACCTTCTTCACTGCTGTCCTGCAGGATGCCTTTTCAGGGTATGGGTTCTGGACCATGGCAGTACTTCACAATGCACAAGCCAATAGCAGCACTCACACCTCAAAAAAAAGAATTGCTAGAGAACACGGAATGCACCTGCCAGCAGCAGGACAAAATTGTCAGTCTTCTCTGAAAAGACCTGAGGGTTGGAGCATGGTCCTTGGAAATCCATCACTGAGAAGTTTAACTCCACTAGCAGCACCCCCTGGTACCATCCTGTACCATAAGAGCCGGCATGCAGTTAAAATCTTGGCTATACCTAGTCCAGATTTCAGCCATCCTCAGTTATATATTCCTCTCCATTTTTTTTATTATTTTTTTTTATCCCAGAGTCAACTTAGCAACTCAGCATACATTTACTTTTGGCTGGAGTAGCTTCTTTCAGCACTTTGCCAGATGTACTGAGGTTGGTACAGATTCTCACTTGCTCTCTCCTCTAATCCTTCAAGTGCAGCAGAGGCTCCTTCTGCCTGTGATAGCAGAGGCAGCGTGCCAAGAGAAGGCACATCTTCTAGTACATAGCCCGTGGTTTCTTGCTCTCCCCTCTTCTGCCCTACTCCGCTCAGCTTTTGTCACAACTGACAGGTCTGCTGAAACCTTAGGTGGTTGTGGTTTTGTTTGGGGTTTTTTTGGATTTAAGAGCTGCTGTACAATAGTCAGTTGATCAAGTGAACAGGACTGCCTGTAGTTCTTTGTAACAGAAGCAGAGCTCCATAACTGCGGGTGGAGGACTTTTTGTTAGTGGTCAAAAATACCACCATAAGATCAGCAAGAAAGACCCTCCTCACTCAATTTTCAGGAGTCTAGCACATTCAAGCACTTTGTTAACAGGAACAGTAAATAGTGAGTTCTCAAATGTTTTGTTAGCCTTCTCACTAATTCCTGTCCAGCTTCACAGCTTACATGAAACTCAAAACGTGTTCGAGTTGGTTTTTTTGTTAAGTTTCATGAGCACAAGCCACTGGTATCCAAAGGAAGACTATACCAGTGGAGCCTGATGCAATTACATTAGCAAAGGAGGGAAAAACCCCAAAGTGGCAAAGGCAATTTACTAGCCCTCGTATGGATCATTTCAGGATCAGTATCCTCCATGAAAACAGAACTTCTGTAATTTGTAATTAAGTCTAGGCAGCAGGAATATTGCAGGTCCCCAATAAGACAGGTCAGCAGGCTCACCATCACCTTGACTCTGCATAAATAGGCCTGAGATCCGATTGTGCTGCACCAAAAACGTGTCAGTTCCAGACAGGGAGAGATTTTTCACACCAGTCTAGAGGCTCCAGTTTAGTCTAGATCTGAAACAGGCAGCGCTTCCAAATGATCCCCCTTCTTGCTATGCCCATAAATCCCCCATCTGAGTAGTAAGGAAGCCTAACCCTGTTTAACCTATGAAATCCCAGACCAAATGGTCTAACAGCCTACATTCAAACAGAGGAAGCCCAGGTATCCCCTAAGTACCCATCTGCTTTGCTGTCACATTCTTTATTTCCTGGTTGGAAACACCATTCCCTACTAGTCAATTATGCCAGCCTCCACAACACCAGAGACTGCTCACTGGAGCAAAACATACCAAGGAAAAGGTTAGCTACAACTACCAAGTGCTAATTCTGAGCCAAACTCCGCTGGGATATTAGCTCTTCAGGGTCAGGATGTTCTCTCAAGTGAGTCAATTCCTCAGATGCCTACTCAGCTACTACTCAGTTCTTACTCAGTCCACTGGCCTGACATCACAATGGGGAATCTGAGTTTGGTAAGCATTTGTCCTACTATACAGCTTGTAAGAAAGACCTCTGACCTCAGAGACAGCTGATACGGAGTAACTGACTAACAGACCTGAAACAACGCTCTTGCAAGGGACCGTGACCAGGTACAAGCACGCGGAGTGGAAGACACCACGTCCAGATGCTTCTTGTAACCCACTGCGCAGCAGCACAAAGGAAGCCGTTCCCAAATCTCAGCATATGCCCTCCTGCGGGGTCACCATAACCCCCAGTCACAAGATCAGCCAAGTAAAATGCAGCCTAACTCCACTGTGCAATGCAGTATCAGAACAATGGGAATTTCAGAAGCCGAAGTCCCAACGTAACACTGGTCCCAGGGATGTTAGTAGGGAAACAGGCCTGCAGGAGCTGGCCTGGGATAGAAAGGCGGTAGTAGCTCAGGGCTCATAGGTCATGCACAGCAGAAGAAATGAAGTAGATTCAGGCTCAAAAGATGAACTACAAGATACAGCAAAACTCTTCATCATACAGCTCTGAGCAAAGCCACAATAAATCATGCACAAAAATAAGCATTCATATTTCAACAGCTTTTGTGCCAATGCTGCAATTTGAAGCAGTCATTAATCAACCTAAAGTACAAGAAACTTAAGCTTCTTCTGGAACTGCATAGCAGTTCTCACCCAGCTGCTACATGAGCTCTAGATACCTTTGGATGGTCACAACATATCAAAAGTAAAATACAGCAGCCAAGCTCAATATTGTCTTTGCTGAAGACAAGAACCACATACAAAATTTCATTTCTGTATTTTTAAGGGTCAGAGCTGCTAATCAATACACAGCAAGTTTGATGAAGCTATCCGCACCAGCTACAGTTTGGGGGAATGAGCCTCAAAAAAAAAATGCAGGGTACTTGAGGAGTTGGATGCATTTGTCCCACAAGTTCTACTTTTAAGTAGGCAAAAAATGCATCTTTTTAGACATTAGTAAGACCAATGTAAATGGCATTTCTTGTTAAACAACTGAGAAGTACAGGGAAAATAAATAAGGACCTCAACCAGCCCAGCCCACGTAAGTTCAGTGAGCGGTTCCAGGCATTCCCCCAATTCAGCCGTGAACAGACTTACCTGTCCTCACACAGATGAGGGCTCAAGAACCGGGACGATTCATCATCGTGGCTGCTTTGCTGGCTGCTCTGCTGGCTGCTGCAGTATGAGACAGGAAAACAGAAGCTATTAGACAGATTTGTATAAATCCCTCTAAAACATCCTGGCTTAAAGCCAGAACAAGAAAGAACACAAGGTTCATACTTCATAACTGGGAGTGCAAAGAGAAAATTACAAAATACAGTAAGTTCGTATCTGATTTACAACAGGCATGACTGGTTCGAAGCCTCTTAACCTCACTTTGTGACACTTTCCTAAGAACCTCCTGGAATACAAAAGTAACCTTGCACGTTGCCTATACACAATTTCATTATGCCATCCCAGAACAGCTTCTTACAGCTTAACATTCAAATACCAAACCGCTGCATGTTCGTATACCCCTCACTTCTCGGCAGCAGGACAAAACCACAGTTAAGATGAACTCTTACTAAGGACGAAGCTGCCAACACTAAATTTCTGGTGGAGAGTGCCATATCTTGTCAGATTTCATCTTGCCTTAGAGAGGGACTGCACACAAGAAAAGCTCCCGAGAGAGAGGATGGAGGATAGCGCAGGCAGGGGCCACCATGGCCACTCTGCCCCATGGCCAGTAATACTGGTCCACACAAGCCCTCTGTCACCTTCTCCAGGGAGTTTGTTCTTGGAGGGAGCAGAGACTTCTTCAGAGAGTTGGGCCCTTGGGGTCACAGCATGGAAAACCTCTTGGAAATCCGGTTCCACTTCTCTGGTCCAAGCCCTAAATCACCCCATCGTTGGACACCATCCTTCTCTACTCTCCCCAAACTTTCCTAACCCCTCTACAAATGTTCCTGAAGTTCAAGCCATTGCTCTTTGTTCACCTTCTGAAAACATCTCTAATCTCCCTTTTTTTTCCTTTTTGCTGCCTGCAGAGAAGCCTGCGATAATATAACCTCGTTCCCACCTCATCTCTTCTAGCTGACATGACAACAAAAAAGTTTAATAATAACAATCTTCACAAAGAGCAGAGTGAAAGAGCACAGGAAGCACTTCTTATCGACAGATGCCAGCGATCTGCCAGGAACACTCATCTCAAAAGACACTGAGCATACACTTAGACTTTTCCCAAAACCCACATGTGCCACTTTGTGGCAAGCCCATGCTGAACAAAGGCCACGAGCGTGGTCAACGCACATGCACGCTTTTCAAGGAAATTGCTCAGGACAGGATTTCAGGATGCTTTTACCCTAAGCATACTTTCATCTTTGGGTCTCCCAGCCTTTATCCAAGTCTGATGGATGTCCCCAAGGCTCACTCTGCAGCCAGTGGTCAGTGAGACACAGCTCCAAATGCTTCTGCATCTGCCTAATGAGGAACCCACCCCTCCTGGGTACCTGTGGAGGGAGCCTGCAGTGATTAGACTCATTAAGGCTCTGTGAAAGCCACTCCAGCGTCAAACTGATGAACTATCCAAGGCAGACTTGTTAGCAGAGGAAAAATGAAAATTCAGCCTTGGTATTTTAACAGCCTACAAGGTGTCATTTCTGCTTGGATGGGCCTTAACCCTTGCACGCTCTGGATGGCTCCTTCAGCTGCCAGTCACAGCAGGGAGCCCATCTCAGTCCCCAATCCCAGTCCTGGTCTTCTCATCAAGACCATACCAACTTACCTGCTCTGAGTTACTGTGAGTAAAGCCCTTTTTCACTAGTTAATGAAACATTTTATTAATTACCATCTCCTGCTCCCACAATACATGCTTCAGCACACGTTAGACATTAAACCCAGGATTGGCAAAGGATGTTAGAGGAATTTCAGTAGGACTTGTCTATTAATTCCTTTTGCTACTTTTTAAACTCCTACGCTTCGAAAAATGCTGGCACATGTGTCCTTCTCAACAGCCACTAATGAAATTATCCACCAGTTCCTTTTTCAGCAAAGCTCAGCTGATCTGGTAAGAGGAGCCCCCCTCAAAAAAGTACCACTGAGATGGTGGGGCTTGGAGCTGCTGTCACAGCTGATGAAGGCTGGAGCAGAGCTGCAACACCGAGTCCTCAGTCCTCCAGAAGTGCACACGCATCTATGTCCCGGCCTCCCAGCACAAGGAAAGGCACAACCACAGCGAAAGCCTAATCCGTGCATTTGAGATACACCCCAGAAACAGGGATAAACTACCTCAAACAGATGAGGACTGCTCATTTCTTTATCCTCTAGGAGCCAATATTTACTAGAAACATCTCCTTCAGCCTGCAACTTCTAGGAGATTACATCTTGATATCCTGAAGACTTTCTTTGGTACCACGATGTGTTTGACCCCCTGCGCCTGTTGAGGACGCAGCACAAGGCACGAATACAGGCAGCACTGCCTGCAGTGCTCCTGCCTGCTCGAAACACACACAGGAGCGTGCACACTTATTTCTAGGCTCCAGACTCACAAGTTAAAATTCAAATCCTCAATCCTGTAGCAAAATTCAGGAAGGTGC
>JANZLP010000070.1:275411-285830 GCA_026930925.1 Chelictinia riocourii | reverse complement strand
GGGCTGAGTTTGTTACCTCTTCAGCAGCATTAAAGGTTTACTGTGTGCTTTTAACTTTACTATCAAGAGAGAATGGCATCTCCGGGGCTCGCAGGAATGCAGAAGTGGTCAATCAGATTTATAGTGGGGACCTGCTTGTGTGATTTATTTGGCATACCTAGGTGCTTTTCTAGAGCTAGCTGTGGCTGCTTTCTCTTTTTCTCCCTCTTTCCTTTTTTAACAACTGAAGCTATGGTGATGGATCCTAACACTCGTTCCTCCCTTTTGTTTTGGAAAAGCCAATCAGGTAGCAAGGGAGAAGGAGATGGTTGCCCAGAACTGCAGCAGAGATCAGCCCTCGGTTAGGCAACTAAATAAAGGGCCTATTTTCTGTCTGGGTCAACACCTAACAGCTGCCCTTACAAGCATGTGATGGGCTCGTCAAAGGTCTGGCTCAGTTGTGTCTCTGGGAAGAGACCGTAATAACGAGCGGTAATAAAGAGCAGTTGCTGAAGCGCGTTGGGTGCCTGCAACTTCCACTCAGAGCAGTCAGAATTGAGGACACATGTCCTATACCACAAGGAGGTATGTGCAGGCCACCCAAATGTTACATCTTGGTTTCCTTCAAGGACTTGAACTCTCCCAGTGGTTAGAAAATGAGATTGTGAGCTATTAAGGGGGAAAAAACCCTTTTAGAACTAGGAAAATCCAGTAAAAATTCGACCTCTGCATAGTACGTGCACTTCAGTAAGATCTTTACTTTTTTTCCTATCTCCTATGAAAAAAATTAAGTATTTCTTTGCCAGCAGAGAAGCACGCAAATTAGCTTACCTTCATATACATACCTTAATGTAAAGAACATTAGGGTCAAAATGAATATACTCGTAAAGAAAATGCTCTGTCTTCCGCAGTATTGCGTTATAGCATGAGAATGACATGGAAAAAATTCCTTGCCATTGTAAGCAATACTGGTACATGCAGCAGCAATGTTACCGACTCCCAATATTGTGCCTATTAGGCCCTGTTAGAAGGGTCAAAAGACAGTTTGAATTTTAATCTTAGGTTCCCTGAAATAAATGAGCTTTGTAGTTGGAGGGCTTGGGTTATTTTTGGTAGGGTAACATTTGTTATATTCCGTTTGCAGTTCGGTTCCAAAGAAGTGCACAATACGTGTATTTGTGCATGATGTGACTCTGTTCTGTCTGCAGGACCACGTGCTCCCTGACCCATTGCCTTGACCGCTGCACAGTTTTTGCAGGGCTAGAGCTTTCTGAATTCTGGGTGCTCCTAAATTGCATTTAGGCTCCAACTTAAAAGTTGTCCTGATTTTTCAAAGGTGCTGAACCCCTGCAGCTGCCGTTCTTGGCATGAATTTTGAGTGCTGAAAACTTTGGAAAAGCTGGACAGTTTTAAGGTAGGTATCGGAGTATAAGCATAGGAATCTAAACTTAGATGATCAATTTAGATAACCTTTGGACAGATGGCGAAAGTTTAACATCTCTGTTGCTGGGTGGAACAGGAGCTTCTTGTAACCCAGCCCAAGCAGTCATTCCAATAAAGGAAAATTGTGTTTTTTAATTGCATACTTACCAGGCTGGAAAGGTTGAAGTGCTTTATTTTAGGAACCTACACAAGAAGTAGGGGAACTTTCTAAAAGCATCCAAATAGCAAAATTGTTTTCCAAGTGTCGACTGTTTCATTTTATAGAGACAAATACTAGCTTGCATTAATATAGTTTATCCTCTGAAGAAAGAGAAGAGGTAGAAGTTGAAAATGTTGTGACACTTTAAGCAACAATTCCTTTTGCTGATTTTGTTCACCAGTTCTATGTGGAGCTTACAGCCAGACTGCTTTTCAGCCCAATTCCCCACCAGTTGCCCACCCAATAAAATGTCATTAATGGGAAATGTTAGTTACGCAGGAAAGAAAACTTGGAAGCTTCGGGGGAAGGAGGGGACGCTTCTTGCTTGCAGTGGCAAAACTTCGCTCCACGACTGTTTTTCAAGACTTACTAGAAAATTCCTAAAGAAGTTTTATATTTTTCTCTGGCATTTTAGGAAGAAATGCAGTGAGACAGCAGAGAGCTGGAGTTAGGGGAAATTTCTAGATTGTTTAGCAGAATGAAAGGATTTTATTTTTCTTTAAAAATAGAATTAAAATAGAACCCCAGGCCAGTAATGACTTCTCTGAAAGTTAAAACAACTCTTGCGCAGTTGTTTCTGCTGTCTGTTTCAACCAGCCTGCCAGAATGGAAACAAGACAACTTTTTTTGCAGGGTGGGGGTATGCATATGTATTGCAACTCTGTCTACTTACAAAAACTTTACTGTCTGATGATTTGCTACACCGCTAGCGGTATACCTCCAATGTTGGCTGTTAATTCTTCAGTACTGCGTAATCACTAGTAATTCTGTCCAGCAAAGTACTTACAAGAAAGAAACGCAGGTCTGCTTTATTTTGTTTATTTTAAAATTTGTTTTATTTTGCTGACTTTTTTCAAAGGGTTACGTGGGAGTTAAGGAAACTGTAGCAACAGAGCTAATGTTATAGCAAAGTCAATAAGCGACTCTCCCCCCTCTGCCCCCCCCCATCCTCCAAAGGAGGGGTTTTAAGGTGCTGAGGAAGATGAAGGCTGCTACTTACTAACAGCTCTGAAATTTCATTTGCAGAAATGGTTTTCCTCTTTAAATACAAAATCAAACCCCAAACCTAGCAAATTACAGAAGAGATCCCTGCCTGTTGCCACAAACCCGTAGATCCGAACTTGTGGTCATATTCCACACAAGCTTGTATCTATAGGTATGTGTCTGTCTGGCAAGTGCACAAAGGGTTGTGTTCATGCATTTAAACTGACAATGTTCAACTTTGCTGTTTGTATCTTTCGTCTAATGCCTTCTTCCCTCCTCCCTTCTTTTGCTTTAAGAAATATAAAATTAGAGCTGCAAATCTTGTTCTGCAATTATCATATCAGTTTTCAAGCTTTGGTTAGTGTTAAAATACGCTCGTGCAAACCAGCAACTCATTTGTGCCTGAGTAAAATGGGGCGGGGGAGTTATTTGACATCAGACTGAAGAAATGAAATTTTAGATACGTTATGCATAGGTCTGGCTGTGGGGACATGGTAGGGAGTGTTCTTAGGTTGTTTAATTCCGAGGTTGTTGGGAAGCGGATAAAACGGTTTAGTTTATAAAGTAATGTGGATCCGTTCTGTCCTTGCTTAGTGGCAGCAATTTGTCTGTGAGAGGAACAGACCCTTCTGTTTGCCTTTATATCGAGTAATTTTGAATCACTGGGTATTACTGCAGGCTTGCAGCTCTGCGGCAGAGGAGGGGATTGGCCCTCCAACTCCTCTTTTCTCTCCAACATTAGTTTATTGTGGAATCCCATTCCTTCCAATTTCATGGTATTTATGTCTTTTAAAATAGTTTTTAAGGGAAAATAATCATGCTGTAAACTCCAAAGGACTGGTAGAGCAGGAAAAAACCCACCATGTAAGCAGGCAGTATAAAACCTGCTGCGTAAAACTAACATTTTTAAGTTGTGAAAGTGGAACAATTATGTTTGAAGAAGTCATTTTTTAAAACCCCAATGTACAGATTCTATATGAAAATAATTAGGCCGTAAACTCAAAATAAAGTCTGACTATTTCTTTCCAGCAGCTTTCAGTGTTAATTCTACCAAAGAGTTGGTCTGCATTTCCACTTTTAAATTTCTCTGGTTTTGAACTTGGCTGGTTTGACGCACACTGCTGCAGTCCAAAAAAGTTTTTTTCTTCTTCTTTGCTGAATTTCCAGGGTTTTCTATGTGTTTTCTATTTACTATAGAAGCATAAAATGATGTCAAAGAAGGCTTCCGCTAACAAAATTTCAGTTTAACTGCTCTTCTTTCTCCCTGTGAATTGAAACTAGCTTTCAAGAAAGAAAACAAAATGCCCGGTTTGGCATTCTGTGTGACCGTGCATTTGGGTGCAGACACCGGTGGTGGTCAATATTCCCCCTCCTGCACGTATTGGAAATTAAAGCATAAAAGCCGCACTGCAGTAAATGCGTAGTTTCCGGAACTTTTGCTGCTGGGCTGTCTCTGTAGCACGACGCAGCCGGTTTTCAGGTGTGTGCCTACCTTTGCCCCAGCAGAGAACAAATGCTGGGCATCACCGTTCTGGTCTCAGGTACACCAACGTGGAAGGCCCTTGACGCGTGTCACAAGTGATGTTTTGGGTCTTCAAAAAAACCAGACAGTGAGAGGTGACTGAGGAGGGGGGAGGATAAATCTCTTTCAGGCAAGGGTGCCGCAAGGCCACAGTGAAGCCTAGTTGTGGAATACTACCCGGAATATGGACCTTGAGGCAAGATCTCCTCTGGGATGTGGTGCTGGTGCCGGCCTCCGCTTTGGCTTTGCTAGTGGGTGTTGTTTCATCCATAGCAGGATGAGTAGGGGATCGTCATGGGCTGCGATAGGAGCAGGATGAGACTGCATCTAGTTGTGACAGCAAAAATGTTTCTTCCCAGAGGGGCTGCTGGTGGTGGTGTTTTTTGTTTATTTTTAAATGCTGTGAATATTCACTGCATTAGATTCCTGTGTTTATTGGCTGTAAAGGAAGTATTGGCTTAGTTAGCGTAATCTCCAAGGAGAAATGAGCTGGTCAAACCTGATCAGCTTGATCGGTTCCCGATACAATACATATTTCTGCATGGTGGTCTCTTCTCTGTAAAGCCATTGGGAGACATAAGGCTTCTGGCAGGGTATGCTGAGAAAAGCCTGGAATTTGTCACGGATGTTTCTAGAGGCTGGCACGGCAGGTGACATTGCTTTGAGAGGGCCAAAAGGCCATGGCAGGGGAATGGGGCAGATGTGTCACAAAATGAGAATACCACAGTTGGATTTGAAAGCATATTTTTGGATTAGAAGATCAATATTTGAATCAAAGAAGAGGAAAGAGGAAACGGATTTTTTGGTACAATATTTTAGTGTAGTTTCTCACTGACCACACTGGGACCTGCTGATAGATATCCAACACTTTTTTTTGTGTCCTTTCGCTGAGAGACTTGATCTAAACGTGGCTGGATGCTTAGAAAGCAAACTTCAGAAATGGGCCATCAGAAGCGGGGCTGAGATGCAGGCCCTGTGCTGCTGGGAGGAGAACTGCCGCATCATATTCTGAGGCTAAACATGTTTTCTGGTTGCTTCTGGTGCTTGGCAAAGAAAAAGGGCAGCCGTGCCACCGCATGGGCATGCGTCAGCTCAGCCTGATGTGAGCTGGGAGACGCTGTGGCCTCTGCTTTACGGGACAGGGTGAACAGGCCCAAGGGAGCTTCTTTGAACGCCGTTGTCTTCTGCAGCAGGAGGTGCAGCAGCACGGCTGCGGAGAGGGTGCCATCATGGATATAGGTAGAGCCAGCGGTTCTGTCAGCAGTAGCAGCGTAGCTTCTCCGAGCGGAGCGGAGCCATGGTTTCCACCACAAGGCTACGTGTAATTTGGGTCTTTGTATTGAAGTGCTCTCTGGCTGTACCTGTTTGCTTGATGTTGCTAAGGCTGCGCTCCCTGAGCCAAAGTTAGTACTTGGGATGGCCTGGCTCCGACTTCGGCTTTCCTGCCACGAGCTCACGTGCCTTTCTCCTCCCCTCCCTCTCCTTTTGTGTTTTACTAAATTTTAAAATTTATTTTGGTTTGTTTCTTGCTAAACTACCTCCTGTCCTTTTTAACTATAACCTCCAGTATTCTCCCCACACCCCTTTGTTTTTCAGCTCAGCCTTTTGCAAAGAACTGTATTGTGTTTTCAGCATTAATTTGTACTTCTTTTTCGTTGGTTGTATTTCACTGCACTTCATTAAGTTTTAGAGTGAAACTGGAGTCTGACAAAATGATGTGAAGAACCTTGAAATGTGTCTTCCCTTTAGGATGGAGAAAACTAATTGGAGTCTGTGGAGCTTCTACCTGTACGTTTCAAATGAATTTTTTTCCTCGCTTTGTTGATAAGGAGCTTACATTTATGCAGCAGCTTTGATCCAAGTGCCATACAGAGTGCACAGAGATCTCTTCATCTGTCACTGAGGCACAGCGACTGCGTGAGGGTGCACAGACGTGCTGCAAAATTGCTAAGGGCAGGAAGTACTGAATACTTCATCCAGTTTGATGTTGCACAGGAACTTAAAGAAATAGAAGGCAGTTACTGTAGCTGGAAACAAACCAGAACACCTGCATGTAGAAAGTACCAGGAAGGCCTTGGGGACATGAAAAAGTCCCAATATCCTCTCAAAAAATTGGTACCTTAATTAATGCAGTCCCTTTCTCTAGCAATAGGCAGAGTCATTGCTTTAGTACCTCCCAAGAGGAAAAAAAAATGCCTCCTGTGGAACTACGTGGCTATATCTGCATCTGGGGAAGCTTTACTACAACTGTGTTTCATTTGGCCAGAGTTACGGTTTAAACCAGAAGCAGTAGTTCTTGTCCGAAGAAGCAAACCAAAGCTTTTCCAAAGCAAACTCCTCTTTTTTTTCAGATTTGGTAAACCATGTCTTTCTCCCTCAAAATAAGAAGACTATTTCTCACTTCTGTTACTGACATCTTTCACTGAAAGCACCTGTAAGGTCCCCTGCAGACAAGCATGCTGCATGGTATCCACTGGGATATGAAAATTATTACGCTTGTGTGCTCCCCCTTTTGCCAGTCTTGTCTGGTGTGGAGCACAGTGAGCCCATGTCAGCAGAGGAGCACACAATAGCATTTGGGTAATTAGTATAACCATATGCAGTGGCAAATGGGATTCGTGATAAGCAGAATGTAATTGTGTACCCTGGAATTTGAACCATATCCAAATACTCTTATTCAGATAATCAAATCTGGTTAAACTCTTAAAAGGCAGATAAATAACTATGTCGGTAATCTGATTTTTTTTCCTCTTTGTTTATTTGCTTTTAATCAGTAAGGGAGAAAATAAGGAAAGGATGCTCTTAGGGGAAGAATCCAAGACTAAGTGAGACACCTACCCTTGAGCCAGGAAGTCTCGATAACTTAGGAGCATTACATAAGTAGCATTAGCCCCAGCAATCTGAAGGAGGAGAGGAGATGTGCTCCAGCTGGATTGCAGAGCCTTTGCTTATAGATACGCGGTATCACGATGAAATACAGCCTCACCATGCCACCCTGGAGGTGGCACTAGGTTTTGGTATGGCTTCCTGGCAATCACCTATGAGTTCCTTTACTTTTCAGCGTGCGTGTGCAGAAACTCAAACAAGAGCGTTCAACCTGGGCTCACTGAGCTTCACACCAAAAGCACAGGGCACTGCTCAATCACAGAGAAGGCCCGGGCTAAGCAAAAAAAACCCGAGGTTTTTGGGTCATTTAGAGTCATCAGCCTTGCAGCCTTTGCTAGCTTGGGCCACCTTGCCCGTCAGCATCCCTGATCCACCCTTAGACCCAGCGCAGAGCGTCGGCGTTGTGTTGTCTAACCCAGAGCTGATGCTGCACTCCAGCTGCTGACGTATGTGGTTCAGGAGCGAGAGCGTGGCTACCCTTCCCCTAGAAAGTACCAGATACTGAAATCTAATATTGAGTAAGTCTTCAGATTGCTGTAACTCTTGCTAAAAGTTGAGACAGAGACCATTTTTGTAATGTGTTGAAAAATTTTGGAGAGCTTGCAAAATATTTACTTGCTCTGGATTTCAGCTGAGCCCAGATGAGACTTCTTTCCTGATTTTGCAGACTCTTGAAGTTCCAGCCCCGTTTAGCATGTCTGCCAGACTTCTAGGAGAGTTCTCTGAGCTGGAATAAACCTTTGAACCTCTTGAGGTTCCTCATCACAACCAAGTTCTAATAACAAAGTTTCATCAAGTAAAGCTGAATGGGTGAGATGACCACTAGGAATTGTCAGCATTTCCATTGTAAAATCTCTTCTGTCTGAGGTTTATGAAAGTCAGCTGTAAAACAGATCACTTCAGGCTGAAATGTAGCAAACAAGATTTCAGACCTCAAACTGGAACAATATCATTTGTGGGTTTTGGTATTTATTTTTTTCTCAATGACATAAGGACATATGTCTGCTTCATGAGTATTTTCTGCTTTCCGCCCCCTCCTTGGCTAGCCCTGCCATACCCTGCCTGGGATCTGAAAGTGAAGGTGGGTTCTTCCTTCTTCTACATCATTCACATCCATGAAGATTCAGAGCCAAATCTCAGCTGATGGTTTTGCTGCTGGTAATAACAAAATAGAATTCAGCTTTCTTGAACCCATCCGTACTGAATTTCCATTGCTGGTATCCTTACTGCCTTGTTCATATCTGTAGAGTCAATAGGAGAGGTCTGTAAATGCACACAAAGTGTGGTCTAGCTGCAGGGGATTAACACATGAGGCACTGTTTTTTGGGAATATTTTGCCCTCTGAAACCTTGCTTTTTTTGTGGAGCATGACTAAATTGCTGCTTTGTATTGAAGCACCTTTTAAAAGAATGGAATATTCCAGACATTCAGTCCTCAAAAATCCGTTCTCGATTTGAATTCTCTCCTCTGTCTTGGGGAAATGAAATGTAAACTTTGGGTTCATGTAGTGTAGAGTAGAGGGAGCAGGTTTCTGAATTCTTCTCTCACCTGAAGTCCACGAAGGGAACAGGCAGTAAAATGAGTGATGCTTCTGCATAACTTCCCAGTCCAGACTAACGCTTGCACCTTGATCTAATGTCTTCTGAGGTCAGTGGCATGGGCTGTTGTGAACTTCAGGGGTAGAAACCCTTGATCTGTCTGGAAGGAACTGCTACAATGACGTTTCCTCTCCATTTGAAAATAAGGATTCACTGAACATGAATTCTGTCTTCTCCGTGATAAGGCAGCAATCTTTCTCACGTTTACTTCAGCTACTGCATTTCAGAAATAAGAGGGTTACACTAAGTAAAAGGACACAATTTTTTGATTACGCTGTTGCTTTAAAATCAAACTAGCTGGGCTGGGACAGAGATTTCCTTTTGTCCACAGAAGTGTGAAAGCATTTCTGTGATTCTGAAAAAGCAAGAGGCCTAAAAGGGTTCACAAGCAATAGGCGTGGGGCACATGAACTTACACAGGAACACGCAGCTCTACATGTAATGCAGTTCTCCCTACCACAATATTTAACAGGAACTTTTATGACATCGATATGTATCGTAATTGAACATTGTCATTAGATTACATATTTACCCTAATTACATAATGAGGTATGATTATGCTAATTGGGTAAAGACATAATTGACAAAAATCACCAGAAAACAAACATGGAGATTCATGCCACCAAAAGAAAGTGTCTTAATAGACACCAGCGCTGTGAATCTCTCTTGCTGTCCTCCCAGAAGAAGAACGTTTATGGTACCTAGGTAGTTACCAAAGAGCCAGGCACGGATAGATGTTGTGAAGGTGCAGAAGTAATGGTAATGAGACAACTCCTGTTTTAATAGTCGATCTCGGTTCCTGAACTCAATACTTCATGTCAGTAATAGCGGCAGATATTTTAATTGATGGAATGACTAGAGTCATGACACTTTTTTCTGCTTGAAATTACAGTTCCTCTGGGATGCAAATACACTTTCATCTGTCCAAGCTTCATCTGAGCTTAAAGCAGTAGGAACAAAATACCTGTAATTCTGAAGCCAAGCTCTCATAAATGGGGAAAATTGGCCTGGATAATCTGTGCAACAGGCTGCGGAGATGCCTGAAAGTTGACAGAGGGTGAGTTAGCTGTCAGACCCTGGGACAGAAACAGCTTTAGTGTTTAGAAAATACTTTATCTTAAAGACTCTTTGTATTGCTCTGTAAAGCAATTATAGGTTGCATACAGGTCCACCTAAAGACTTGCTTATTACTATCACATTTGCGCAGAGGCACTGGCATATGTGGGAACTCGGATGAGACTATTTTCCCCGTGAGGACCTTCTCCCAGCAGTTCGTACTTGGACACCGCCATGGCACCTTGGAGCAGGTCTTGGTACTTGCAGTGGAAGCACGTATGCCAAGCGGGGCACAGCTCCCCGGCTCAATATAGTGACGGGGGAGGGAGCGAGAATGCTCTTTGAATAAGTGCCAGCACAGAGTTGACAGCTCAAGGATTTGTAAATGTGGTGATGAAGAGGAAGTTGAAGTTGCGATGGAAGAGCAGCAAGGAGAGGTGGCGAGTCATGAGCAAAACAGTCGCAGTGGCATTTGCCAACCTGAGAAAAACTGAGGTTATTTAGGCGCAAGCTGAGAGTAAGGAATTTTTTCGTAAGGAATTTTCTATTGTAATATATCTACGAAAGGACCTTTGCTGAGTTGAGGATACAAATGAAACAAAACACTCTTTCTTCACCTTCTATTTTAGAGCAAATTATTGGAGTGGGTTCTGCTCAGCCCTGCTTGTAACTACCTGGTCTGCAAGGTATGACTGCGGGCCTTGGCACAGGCCACGTCCAAATTCCGAACGTCCGGCTCTAGCTCCCCCCAG
>JANZLP010000069.1:0-14651 GCA_026930925.1 Chelictinia riocourii | reverse complement strand
GAAATAGATGAGAAATAGATGAGAAATAGATGAGAAATAGATGAGAAATAGATGAGAAATAGATGAGAAATAGATGAGAAATAGATGAATGGGATGGTAGAGGAGGGGGTGTTTGATTTTGAATAAGATATAATGATTGATGTTGTATTAAAAAATAGGGGGAATGTTAGCGGAATGGTGTGTTTGGTGGTTGAGATTAGTTGTATTATAAGTAATAGTAGGGGATGGTGTTTCATAGGTCTTCTATGGTTTGGGAACTGTGGGGGTTATGAGTAGTGTTATGGGTGAGGAAGATGGTTGGGTTTCTGTAGTTGAAGTGTACAACGACGATTTTTCAGGTCGTAGGTTTTGGATAGAATCCAAGCAGAAATTGCAATGACTTATTTTGTTATTCTTTTAGGGGTGGGATTTGTTTTAGGAGGGCTGGCAGTAGCGTCTAATCCATCACCTTATTATGGGGTAGTTGGGTTGGTATTAGGGTCTGTTATAGGATGTGGGTGGTTGGTGAGTTTGGGAGTGCCGTTTGTTGCTTTGGTGTTGTTTATAGTATATTTGGGTGGGATATTAGTAGTCTTTGTCTATTCAGTGTGTATAGCAGCGGATCTTTTCCCGGAGACTTGGGGGGATTGACAGGTTTTGGGGTATGTAGTAGGGATGGTTTTAGTACTTGTTGTGGGGGTGGTTGTTGGTGAGATTGAGTGTTGAAAGGTTGGGGTGGTGACTGTTGATGGAGGTGGTGGTTCTATGGGACGGTTAGATTTTAGTGGTGTTGCTGTGTTTTATTCATGTGGTGCAGGTATGTTTTTGACGGCGGGGTGGGGGTTGTTGTTGACGTTGTTTGTTGTGTTAGAGCTTGTGCGAGGGTTGTCTTGTGGGGCGATTCGGGCAGTTTAAAAGGTGAAGATCAGAGAATAGTTTAATGTAAAATACCAGCTTTGGGAGTTGGTGATAAAGGTTTGAGTCCTTTTTCTCTGAGGTTTGGTTAGGGAAGTGTAGATGAGGTTTGTTGAATAATGTGAAAAGTGATGAACGATGATGATGATGAAATAACGAATGAAAAAAATTTAATTTTTAATGGAACTCCAGTAGTTTTGACGAGTAAAAAAATGTAAAAAAGTACGAATAAAATTTGTGTAAAAACATGAAAATGTAATGTTAAAAACGATAAAAAAAGGGTAATAATGATAATATAGTATGTCCAACAAGCATTCACTAAATAGCACCTATAGTAGGATCTGTGGAAGTCCCAAACCAAGTGCCTGCCATTAGCATGACTATGCCAGACAACAAGACTATAGTACAATAACCGTCTCATTAAACATCCCCTGAAACCGAGGAATAGCGCGGGAGCCAAATGCTCATGACCAGTGCATCAGTGCCAGATAACAATCTCGATCGTGCGCAGACCGTATCATTCAGTAACGCTTGATATACGCTGAAACTGACCGAGGACCATTGAGCCCACGTCTTAAACCAACTGCTCATGAACCCATATGTGAGGGCCACCTGTGAAGTTACCCAGAAAAAAAAGAGAACCAACAGAGAAGAACCACTTGAGTGATCCGATTCAAGCGGCCAAGTAGTACCTGAAATAGCTTAGCATCACTGAAAGGCAATACCAAGGGATTAATCAAGTTACGGCCCTGAGGTAGGAACCAGAGGCTCCAAAGAGCAAGTAGTGCTAGGGGTTTAGGGGGAAAGTATGGTCCTGAGGCTGGGAGTGTAGGATCTTACGTGCACCGGGTAGATGATGTTTCTGGGACAGACCGATTAATAGATAACCTAGCGTCTCTTGGTTAGCCGACGAGAGAGGTAATGGAAAGACATGGGTAAAGGTAGAGATCACGCATAACTATGACTTATAAGCACCGCAGTCTCACTGTTACGCAATGAATATCCATAAGGTAAAGCAAGTTATATACATAACACCCACCTTAGGCATGGGTTTAGCCCCGCAGGAACAGGAGTATGTCCAAGAGTCCATGGAGTGTCAACCAACCCTTGAATGTAGGATGCGGAAGACCACAGTATGTCCTTGTAATATAGTACATTATGTCCTTAATACATACATATATATGTCCTTGCATGAAGTAAATATAATGTAATGATATATTGGATATATAAATGAATGTACGATAATACATAGTGGGGGGGGAGGGGGGGGGAAAGTATGTTTTAGTAGGAGGGTTCTTAGTAAAAATTTGGCAATAATGGCCCTTATGGGCCGGGAACTCTAAGAAGGGGATAAGTCTTCAGTCTTTGGTTTACAAGACCAATGTTTTTTTTAAACTATTAGAGTATTTAGTGGTTGAGGAGTTTGTTTTCTAGTGCTCCAATTAGGGGGAAGAGAGCTAAGAGGATGAGGAAGTATGTGAGGGAAGCTAGTTGGCCGATGATGATAAAGGGGTGTTCTACCGGCTGGCTGCCGATTCATGTGAGAATGAGAAGATTGGCGATTAGAGTTCAGAATAGTATTTGGGAAAGGGGTCGGAAGGTTATTGTGCGTTGTTTGGATTTATGTAAGAAGGGGATTAAGAATAGGATTAATACGGAGGCGGTTAGAGCCAGTACGCCCCCTAGTTTGTTGGGGATTGAGCGTAGAATAGCGTATGCAAATAGGAAGTATCATTCTGGTTTGATATGTGGAGGTGTGGTTAGTGGGTTTGCTGGGGTGAAGTTTTCTGGGTCTCCTAGTAGGTTGGGGGTGTATAGGGCTAGGGTTGTTAGTGGGAGGAGTATTAGTGTGAATCCTAAGATGTCTTTTAGGGAGAAGTATGGGTGGAATGGGATCTTATCGCAGTCTGAGATAATGCCTAGGGGGTTATTTGAGCCGGATTCGTGAAGGAAGGTGAGGTGGATTAGGGTGAAGCTTGCGATTAGGAATGGGAGTAGGAAGTGGAGGGTGAAGAATCGGGTAAGGGTGGGGTTGTCTACGGAGAATCCTCCTCAAGCTCATTCTACGATAGTGTGTCCGATGTATGGAATGGCTGAGAATAGGTTGGTGATAACTGTAGCCCCTCAGAATGATATTTGGCCTCATGGGAGTACGTAGCCTACGAAGGCGGTTGCTATGAGGGTGAGTAGTAGGATGATTCCTGTGTTTCAGGTTTCTTTGTATAGGTATGAGCCGTAGTAGAGACCTCGGCCAATATGTAGGTAGATACAGATGAAGAAGAAGGATGCTCCGTTGGCATGGAGGTTGCGGATTAATCATCCATATTGTACGTTTCGGCATGTGTGGGCTACGGATGAAAAGGCTAGAGTGGTGTCTGCAGTGTAATGGGCTGCTAGTAGGAGGCCAGTTAGGATTTGTGTTAGTAGGCAGATTCCTAGCAGGGATCCGAAGTTTCATCAGATGGAGATGTTTGATGGGGTGGGGAGGTCGATTAGGGAGTTGTTGATTATTTTGAGTAGTGGGTGGGATTTTCGTGGATTGGGGGCCATTAATTGTGTTTAGTGAGTTGACAGGAGAATAATGAGGGTGGATAAGGCGAAGGTTCCTAGGTAGGTTTTGAGTAGTCCGGTGTGTAATGGGGTTGAGGTTTTAGTTGCTGTGAGTTGGAGGTTGGCAAATCCTTCAGGGCCTATTTTTTTGTATCAGGATAAGTCAATTAGGTGGGAGGCAATTTTTTGTCCACTATTTAGTAGGGTTGTGGAGCTGAGGCGATGTGTTAGGGGGTTGAAGTATCCTAGCAAGGAGGAGAAGTTTAGGTATGTGGTTCGTTTTGGTTGGGTTAGGGTGTGTGTGATGGTTGAGAGTTCTAGGGCTAGGATGATACCTAGGATTGTGACGATGATTGTGGTGATTTTTGTGAGGGTTGGCATGGTTATTGGGAGTGTTTTTGTAGGGGGGATGAATGATGTGATGAGTAGGCCTGCTGTGATACTGCCTAGGGCGAGGCGGGTGATTGGGTTAATAAGTGTAGGGGAGTTTTCATTCATGGGTGTGATTGTAGGTGTGCGGGGGAATCCTGTTTGTACTAGTAGGGTTATGCGTAGGCTATATGTTGCAGTGAATGATGTAGCTAGGAGTGTTAGGAGTAGGGCTCAGGCATTTAGGTGGGAGGTGTTTAGGCTTTCGATGATTGGATCTTTTGAGTAGAATCCTGCTAGGAAGGGTGTTCCTATTAGGGCTAGGTTCCCGATGGTTAGACAGGTTGTGGTTGTTGGGAGTATTTTTTGGAGGCTTCCTATTTTTCGGATATCTTGTTCTCCATTGAGGGCGTGGATAATTGATCCTGAGCAGAGAAATAGTATAGCTTTGAAGAAAGCATGAGTTGAAATGTGGAAGAAGGCTAGTTGGGGGAGGTTTAGTCCGATGGTGACTATTATTAGTCCGAGTTGGCTGGATGTGGAGAAGGCAATGATTTTTTTAATATCGTTTTGTGTTAGGGCGCAAGTAGCAGCGAATAGTGTGGATAGGGCGCCTAAGCAGAGACATAGGGTGAGAGCAGTTTGGTTGGTGGAAAGAATTGGATGGGTTCGGATTAGTAGGAAGATTCCGGCTACTACTATAGTGCTGGAATGGAGTAAGGCGGAGACTGGGGTTGGGCCTTCTATAGCGGCAGGTAGTCATGGGTGAAGACCAAATTGGGCGGATTTTCCTGTGGCCGCTAGGATGAAGCCTAGTAGTGGGATGATTGGGGCTTGATTGGGGGAGGTGGTTTGTTGGATTTCTCAGGTGTTTATTGTGGAAGCTAGGTATGCTATGCTTAGGATTAGGCCGATATCTCCGATTCGGTTGTAAAGTACGGCTTGGAGTGCAGCAGTGTTGGCTTCTGCACGGCCTTGTCATCAGCCAATTAGTAGGAAGGATATGATGCCAACTCCTTCTCAGCCGATGAATAGGAGAAATAGATTATTGGCGATTGTTAGGATAAGTATAGCGATTAGGAATAGCAGGAGGAAGGAGAAGAATTTTGTGATGTGTGGTTCTGATGCTATATATCATGAGGCGAATTGTAGGATGGATCATGTTACGAATAGTGCGATAGGGAAGAATATTGTAGAGTACTGGTCAATTTTGAAGCTGAGGGGAATTTTGAAGTTTATGATGAGTTTTCATTCTCAGTGGGAAATGATGCTTTCGGATCCTGAGTATATGAATAAGGATATTGGGATTAGGCTAGTTAGGAAGGCGGTTTTAATGGTGAGTGTGATGGTGGTTGGAGAGGTTGATGGGGTGGCTGGAAATAGGGGGAGGAGAATTGGTATTAGGATAATTGATAGTGTAAGGAGTATGGAAGTGTTAAGAAGTAGTGTTGTTTCCATTACTTTTACTTGGATTTGCACCAAGATGGGTGGTTCCTAAGACCAGTGGATTACTGTTATCCTTTAAAAGTTAAGGGGACTGAGGTTTTAGGCTCAGATGCAGGAATTAGCAGTTCTTGCTGGTTGAACTTCCCCTCGGCAGGTAAGAAGGGTCTAACTTCTATTTTTAGGATCACAATCTAATGTTTGGGTTAAAACTATACTTGCATAAGGGTATTCCTGAGATTATTTCTGGTTTGAGGATTAGGAGTAGTAGGGGAATGATATGGAGGGTTATTAGGAGGTGTTCTCGTGTATTTGAGTTTTGGAGTGAGGTGATGTGGGTTGGTAGTGTGCCTCGTTGGGTTGTTAGTAGTATGTATAGGGTATATGAGGCGGTTAGTAGTGTTGTGGTTCCTGTTAGGATAATGGTAGGGGTGGATCAGTTAAATAATGCGATTATAATGGTTAGTTCTGCTATTAGGTTTGTGGTTGGTGGCAGAGCTATGTTTGTGAGGTTGGCTAGTAATCACCAAGTAGCTATAAGTGGTATGAGGGGTTGTAGGCCTCGTGTTAGGAGGAGAACTCGGCTGTGGGTGCGTTCGTAAGTTGTGTTAGCTAGGCAGAATAGTATTGAGGAGGTAAGGCCATGGGAAATTATTAGTATTATTGCTCCTGAAAATGATCAATGGGTTTGCAGGATGCATGCGGCGATTACTAGGCCTATGTGACTTACGGAGGAGTAGGCGATGAGGGATTTTAGGTCGGTCTGGCGTAAGCAGATTGAGCTGGTTATTAGGGCTCCTCATAGGGCTAGTGTTAGGAAGGGATAATGTAAGTGTGGGGAGAGAGGGCCGGTTAGGAGGGTTAGACGTATAATGCCATAGCCTCCTAGTTTTAGGAGGAGGGCTGCTAGTAGTATGGATCCTGCGATTGGGGCTTCTACGTGAGCTTTGGGTAGTCATAGGTGGAGGCCGTAGAGGGGAGCTTTTACTATGAATGCTATTAGTAGTGCTAGGCTTAATAGGAGGTCAGTTCAAGAGTTGATGAGTATTGGGTGGGATAGTTTGAGGATTGTGAGGTGTAGGGTGCCGATATGTGTGTGGAGGTATAGGATGGTGACTAGTAGGGGTAGTGAGCTGATGAGGGTATAGAATAGTAGATAAATGCCTGCGCTTAGGCGTTCTGGTTGGGCTCCTCAGCGTGTGATTAGGATTAGTGTAGGGATTAGGGTTGCTTCGAATGTGATGTAGAATAGTATTAGTTCGGTAGCTGAGAATGCTAGGAGAAGGAGGGGTTGGGTTGCAATTAGGGTTGTGATAAAGATTCGTTTGCGGGTTGGTGGTTCATGTTGTAGGTGGTTTTGGCTTGCTAGAATTATGAGTGGGAGTAATCAGCAGGATAGTACTAGTAGGGGGGATGAGATTTGGTCAGTGCTTGTTCATTGGGAAAGGTTTTTGTGAGGGTAGTATGAGGGGAGTAATCAGTGAAGGCTGATGGTGGCAATTAGGAGGCTGTGGGTGATGGTATTAGTTCATAGGAGTTTTTGGGGTGATAAGAGAGTGGTGGGGAGGAGTATGATTGTGGGTAGGAGGACTTTTAGCATTGTAGGAGATTTAGATTGTGGAGGTGGTCGGATCCATGGGTTCGTGTGGAAGCGACTAGTATGGCTAGGCCGGTGCCTGCTTCGCAAGCTGAAAATGCTAGTATGAATACTGGGGCTAGGGTGGTAGATGTTGTTTGGGTTTCGATGGGTCATATTGTCAGGGCAATGTATATGGAGAGTATTATGCTTTCTAGGCATAGTAAGGCGGAGAGTAGGTGGGTTCGGTGGAAAGCTAGTCCTAGGCAGCTTAGGGTAAAGGAGGAGTAGAAGCTTAGATGTAGAAGTGACATGGAGAGAGGCATAGGGTTGATCTATGATTTGTTGAGTCGAAATCAACTGTCTTGGTTAGACTACCTTTCTTGGTTTATTCAGCTCATTCTAAGCCTCCTTGGATTCATTCGTAGATTAATCCTAGGGTGAGGAGAGAAATGATGGTGGAGGCTCAGATTAGGGTGGTGGTGGGAGATTGTAGTTGGATAGCTCATGGTAGTGGTAGTAGGAGTGCAATTTCTAGGTCGAATAGTAAGAATAGGATGGCTACTGAGAAAGAATCGAATGGAGAATGGTAGTCGAGCTGATCCTAGGGGGTCAAAGCCACATTCGTACGGTGACAGTTTTTCTGAGTCAGGGTTTGTTTGGGTGAGTCAGAGGTTTAGTATGATTAGGATAATGCTTAGGGTGAATGATAGTGTGAGTATAAAGGTGATTATGTTTATTGCTCTTCTCTGGGGTTGCACCAGATTTTATAGATTGGAAGTCAATTGTAATTAGTATACTAGAAGAGCATGATCCTCATCAGTAAATGGTCATGTAGAGGAATAGTCAGATTACATCTACGAAGTGTCAATATCAGGCGGCTGCTTCAAATCCGAAGTGGTGGTTGGATGTGAAGTGGAAGTTGATTAGGCGTAGGAGACAGATTAATAGAAAGGAGGATCCGATAATTACGTGTAGTCCGTGGAAGCCTGTGGCGACGAAGAAGGTTGAACCGTATACGCCATCGGCGATTGAGAATGGGGCTTCGTAGTATTCTATTGCTTGAAGGGCTGTAAAGTAGAAGCCTAGGAGGATGGTAAGGGTGAGTGCGTGGATTGCTTGTTTTCGGTTGGTTTCTATAATGCTGTGGTGTGCTCATGTTACGGTAACGCCTGAGGCGAGGAGGATTGCTGTGTTTAGTAGGGGTACTTCTAGAGGGTTAAGGGGATTGATTCCTGCTGGAGGTCATTGTCCGCCTAGTTCTGGGGTAGGTGCTAGACTGGAGTGGAAGAATGCTCAGAAGAAGCCTAGGAAAAAGAATGCTTCGGATGTAATGAATAGGATTATTCCGTATCGTAGGCCTTTTTGGACGGTGGGGGTATGGTGTCCTTGGAATGTGCTTTCTCGTACGATATCTCGTCATCATTGTAGTATGACTAGGAGTATGGAGAGTACTCCTAGAAATAGGAGTTGGGAGGAGTTGTAGTGGAATCATATGATAAGTCCTGAGGTAGTGAGTAGGGCGGCAGCTGCGCCAAAAATAGGTCAGGGGCTGGGGTCTACTATGTGGTAGGAGTGTGCTTGGTGGGCCATTAAATGTTTTCTTGTAGGTACAGGCTTAGGAGTAGGACGAAGACGTAGGCTTGGATTATGGCTACTGCGACTTCTAGGATAGTTAAGAGTAGCAGGATTAGCAGGGTTAGGGTAGATACTGTTGGGAGGATAGGTAGTAGTGTGATGGTGGCAGTGGAGATAAGTTGGATTAGTAGGTGCCCTGCTGTTAGGTTTGCTGTGAGGCGGACTCCTAGGGCTAGGGGGCGGATGAGTAGGCTGGCGGTTTCGATTAGGATTAGGGCTGGAATTAGTGGGGTTGGGGTTCCTTCGGGTAGAAGGTGGCCTAGGGATATTGTGGGTTGGTTTCGTAGGCCTATGAGGAGAGTAGCTAGTCAGAGGGGGAAAGCAAGAGCTATGTTTATTGATAATTGGGTAGTTGGTGTAAATGTGTATGGTAATAGTCCTAGCAGGTTGATTGTGAGTAGTAGTGTTATTAGCGATGCTAGGATTAGGGCTCACTTATGGCCTTCTTTATTTAGGGGTAATATTAGCTGTTTTGTGGTTAGGTGAATAAATCATAGTTGGAGGGTGGAGAGGCGGTTAGTGATTCATCGATTGGTGGGAGAAGGGAATATTAGGGTGGGGAATACTATTGATAGTAGGATAAGTGGGATACCTAGAAGTTGGGGGCTTGTGAATTGGTCGAAGAAGCTTAGGTTCATGGTCAGTCTCAGGAAGGGGTATGGGTGGTTGTAATGAGTTTATTGGACGGGATGTTAGTAGGGATAAAGGATAGGAGTTTGGGTTGAATGATTAGTGTAAAGGTCAGTCATGATAGTAGTAGGATAGAGAATCATGGATTTGGATTGAGTTGTGGCATATCACTAAGGAGGGTGGGTGATCCTCTTTCTCTAGCTTAAAAGGCTAGTGCTGTTGCATAGCTTCTTAATGATTAGGAGGATATGAGTGAGGATCAGTGTTCGAAATGGGTTAAGGGGGTTGATTCTACTACGATTGGTATGTAGCTGTGGTTGGCCCCGCAGATTTCTGAGCATTGGCCGTAGAAGATTCCAGGTCGGGTGGTAATGAATGATGTTTGGTTTAGTCGTCCTGGGATTGCATCGGTTTTTACGCCTAGCGCAGGGACTGCTCAGGCGTGGAGGACATCATTAGCAGTGATGATAATGCGGATGGGAGATTCTATTGGGATAACTACTCGGTGGTCAACCTCTAATAGTCGGAAATGTCCTAGTGGGAGGTCTGTTGTTGGGATTATGTAAGAGTCGAATGTTAGGTCTTTGAAGTCTGTGTATTCGTAGGTTCAGTATCATTGGTGGCCGATAGCTTTTAGTGTGAGATCTGGTTCATTGATTTCGTCTATTATGTATAGGATTTGTAGGGATGGGAGAGCTAGTATGATGAGGACGATTGCTGGTAAGATTGTTCAGACTAGTTCGATTTCTTGGGCATCTACGGTGTTTGAAGATAATTTTTCTGTTAATATTAGAGCTAGAATGTATAGGACTAGGCTGCAGATTGCTAGTGCGACTATTAGGGCATGGTCGTGGAATTCGATGAGTTCTTCTATGATGGGGGATGAGGCGTCTTGGAAACCGAATTGGGAGTGGTTAGCCATGGTGGGATGTACGGGGTTTTCACCTGTGATCTAGTCTTGACAAGGCTATGTAATTGTTTTACTAACATCCCAGGGGAGAAAGAAGCATAGATGGTTAGATGCGGCTGGCTTGAAACCAGTGTACGGGGGTTCGATTCCTTCCTTTCTTGTACTTGGACGAAGGCTGGTTCTTCGAAGGTATGATATGGGGGTGGGCAGCCGTGGATTCATTCAACGTTAGTTGTGGTTAATTCTGGTTGTAGGACTTTTCGTTTTGAGATAAAGGCTTCTCAGATGATGTATATTAGTATGATTACGGCTGTTAGTGAGATTAATGAGCCGATAGAGGATATAGTGTTTCATAGGGTATAGGCATCTGGGTAGTCTGAGTATCGTCGAGGTATTCCAGCGAGGCCCAGGAAGTGCTGGGGGAAGAAGGTTAGGTTTACTCCTGTGAATATAACTCCGAAGTGGGCTTTTGATCATGTGGGATGCAGTGTGAAACCTGTTAGTAGGGGAAATCAGTGAGTGAATCCTGCTAGGATGGCAAAGACAGCTCCTATTGAGAGTACGTAATGGAAGTGGGCGACTACGTAGTATGTGTCGTGTAGGGCGATGTCTAGTGAGGAGTTTGCTAGGACGATTCCTGTTAGGCCTCCAATAGTGAATAGGAAGATAAAGCCTAGGGCTCATAGTATTGGAGGGTCTCATTTAATAGTTCCTCCGTGAAGTGTTGCTAGTCAACTGAAGACTTTGATGCCAGTGGGGATAGCGATAATTATGGTAGCAGATGTGAAGTATGCTCGGGTGTCTACGTCTATTCCTACTGTGAATATGTGATGGGCCCATACGATGAAGCCTAAGAATCCGATTGATAATATGGCTCATACTATTCCTATATAGCCGAAGGGTTCTTTTTTGCCTGCGTAGTATGTTACTACATGGGAGATAATTCCGAAGCCTGGTAGAATTAGGATGTAGACTTCAGGATGTCCGAAGAATCAGAAGAGATGTTGGTATAGGATGGGGTCGCCTCCACCGGCGGGGTCGAAGAATGTTGTGTTGAGGTTTCGATCTGTGAGTAGTATAGTAATGCCGGCGGCTAGGACTGGAAGTGAAAGTAACAGTAGGACGGCGGTGATGAGAACAGATCATACAAAGAGGGGTGTTTGATATTGGGAGAGGGCTGGGGGTTTTATGTTGATAGCGGTTGTAATGAAGTTAATAGCCCCTAGGATGGATGAGACTCCGGCTAGGTGTAGTGAGAAGATGGCTAGGTCTACTGAGGCGCCAGCATGGGCTATGTTGCTAGCTAGTGGGGGGTAAACAGTTCATCCTGTGCCAGCTCCTGCTTCCACTGTTGAGGATGCTAGTAGGAGAAGAAAGGATGGGGGGAGTAATCAGAAGCTTATGTTGTTTATGCGTGGAAAGGCTATGTCGGGGGCGCCGATTATGAGTGGTACGAGTCAGTTTCCGAACCCTCCGATTATAATTGGTATGACCATGAAGAAGATTATTACAAAGGCATGTGCGGTGACAATTACATTGTAGATTTGGTCGTCACCTAGAAGTGTACCTGGTTGGCCGAGTTCTGCGCGGATGAGTAGGCTGAGGGCGGTACCTACTATGCCGGCTCAAGCGCCGAAGATTAAGTATAGGGTGCCAATGTCTTTGTGGTTAGTTGAGAATATTCATCGATTGATAAATGTCATAGGTAAGATGGCTGAGTGTTTAAGCGTTAGGCTGTAGTCCTTTTTACAGGGGTTTAATTCCTCTTCTTATCGATCCTGTGGTGAAGTTCATGTTGAGTTGCAAGCTCATCGATGCGCATTAAGGATGTGCCAGGGTCTATTGGGTAGAAGCTCGCTGGTTAGGGCGCCTAGCTGTTAACTAGGATTTTATGGGATCGAGGCCCATCTATCTAGGTAAGGCCCTAGCTTAATTAAAGCATCTGAGTTGCATTTAGAGGATGCAGGGTAGTGTCCTGCGGGTCTTAGCAGAAACTAAGAGGGTTTAACTCTTGTTTAAGGCTTTGAAGGCCTTCGGTTTAAGTGGCAGTTATCCTAAGTTTCTAGATGGCGGTTAGAATTAGGGGGGAGAGTGGAAGAGTTAGTGTGGACAGGGTGATAAGGATGGCAATTATGGTGCTTGTTGGTTTGGTGAAGTGCCAGTGTTTTATGTGGTTTGTGGAGTTGGGTGGTAGAGTGATTGTTGAATGGTATGCGAGGCGTAGATAGAAGAATAGTCCTAGAAGGGAGAGGGTAGCGAGGATTGTAGCTGTTGTAGCTATTTCTTGTTTGGTTAGTTCATGGATGATAAGTCATTTGGGTAGGAAGCCCATGAGTGGAGGGAGACCTGCTAGGGAGAGTAGAACTAATATAAGGGTTGCGTTTAGTGTGGGGGATTTCGTTCATGATGTTATTAATGTTGCTAGTTTTAGGGTTTTGATTGAGTTGAGAGAGAGAAATACAGTGGTAGTTATTAGGGTATATAGGTAGAAGGTTAGTAGAGCGAGTTTGGGGTTATATATGATTACTGCGGTTATTCATCCTAGGTGTGCGATGGATGAGAAAGCTAGGACTTTCCGGAGTTGTGTTTGGTTTAGTCCTATTCATCCCCCAAGGGCTACGGAGGCGATGGCTAGGGTGGTTAGTAGTGTTGGGTTGAGTGAGTGAGAGGTTAAGAGGAGGAGGGTGGTTGGAGGGAATTTTGTTAGTGTTGCCAGGAGTATGGCGGTGGTTAGAGATGAGCCTTGAAGTACTTCTGGAAATCAAAAGTGGAAGGGTACTAGTCCAAGTTTTATTGCAATTGCTACTGTTAGTAGTATAGAGGAGGTAGGGTGGGTCAATTGGGTGATATCCCATTGACCAGTGGATCATGCGTTTGTTATACTTGAAAATAGGAGGAGTGTTGAGGCTGTTGCTTGGGTTAAGAAGTATTTGATTGTAGCTTCAATGGCTCGGGGGTGGTGGGATTTTGAAATGAATGGGATAATGGCGAGGGTGTTGAGTTCGAGCCCAGTTCAGGCTATTATTCAATGGGTGCTTGAGATTGTAATGGTTGTGCCAAGGATTAGGCTTATGGAGGAGATTAGTTTTGTGTGGGGGTTCATTAGCAGAGGAAGGGGTTGAACCATCATTTTCGGGGTATGGGCCCGATAGCTTTGTTAGCTGACCCTGCTAGGAAATAATATAAAGGAAGTATGAAGGGTTTTGGTCTCTTCTGTGTAGGTTCGATTCCTACTTTTCTAAGATTTAGGGGTTTACAGGAAATGAGAGGGTTAGTGTACCTCTATGTTCACTTTATCATAGTGACCCTTTGCATTCAGGCACATTTCCTTAAGCAGGGAGGTATGCCTGCGTAGGAGATTGGTATGCTGATGTGCCAAAGGCATAGTGCTAGTGTCAGAGGTAGGAAGTTTTTTCAGAGGAGGTGTATGAGTTGATCATAGCGGAAGCGTGGATAGGAAGCACGGATTCATAGGAATCCGGAGGATAAGAGTAGGATTTTTGTTGCTAGGATTATTGTAAATAGTTGTGGGGAGAGGTTTAATGAGCTGGGGTTTAGGAATAGAATTGTGGTTAGTGTGTTTATTAGTATAATGTTTGCGTATTCGGCTAGGAAGAATAGGGCGAATGGTCCTGCGGCATATTCTACGTTGAAGCCTGATACTAATTCAGACTCTCCTTCTGTGAGATCGAAGGGGGCTCGGTTTGTTTCAGCTAGGGTAGAAATATATCATATTATTGTGAGGGGTCAGGAGGAAAAGATAAGGTAGAGAGGCTCTTGGGTGGTGGTGAGTATGTGTAGGGTGTAGTTGCCGCTTAGTAAGATTACAGCTAAGAGGATAATGGCTAATGTGACCTCGTAGGAGATGGTTTGTGCTACTGCTCGGAGAGCTCCGATTAGTGCATATTTTGAGTTTGAGGCTCACCCAGACCATAGGATTGAGTATACTGCTAGGCTTGATATGGCTAGAAGGAAGAGTAGTCCGAGATTTAGGTCGGCAAGGGAAAATGGAAGAGGGAGGGGGATTCAGATAGTTAGTGCTAGAAGGAGGGCTAATATGGGTGTTAGGGTAAAGAGGAGTGGAGAAGAGGTGGATGGGCGGATAGGCTCTTTAATGAATAGTTTTACTCCGTCAGCTACGGGTTGTAGTAGTCCGAAAGGGCCTACAATATTTGGACCTTTTCGAGCTTGTATGTAGCTTAATACTTTTCGTTCAATTAATGTGAGGAAGGCTACTGCAATTAGAATGGGAATTACATAGGATAGGGCTATAATAAGGTGAGTTATGGTGGAGGGTTGTGTCATTTGGAGTAGGGCTAGGGAGAGGACTTGAACCTCTGGACAAAGGACTTAAGCCTTTTGCATTTGCCGAGCTCTGCCACGCTAGCAACCCTTTTCTGGGGCTTAGGATATATGGGGGCTCTTTTTATAGTTTAGTTGGTGACACTATTTAGGGAGAAGGCGTGCTTGTGGTATTGGCCTTACTTTCTCGGTCCTTTCGTACTGGAGAAAGTGTAGCATAGATAGAAACCGACCTGGATTACTCCGGTCTGAACTCAGATCACGTAGGACTGTTAATCGTTGAACAAACGAACCCTTAATAGCGGCTGCGCCATTAGGATGTCCTGATCCAACATCGAG
>JANZLP010000065.1:81068000-81078585 GCA_026930925.1 Chelictinia riocourii | reverse complement strand
TCCTTGCCAGCTGAGGCAGCTCGTCTCGTCCCAGTCCCGTCCCGGTCCCACCGGGCAGCGGAAACCTACCTCCGGGGGGTGCAGAGCCACGTGTCCCGCTGCTGAGCAGGATCCGGCCGGGGCTCCATGGGCTGCACCGGCAGCACCCTGCGCTGCTGGCGCGCTGGCGGCAAGGTACCGGCTGTGGAGGGCTTTGCTGGGCTGGGGTCGGGACACGCGTGGGGTCAGGGTTTGCGTGGAGCTGGGCTTCGCACAGGGCTGGGGTTTGCGTGGAGCCCTGCTTGCACTGCTGGGGAGAAGGTGGGCTGGGGGCACCTGGCGGGGGTCCTGTCCGTCCCCCTCCCTGCCCCGGGGAGCGGTGCGGCTGGGCAGGGAGGTTTTCCCCAGTCTCTGCTGGAGAGCTCTTCTGCAAGTTAAGGTCTAGAAATGATCAGCGGCTAATTATTATTAGATTGTTTTGACATGCTCGTGCTGCCTTAGCACCCCGCCATCAGCCTCAGGAGTTGTTTGTCAAGTCCTAAAGTTGTGAAGCGGTGCTGTGTGTGCTGGTGTCGGTGGGTTGGAGTCGCTGGAGGGTGGCAGGGGCAGGAGGAAAGTCAGAAAGGCCCCGCGGTGCCCGTGTGCCAAAGCACAAGCTGCTGCTGGGAGGTGGCGAGGGAGCTGCCGTGGAGCTTGCACATCCCCTGGAGCCAGCAAGTGCCTTTACTTACAGCACTTGCAGGCTTGGCTGCTTCTCTAGATGATGGGGAAAAAAAACCCCAAACCAATCCTCCTTATGTCATAAGATCAGACACTTCTGGGCTGGTTTGTGACTCTGAGAGCTCGCAAGAAGGGGCATGGGACAGGGAGAAAGAGCAGCCTCGAGGCCCCAGATGTGCAGAGAATCCCACGTTTACCGAAACGGGGAAATTTAAGTCAGGGTCATTTGCCCGCAGACACCTCCCTTCCTCCACTTGCCCGCTCTCAAGCTCTTCTGCTCAGCCTTGCGGCGCTGCTCACCGCAATTTGTGCCCCATAAAACAGCCCCGTTGCTGTGACTAAATTGCAAGCTCATGCCGAAAGCAGCCCCGACAATCCCCTTTATGGCAAAAAGGGGTAAGGGCGGGTATCAACCTGCTGCCATCCACGTGCTTGTGTCCAGGGTACGGAAAAGTGGGCTGGGAGACCTTCACCCTCCACTGCTGATGGGTGGACTTGCAGAGCTGGTCCCTTGGGGGTTGCTTGGGGATGGGGGAGCCCTCAAACCCCAGGGGCGAGCCTGGGCAGATCCCGGGTGCCCGTCACGGGACTGGGGGCTGTCATGGGGCTGGGGGCTGCGGAGGCTTTTGGGGCCCGTCCCAGGTTGGAAGCCGCTCATGGTCACCGCTCGCCCTTCAGTCGTGCTCCCAGCGCGAGAGAGGCCAAGGCGCCTTCCCGAAAGATCAGGGCCGAGGCTTGGCCGCCTTCCAGGACCGGGGTGAATTTATTTTGGGCATATAGGAACTCTATGTAGCAGCAGGAGCCAGGGAAAGGTCAGGATGCAAACCTCAGGACTGTCAACGGCGTGAAGGGTTTGCCTACGGTCTGTGGCACTGATCGGACTGTATGAGAGGTGATAGCCATCTTGCAACACGACCGTCGCCGGAGGAAAAACGGCAGCAGAGTTGCAGACAGCTCCCATGGGCCTGTGCCAGCGTGGCTCTGGCAGCACTGAGCATCTGCTGCAGGTCTCGTCGGGCAGCTTTTAGGGTCATGGGCCAAATCCTGGCCCCCTTCTCTACAGCCACAAAGCACAACCTTATCCCCAGGAGCAGAATCAGGATTTCAATGCTTGTTTCCTGTCTTTTTGTGATTTCGTTCGCTGGCGGTAACCTTGCCTGGTTTAATTGCTTAACATGGAAAGCGGGAACAGAGGAAGAAGAATACAGGACAAAAGCTCACCTCCCGCTAAAAGCTGAAGCAGAGGCTGCAGCTGACCCAGCTGCCCACAGCTGCCCGCACTGTGCTGGCTGCCTCTGCGTGAGTGCTCCCCACCACTGGCACCTTTGGAGATGACTCACCTATTTTGTAAGTTACTTATAACGAAAATATACACCTTCATAATGCCTTTAATATGGAACCTGAAAGCATTTCATAAACAAATCAACATTATTTTGAACCACGTACAATTGTGTAATATTTATCCGAATATTCACTCAGTGCAGCTGCCTGTGAGTTAGATCACATTTTTAAGTAACAGCACCATAACAGAACAATTTTAGAAGTTGTTTTTTTTTTTAAAAAGAGCACAGTTAAGGTTGGTAGAATTACATTAATCAGCAGAGCTGGGGACTGGTTTCTGGCATACGTAAACAGGCCTTAACAAACGCCGCAGGTCTCTGACATAATTACGAGGATTTCCAGGTACCTGACAGGCCTCTAAGGATGATTCCAGGCACGCACAAATCGAGGTTCGATAAAGGTTCTCACAAGCTCCGTCACCCAGAGTTTCGAAAGCCGTTTCTGTCTGGGCACCGTGCTTCTCTGCCCTGCTGACAGACTGCACGGCTGAGCAAGGGTCTGAGGCGGCGGGGGCAGCCGCCATGTCTGATGTTACCTGTGCGCCACTCCCCAAACACCACAGCGGCCACCAGGCCGCCGCGGTCATTCCTGCGGCCCACCTGCCTCCTTCAGACGCCTCCGCCGCTGCACCCGGTAGGAAATGCCTACAAAGGCCAAGCCTTTTAAGGCACCAAGTAGTACCAGACCCAAAGGCACCGAACTGCACCAGGCGTCAAGCAGGAGTGCAGGTGAGAGCCATCCGCACTCCCGCCTGCCAGCCCTGTGACTGCAGCCCGCCTTGTTCTGCCTTCCGATGAAACCACCGGAAAACAAAGCTGGGAGTTAAACTGATGAACGTGAACAGGCTGGAAAGTGATAGTATGACAGGTACAGGTCTGGCTCTAACAGATAACTGCTATGTATTTAAGTAAGATTCCTTAATTCTCTGTGGGCTTTTTAACAACTTTTTGAGAACGGAGTCCTTAATTCTCTGGTTTTTGACACTGTATACAACATCAATTTAATCAGGGTTTGGAAAGTGCCTTGAAAAAAGGCCAGGAGGCCTTTTTTTTTTCCGTCTTTTTTTTCAAGGCACTCAGAATAACATAAAATGGCATAAACCAACATAAAAAGGTCAAAGAATCACTGCCTGTATCTGATGTTTTGAAAATGAACATTTCTCCTATACACATCCCTAAAACCTTACAATCTAGGATTCAGCACAGAGAACTTGGCCTGAAATTCCCAAGATCTTCTGACTTATGATTCAGAGCTGACATGTGCCCTCCACATGGGTTTATATAGAAACACAGCACTTGAACACAATGGAGGAATAAAAGGTAAGATGTGAAGACTTAATATTGTTTGTTCTATACTAAATAATTTATAATACCAACAAGAGTGGAGAAAGAAAAAGTCTGAAGATATTTTACACTTACATTATTTTAGATGTGATTTATTTCAAAATCAGATTTTTTCCCTCAATTCACCTCTTTAGATGCCAAAAGTAAGTTAAAGATATCATTCTACTACTTCTGTCCTGGAATTCCATCATCACAATAAGCAGCAAATACAAAAACCGTATGGAAATTTGAATTTTTTATTTTTCAGGCAGGGATCACATCAGTAATGGATCTCTTTCAGAAACCACATTCATCATCATCCCTTAGTGCAGAAAGCTTTAGGTTGCAGGAGGAGGATGGAACAAATGAGCAATGATGGGTTTCTGTGTGTTTCAGAGTGTGAAACACCATTCAGAGTATTTATCTATGCAGCTTCCAAATGGATGAGCGTCACTCAGAAATAACACAACAATATAAAAAATTAAAACCAGCTAAACATGATTTTCTATCCTTCTGAAGAGCGTTCTCTTCCTCCCTGCTGAAATAGAGGTATCCTGTGATTTACTGTCCTATCTACTGATCAAGAATGTTTCCTAGACATTGCAAGGCAAAAGCCAACTTCATGCCAATGGCTACAAGACAGGAATCATAACTGTACCACTGAAAAAATTCTCTAGCTAAGCAGCTACTGCTAGGAAAGCCTCCAAATCCATCAAATTCAAACCTATTGTCTGACCTGGTGTCGTGGTATAACCCCAGCCAGCAACTAAGCACCACGCAGCTGCTCACTCACTCCCCCCCCTCAGTGGGATGGGGGAGAAAATTGGAAAAGTAGTAAAACTTGTGGTTTGAGATAAGAACTGTTTAACAGAACAGAAGAAACTAATAATGATAGTGATAACACTAACAAAATGACAGCAATAATAATAGAAGGATTGGAATGTACAAATAATGCACAGTGCAATTGCTCACCACCCAGTCAGTCCCCGAGCAGCGATCCTCCACCCCCACTCCTCCCAGTTTCTATACTGGACATGACATCCCATGGTATGGAATACCCATTTGGCCAGTTTGGGTCCCTGCCCTGGCCGTGTTCCCTCCCAACTCCTTGTGCCCCTCCAGCCTTCTCGCTGGCTGGGCAGGAGAAGCTGAAAAATCCTTGACTTAGTATGAACATTACTTAGCAGCAACCGAAAGCATCAGTCTGTTATCAACATTCTTCTCATACTGAACTCAAAACACAGCACTGTACCAGCTACTAGGAAGACGCTTAACTCTCTCCCAGCTGAAACCAGGACAGTCTGGGAGCCCCTCACAGTGAAAATTTCATGTACAGAGATGAAGGCATACAGAACTGTGTGTAGACAGGATAATCAGAAAGCAGCCAAAATACATGGGTCCTGCTTTCAGCCTGCCTTCAGAGGCTGCACTTCTTTCCCATCCTCTGGGCGCTGGATGGCCAGACATGGTTTTGAACAGCAGGGAAAAGTTCCCCCTATCAAAGGCAATAAATTGAGAGATCTCATTGGTTTGGTTTTATAGTGGCTTTTCCCGGGATGAAATGAATGTACAGGGCGCCGGTGACTAGACTAGAGAATCAGTCCCGTGATGTGACCTCCTTTGAGCCGAGGGTGGGTGAGGAGAAGGAGGGAAAGGAGGAGCTGGCTTATGCTGGAGGGGAGGAGTTCTTCTGCTCAAAACACTCCTCACACCAGTGGTGCTGGCCATTATGTCATGTCACAAGTAGGGCGAAAAAGAGCCAAGATGCCCACCAGTCCCCACTTTACTTTTTGTTCTTTATCACCATTCATCAGGTGCCGTGTCACATTTAATATTTTCCATCTGCTTTTGGCCAGTATGGTCTGGTACTGCTCAACAGCAGAAACCTGTTGATTCTGGACCGCTAACTACTACTGGCTGGCACACCAAACTGTAGGGTGACTTAACTGTGGTGGAAGACAGACAGAATTGTTTCCAATGTACACCTAAGGAGGCCCTCAGTAAAGCAAACATTGATTTTGGAGAAGGGTTTTTTTATTTTTTTACCTGTCTGCTGCCAGCAGGCTGTAAATAGGATCCCTATATTTTTCCCTGTTGATACTAACCCACATTGGAGCTCATCAGCAACCTTCAAGCCAATAGAAGTTGCTGAGCACTGCTAGAAGCCGCACACACCGCAGAAGAGACGAGGTCCGTAGCAGTTGTCACAGACCGGTTACAAGGAGCGAAGGCATGCAGGCAACACTGCAGCCCACGGGTGGCCCGTGACTGCTGGTTCGCTGGGTTCTTCTTGCCTTCGTGGACTAACTCCCACTATTATAAATCATATAGGTATGAGTTTCTTCCTGGAGCAACTTGTTTGCTTTATTTATTTGGAAAATTTCAGTAACTGCACTCACCACAGCTTCTTTTTCTGCTGCTGAACTTGCCATAACTGAAGCTCGCTCAAGAATGCTTAGTCTTAACAGTGTGTGATTTCCCCTCATTCTATTTTCAGACTAGATGTTCTTGCATTGGCAGCCTTAAGCAATTGTTAAACCTTCCTCGATCGGTGAACTCCAGTCCTGTTTGGTTTTAATAAATACTTAAGTTTGGTCAGCTATTAGCAGTATACTGTGTGAAAAATAAAGAGATCTTTTCGGACGTTTTATCAGATGCAATAACAATACCGCTCAGAGACAGAAAGTACTGAAATAAGTTTTTCCTTGAAACTGGTTATAACTTAATAACATTCATAGTGGCATGTGCCACGTGATTGTATCCATTGGAATTCTGTCTTTACCCTTCTAAAATTAAATATATCTGTACTGTCATGTCTATAACTTGGTCACTTCAAATATTTTTCTACATGAAAACAAATACTAAAATGCTGTTCACCTGTATTGTCGCAACCCAGGCTGAACAGACCAGGGAGGGGTCATGGTGGGTTCGGAATTCCCTTGGGCTAAATTAAGGTGAAATGACACAAAATAATCAATGAAATGTTTTATTTATGGCAGAAGCAGCTTGAACATGGGAGGCATAACAGTAGGTGGCGGGGTCTTCACAACAGGAATTGGCATGAAACTACCTGTGGTGTGTTGACCCTGGCTGGACGCCAGGTGCCCACCAAAGCTGTTCTATCACTCCCCCCCTCAGCTGGACAGGAGAGAGAAAATATAACAAAGGGCTCATGGGTCGAGATAAGGACAGGAGAGATCACTCACCAGTTACTGTCGTGGGTAAAACAGACTCGACTTGGGGAAAATTAACTCAATTTATTGCCAGTCAACCAGAGTAGGGTAATATATCCTAAAAAGGATGAATTTCTTTGATGGTACTATCTAGAAGCACCCTTTTAAACAGCTGCTGGAAAAAAGTGGTAAGAGGTCCCTTTTTCTTGGAAATTGGTGGATGCCCAGCTCCTTCTCAACACTAAGCTCCTTTGCTCCTCTCCCTCCCTCCCTCCTCGGCATGGCCCGAGCTATGTGGAAGCAGGCAGAAAGGCAGTCGACTGGGTCTGCGTGCAGGTTTCTATGAGAAGGGCAAGCTGTAAAATTTGACTGTACTCTGTAAGAGAAAGCAGAAGGTGGAAGAAAAACACTTGAGAAGCACTTCAGTAGGAGCTAACTTTCCATTCAGAAGCAAGCCAGACGATTTAAAAGCCGGTATCAAAGTTCCTTTTATTTGACGGCAGCAACGTCTTTCCCGCCGAAAGACGAAAGCTATTTTTAGTGGGGTGTTACCTTTTGAGCACGTTTGTTTGCCTCCTGACTCCATCTGCTGGGAAGACACCCTACTACCTGCTGTCCGCACTGCCACGTTCGGCAGGAGTGCAGAGGTGAATCACGGTGCATTCGCTCACGCTCCCACCCTCACTGTGGCTCTCAAAAGAGTATTACAAACCAGACAGTGACCAAAGTACTACATCGGAAAATATCTCCTTAATGTTTTTAACTGAGGTGAAAGAGAGGTGTCTCTTCTCTGGAACTAGCTGTCCCAACTAAAGATTTTACTGCTTACTGAGTGGAGAGTGAAAAGGCTTTTCTTGGTGCTCATGAATGTACTTCCAGCAAACTCATTTTGTGAGCTGGGTTCGCGATTGCAGTGAATGAGGTTAATTTTTGCCTACAGTTGATTGGGGAACACTTGCACAGAAGGATCAGCAGATTGACCCCAAAGGGCAATGACTGAATTGGTGGTAGCATGGAACAGCTGGAACTGATAAGGTTTGCAGGCAGCATAGCTGGATGCAGAAAAAGACATCTTATGGTTTGATTGTCCTAGTTCCAATATGTGATGCCTCTTTTTGACTGTACTGTAACTTTCCTTTATTTCAGATGCCTTCAGTGTTTGACAAAGAACCTTTCCAGATATGCTGCAGATATTAAGTCATTGCCACCCAACATAAAGGATAAACTGATTACATTAATGAGTAGGCAAGGGCAAATAACTGATTCGAATATCAGTGAGGTAAGAACCCATTCAAAACTCTTCTGTCTGTGATACTTAATACACAAGGATGAACTAAACTAAAACTGTTTACATGAGACAACGGATAAATTCAGGCCTGCTTATTCTGTCCATGTCTTTACAGTTTTTTTCCTAAACGTCATGTTAATAGTCCTGTGTTAGTAGCAATAAGATTATGTTTGTAGTGACAAGTAAATTAAAAACATTCTGTCTTCAGTGATAATTCTGTATAATTAGCTGACGTATATTACCCCTTTTCAGTACAGGAAACTAGACTCTGTTGCAAACCAGTCTCTGTTCCTGAATGTAGTATGGTTTCAAAAAGCTAGTGCATAATTTAGTAATGAAGAAGTTTCAGGTACTTGTTAGGTTTCTGTTATCTTCTATTAATATTATGCACATGATCTCTGTATAATTTATTTAAATCTTGATTCTTTGAAATACGATGATGCTAGGGCTAGAAATTGATAGGTCACATTCTCTCATCCCTTGTACTCACTGATGTGTGTCAGTGTTTCAAAATGAAACCAGTTAATGACTTTTCTTTAGCTCTAAATTCAGGGGCACATCTATTTTGATATCTATCTACTGTTACCTTGTTTAGCCTCAAAGGGAGGCATGAGAATTGAGGAAAGCTAAAGGTTGGCTTTGATGAAACAGAAAATGAATGACTCCCTGTTCATTCCTGCTTTGACGTGTAACTTGAAAGAGGCAAGAGTCAAAATAGTGAAAGCCAAGACTAGAGGTAGAATGAGAAGTACTGTGGAAAACTTATGAACAAAAAAATTTATCTTTAGTATGTACCACTTTTTGATTGTACAAAGTAAGTCTTGACTAAAAATCAGCGTCTTATTCATTTATCTTATTTTGGAAAATTTGAGTTGACAAAATTTGGTTTAGGCTATCTTTTCAGTAAGTAATCCTTTCTAAGCACCCTAAGAGATGTATATAATTAAAACCATATGATTGTGTGTGTATAAATGCACAAAACCTATTAGGATATCTTTAGTCTGGAAACAAACTTGACGGTTTAAGTTCCAATCTTTTCCTCTGTCTCTTTGTAAAATCTCATCTGTCTGCATTCAGCAGTTGATCAGTGCCTTCTCTTGGAGCTTGTTTTCCATCTGATACTGGGATATTCTGTTCTGGTTCTTTTTCTCATGTGTTTGTCCTTTTTTTCCTGCATTTTCCTGCAATTCTATCCTTAGCTGTCATCGCTTTTCTTGGGCATGTTATACCTTAGCTTTCTTTGGTAACAGTTTCCAGGTCTCTCTCACTTGCATTTAAAAAAAAGAAAAGCTAGCCATGTCTTGGATTCTGAATTCATACTGTTTCTCCACACCATTTTGCTCTTCAGTTTTCCTGTTCTTTCATCTTGCAGTTACTCTATGGTGCTCGGCATAGTAAAAATGGCTTATGTTGTTTAGCTCTTCTTACTATTCCTTGCTGACATTATGTATAACCAAAGTGTTCTACATGCGACACATTTGCAACATCTCACTTAGTTTTTCCATGTGGATAAGGAATTTTTTTTTCTTTGCCATTGCTTCCATCCTGCCTTTTTCTTTCATAGTCACCACAGTATATGACAGAGGTATAAAATGCAGCCATCCCATCCCCTACGTATCCTGCCCAAGGTTTGGGCTTCCCTTGAATCACAGGGAAATGCGGAACAGGGTAAGTGGGACTGGAAATCCTTGGCAAGTACCTTACTGAAGGTTAGTATTGGCAAATTATGGGAGCTGCAGAGAGAGGAGGAACCTTTAAATTGCTAAGCATTATTAAACATCCACATCTTCCAGGGTAACTTCTTCCTGGGGGACACCTGGCTTTTTTTGGATGCCTAAGGTCTAAATCATCGTTGGGCTATGGAGAAAAACAATCAACCTGTTTCATCCTTGCACAGATGCTAAGAACAGATTGGATAAATGACCCCCAAATAGCACCCACGTCTCCTGCGCATCCAGCAGGGCCGTGGTCCCCATGGTTGAGGAGCTCACTCCATCTCCAGGCACATGGACAGCGTATCGCCCGGTGAAGTTGATATTTTGTAGAAGCACATTTTTTGAAACCCATTGGGTCTCTCCCGCCGACAGCCATGATTTTGCCACCCGTTGGTCTTCCACTCCAGGCATCTCCAAATTTTGTCTGTGACTGGAGCTAGTACCAGCATCATCAGCCCAGGACTGATGCCTTTCCAGAAACGTGATTTAGACAGAAACCGAGTTCCTGCAGTTTACGCAGCCTGAGGTGTGCAGGATGCAGCCACAATATCTTCCAGGTCTTTCTGGCCCTTGGAAAGGATTGAAAAACCAACCCGACGGCTGGGCTCTCGCTCTTTCTTTGGGAGGCCTGTTGGGATACTGCCTCTGACTGTTTCCAAAGTGGCAAAATGGTTTCCAAAGCTTTTCCAGTGTTTTTATGCTCACACTTCCCATGTCAAAGCAATTGCCTGGTTGCACTTGGTTTTGGGCATGTTCTTAATGTCTGTTTAAATACCCGAAGCATCATATTTGTCTGGATTCTGCTTCCAAAGCGAGCATGGGTATTGGCAACAGGGAAATGCAAGGCAAGTGTGTACTTGTCTATCAGCAGGGAGTTCAGACCAGCTACTTTTTGTCTGGTTTTTTTAACTTTTGTGGCACATAAAAGAATTTTGAATAAGTTGGTGAGGTTTAGTAGTCTCCTGTGATGCAATGAGGGTTTTCCTTAAACGTTATCCACCTGCAACACTTCTTAAACAGCTCGAAGTTCCATATTAAAAACAAACT
>JANZLP010000065.1:80751292-80767047 GCA_026930925.1 Chelictinia riocourii | reverse complement strand
CGGATCCCCAGTGCTGTTGTGCCTGTAGGTAGGGCGCCAAGGGACGGTGAAGAGCAGCAAGAGCTTTCAGGGCTGGGTCCTTCCTCGGGGGAGAAGGATCGCACCGTTCGCCTTTTCAGAAAGAGGCTTGCCGAGACTGAGCGCCGTGAGATGTTCCTTCTCTGGGAAAGCACGGATCCCCAGTGCTGTTGTGCCTGTAGGTAGGGTGCCAAGGGACGGTGAAGAGCAGCAAGAGCTTTCAGGGCTGGGCCCTTCCTCGTGGGACAAGGATCCTAGGTGAAAAATAATGCTTTTGGAAGGCTAGGACCAAATTTATTTCATTTGTTCAGCATGTAACGCATCACTGATACTTTGAGTGATGTTTGATCCTTTTTTCCACAGGTGCTACTCTCTAGCTTGATTCCAGCTGTGGTCCCTGCAAAAGTATAGTCAAAGCCTGAAGCCAAAACTGCACCCTGCTGTGGCATCCGAGGCAGTAGTGTTTTTAGCAGCACTAGCCCATGTAGGGTCAGGCTTGCAACAGGTTCTGCAGATAAAGCTTAGAAGGTTTATCTGCTTTTCTCAGTGTACCACTCCCGCTTGCTTTTGTTTGGTGACCACTTTCTGTGAAGTCACACCCACCTCTGTGCAGTTCTTACAGCTGATAAGTTATTTAGAGACCTCCTTTTTTACGTAGCAGGAGCTGCAGTTTTAAAAATTGAGCGTGCTAATTATTGCTAACATGTGCCTCCAGACTGAGCTACGCGTTTTGGAATATCATGTGCTCACAGGTAGCTCTTTGGGAGTGCTGAGCCCTGTTAATGAGTAACTCGCAGGTTGTGGTGATAAGACTTGAAACACACGTCAAAGAAGAAATACTTTGCAAATTCATTTTACCTTGATCTGGACTTTAGCGGCGTGGAGTTCATAGTTGCTGTGTATTTGCAGTTCGTGGAGAGCTCATGTTAGGCAGTATCAGTAACCACCTGTAAAATTCCCTTCTGTGTAAATTAATCAATCTACTGATTTACTGACTTGGGCTATACATTTGGCATGTTACACTTTGGCAATGGGACTAATATAAAGCAGTACATGAACAGTCTCACCCACGTCATCTGGGAACAATATAATTTTAAAATGAAGCTTTATTGTTACAGGCAGCTGTCTGAAAATGAACAGGAGTGCTTCCTTTCTGAACGAGTGGGGTGGGGTAGGCTTGGTAGTCTGTAAGAATAAATCACACAAACATGGTGATAGGAAAATCCATTTCTGTTGTTGGGGTTTGGTTTTTTTAGTGCTGGCATCAAATAGGCTAAATGTCTTGCAATGGTAATTATATTTTAAGAAGGCAGTCTTTTTTACTGTTTTTATTTATAACAGTTCTTATTATTTCTTACAAGTTGTATTTTAGCTGAGATTCCCTTGTCAGCAGAATGCAAGCTCACAGTATGAGGGGGCCATGGTGTTTCTTTGAACTGGCAGCTCTTCATGGAAGGAGATGTCACTCTGTTCCCAGTAGTTGTGAATAACCACAACAACAAAATGAACACGAAAATCTCTCCTTTGCCTGTGATCCAGGAGAAAATGTAATACTGTGAGAGTATTGCAGGAAGTTTCCAGGTTGGCCATGTTTTTCCCCAGTATGTCCTTTCCCAGGCTAAACTCCTACCGTCTTTGCTCTGGTTAGTCAGACTCTTGTTTTTAATGCCATTTAAAAATGTTAATGAGGTTACTGGCTCTCAGGGCTCCTGACATTGGGTCATTATTTGCTGCTGCTCCCAGCTGGGAGCTGTCTTGCTTCCTGCAGAGAACCGAGGCTGACTAAACCTGTTTTCTGAATCCTGCATAAATGTATGGAGTGGAGACCAAGCATGGGACATCTGCTTCCCTCAGAAACTTTTTAAATGTTATTTCAGAGCTAGTGACCTGGAAACCTCGAAGAAGAAACTTTGCTTTTGTTCTAAGAACCTCTGTCCTCTACTTATAAAAGCCAAAATAAACCAGCAAACCTCCCTTTGCTCCCTCCCCCTAACCAAACCATACTCCCCTAACCTCGAAGTGGACACCCAAAAGATGAGAAGCAGAAAATGGAAAAACCTAAAATGTTGTCCTTGAAGAGAACGATATTGCTTCCAAAATAAAGTGTTTAAAGTCAGGAGGATTTCTATGGAAAACACCCAGAAACCAGAATGAAAGAACATGTGTCCCTTACTCAGTATCGCTGATCTCCTGCCCAGACAACAGTCCCGGTCCTTGGGGGTTTATGTGCGAACGGAGCAGATGTGCCAGGGTGGGGGAAGGCATCTCCTCTCGTGAGGATGGTGACCGGAGCGGTTGCGTCAAACAGTGATTCCACCTTGTCTTGTTTTTAGCTTTATTTTTTTAATGTGGTTAACTGGAGGCAAGGAAGTGGAAGGAAGTGAAATAGAATTACATCTGCATAATATGATGAAGAAAAAAAGAGAGTAGGTGAGGGAAAGGCAGGGGAGCCCGGTGTTTGCTGAAGCTGAAAAAGGAGTTAGAGGGCAAGGAAGGGAGGGCATGTGGAGCAGGCGGTTGGTACCTGGGAATTCTGCCTGAATGCCCCTGCAGTGCTGGGACTGAGGGCCTGATCCGGCAAAGGCAAATGAATCCTTCACACACCAAAGGCATCCTGTTTTGAGGACTTCTGTCTTGGCACCTGGAGCATGAAAGGGATAAAATTACCAGGTTTTCTTGAAACACCTTATAAGCAGCTAATGTCTGTAAGGTGCAGGGCCTTTTCCTGTTTGAAACTGATGCCTGCAGAGCAGAATATCTCAGTGCTGGCAACACAAAATTGCAGCCCAGTTATTTTTGAAAGTTTAGGTAAATCAAATTTCCTGAAATGTGCAAACTGCTTAAGCAATGTGTTTCCTCTGGTATGGCAGAATGAAGGAAGCCTTGTCTTTCCTAAGGTTTTGGCTTTTTAATTACATTGCTGCATTTAAAACCTCCGACTTCTGATTTCAGTACAGGAGTTGAACAGTACTGTTAGGAAGCCTGTAGCACGTCTGCAATTGTGGTCTGTGTTGGGGCATAGTAGTGTTCATTTAGCATCTCGGAGTGACACTTTTTTACCAATGCATCCTTTAAATCAGAACTTGCCCAGTAAAATGTCAGAGCTCCTTACAGTCTGGAAACCACATCTCTGCTTAACTAAGTAAAAGCAGAAGAGTGATGCTTCCTGCAGAAGCAAACAATAGTATAAATCACTTTTAAATTCTGATAACAGCAAAGTCAGCTACCAGAAGAATACTTGGCCGAACAAGGATGTGTTTATGTGACAGTGGTTTAGAAAAGTAGCCAGAAAACTATCAACAATTTTATTTCAGCAGTTCCTGTCTGTCTGGTTCTGTACTTTGTACTTACTAACGATGCGTTATTCAGAGTTCTTGTTTTTTTCTCCCCTGCAATTCCTTTTCCTGTGCTCTGGCTGGCAGCACCTCACAAATACTACATTGGCTTCCGGTATGTCCATCCTCTGACAGAAGAAGCCATTGAAGAGATGGAGAGCGATGGGGTTGAGAGGGCTATCGCCTTCACGCAGTACCCGCAGTACAGCTGTTCTACCACGGGTGAGCGTCTGTGCGGGAGCGGAGCCTGGCTGTGCCTGCGCGCCTGGGGGAGCCTGCGGAGTGTCCCTGCGGGCTGTCCCGGCTTCCTCAGAGTGCCCCTTCCTGTTAGCTTCATTGCCAGCTCGAGGTCTTCCCTATTTACTAGAATTCTGAGTTGTGGGCAGAAACTTCTTAACTCAGGGTAGCTTTATGTTACCATTGTTACTGTGAGGTAACATAAACTGGAGGCTCAGGAACACGACTGAGTAAGCTTTCGTCATGGAAAATAGAACAATAACTGTTCTTCAGTTAAAGAATGGTTTAGCAAATTGTTATTGGCTTGTACATTGTATGAACTTTGGTATAACTGTTCCCATTTGAGGCTCTCAGTTCTGATTGACTGTTGCATTTTAAATATGTAGCATTTTAAAATATTATAACACCTTGCTACAAAACTGGTTTAAACTGACAGCTTGCTGATGCCTTGGCTGAACTTATGTTCTTAATTCTCTGTATTTCAGGAAGCAGTTTAAATGCCATTTATCGCTACTATAATAAAAAAGGGGAGAAGCCGAAGATGAAGTGGAGTATAATTGACCGATGGCCCACACACCCCCTTCTTATTCAGGTATGGATTTGTATGAGAGCCCTTGAAGTTAGCAGTCAGAATGAGATGTGAACTGAGCAGGTCTGATATGTTACCACATTGGTGTTCCCTGGGCTTTTCTTAGATTGGTTGATGTAGGAGAAACTTGGTATCTTTGCGTTGCCACCTGACTTGAAAACAACAAGGAACTAAGTAAATATAGATGTTTATTGAGTTTCCTTTTTAGAAATATTTACTACCAGTAAAAACAAAGTATAATATTAAGCAACAGAAACATTCTGAGGAGACACTTCACTTTGATCAAGTCTTTGCTTCTTACAAAGCTTACAAGATTTTTAGCTATAGAATCTACTGAAAGAAGATGAACCTATTTGCTGATTTAAGCTGTGTTTATGTTTTCTTTTAAAAAAAAAATACTTGAGTAACAGAAATGCTTCAATTTGAGGGTACATTTTAGTTACTCTAATGAAGTGTGCCATGTCTACTATGTATGAAATTAGAGGAAAAGGATGGTTGTTTCATGCCAGATGTTTTGGCATCATAATGTGTGAAAGTGACCATCATGCACATCTTGTTTTAAAAGCATAGTCATATTATTGTAATAGTGTTGGCTGGAAGGAACCTCTAGAGGTCATTAGTCCAAATTCCTGCTCAGAGCAGGTCTGTGGTTGACACATGCATATCATGTCCGTTTGTCAGATTCTTATCTGGCAGCAAAGAGGTAATTCTGGGTACAGCACTGGCTGTGACAGGAGCAACAAAGGGAAACCTTCTCGCTCCTTCCTTTTCAGAGAAAATGGCATTTTTGTCTTTGTTGGGGAGCTTCTCTTCTAGTTTGGGTTTTGCAATTTTTGTGGTTGCTGAACAGATGATAAAATTGACTGAGGGAAGGCAAGGTGGAACTGCCTGCACTGCGTGGCATTCCCCTGACAAGCTGCCTGAGCGTGGAGCTGTCCTGGGATCTGACGTTGTTATGCTCTCTCCATGGCTTCAGTCTGTATTCTCCTTGCCTTCGATGAGACGCCTCAGCAGAATTTAGGAACCTTTCATATCTTCAGGGAAGCTTCAAAATGGTTTCCATTAGACAGAGTACATACAACCTTTTTTTTTTTCTTTTTTCTTTTAAATAAGCTCACCAATGTGCATTTCTTTAAGTCCAGGGAGGCTGTAATTAAAAGGTCTGGTCTCAGCCCCTAACTGTAAAGTTGAAATGGAACCTGAATTTTTTTTAACATTCTGAGATATTTTAGAGTGAAAAACAGCAAAGAGAGAAGACCAGGCAGACAGAATTGTTTCACGCTCCTGCAGCACCACGTGCCAGCTGTGGTGGCAGCTGCTTTTCTCTCTGTACGCTCCCTCAGCCTAGCCGTGTGTGTGCAGCGTTACAGCTCTCACGCAGTTCAAACGCTGGTGGTGGCAATGAAGGGTCAGAGACATTTCCCTGCTTTTTTGTGTAGTACTAAGAACGTTTTGGGTGTTGATGGACAGAGGTGTCCATCTCTCCCGTCAGCTGCACTCAAGGTGGAGGTCTCCGAATACAGTTATCTCCAGCTTGCTTCAACAGCCCATTAGGGGACACTGTTCTCAGAGCAGGCTCCTCTCTGATGCCATGTGTATCTACTCTGATTCAGTCTCCGTGGGATGGGCTGCTAAGAGAGGATGGCTGTGCTCTGCCCATTCACCATTTCTCTCTCCCCCTGCACAAGCAGCTCCATACGTGTGCCCTCCACAGCCTGGAAACTGCTCTTTGGAGACGGTAGAGGACAGCTGTTACCAGTGTCTTAAAATAGGGATGATCAAAAGCTCACGGGGGCCGTTGGTGTGTTGGGACCAGGCACTGTGTGATGCTGTATACTTGACAGTACGTAGTATGTGCTGCCTCTCACTATTGCCCAAAGCATATCAAAAGGGGAATTTTGAAGTTCCTAAGGCAACCTAGAACACTGAAGCTGCCTGTCTTGGGTCATGTGAGATCACATAATGCCTCCTAGTGTTTCCGATTCAGGTCTTTGCTTCTTCTTTTTTCCTGAACAGTGCTTCACCGATCACATACAGAAGGAACTGAACCTGTTTCCACCTGACAAAAGGAAAGATGTTGTCATCCTCTTCTCGGCTCACTCGCTCCCCATGTCTGTGAGTTATGTCAGATCGTTTCTGTCAGTTAGACCAGAGTCACACTGCCTGGGCTGAACGGAAGGGCACGCGGCTCGCGCACCCATGGGGTAAGGCCACAGTTGTGGAAGTGCCAGGCAAATATAAAAGAGAATAGGAAAGTGAGTGAGTGAGTTGCAGGTGGAAGCCTGATGCGCAGCTGAAGGTGAGGCACATGAGCTGTGGTTACTCTCCTGCACGCTTACTCAGATCTGCCCACCCTTGGCCACCCTTGAAGATGGGGCGCTGGGTTAGGTCAGACTCGGTACGGCTGCTTTTGTGGCCTCACAAATGTGCCAGCTCAAACCTGGATGGTAATGAGGGGGGAAAATTTGGTTATTTTCTCACCTCTAGAAAGCAGTAATAATACTTTCCTTGAAGGAATGAAAGTAAAATCTTTGTAATGTTGCAGTAAATTGCTTGATTCTCTGTCAGCAACCAGCAACTGCAGTGAAATGGCTCTCAAGTAGTTTTTCAAAAATGCAGTGCTGTTACTGAAATGTAACTTTATCTACATGTGATGATAGAAGAATTGATCTTTTATCACGGGAAGGAGGAGGAGTAGATGGTCTGGTAAAGCAGCTTCATCATGGGTTTTGCTGGGCAAGAATGCAGTTGTTCTTCCCTGTTTTGGATGAGCCAGGCACTTGATGCAGACCGTCCTGGGCGCAGCCACGTCACGGGCAGCATGCTCACCTTCCCCAGGCTTTAGGTGGTCTTTGCCCAAACGTTCACTGGAAGAAAAAAGTCTGGTGTTTCTGTGTTGAAGGTGGTGAACCGTGGTGATCCATATCCTCAAGAAGTGGGAGCTACTGTCCAGAGAGTCATGGAGAAGCTGAACTACTCCAACCCTTACAGGCTTGTGTGGCAGTCCAAGGTATGTGCTCCGGGAAGCTGTAAAGCCGCCTGCCACTCTAAAGCTTTTCAGGTGGTGGAGTTTATGATCTTCTAACTTAAGAAGATAATAACCGTAGTGCCTTTTTCCTGTTTTCAGCAAGTATTTCTGCTTGAACAGAATTCCCATCTATTTCTCAAATTCAGTCTTTCCAGATACTCGTTATCCACAGTTTCTTGCCTTTTTTTATGTGTTGCATCTTTTTAAAGTAGCTTTTCGATGTGTCTGTTAGAAAACCTGTGATCTCGTAACATCTAGTTTGGCATTTATCATTCTCGGTCAGAAGGAGGAATTGAGCATTTCTATTTCATGTTTAAAAACATACGCTACCAGACCTACAATCATTGCAAGAATTAGAGATGGTTCTTTTTATTTTTGCTGAAGTACTGACACATATTTGAGGAACACTAAGTCTACATTTGTTGCATGCAAGACAATCTCACCTAAATTTTAATTTTATTTTTTTTTTGTGGATTTACTGGGAAGTCTATAAGAATTCAGTTCAATCTATTCAATCCAAGCCTACTTCTGACTCTTACTTTCTTTTACAGTAACAGCCTAGAAAAAGCAACCTGGATGAGTATTTTAAAATGTATGTTTGAAGAGTGTGCATTCAAATTACAAAATTGTGAACCCAACAGATTTTAGAAAAGTGTTTGAAAAGATGCAGTCCTGTTCCTGGAGAAGAGGGTGATCCACACATATTTATCTCCTGTTTGTATTAGTCAGTAGTGGAATCGAAGATGCTGAGGGTGCAGAGAGGTCCATGCCTCTGTCCCATGCAACGATGCCTGCTTCTCAGGTTATATGGTGACTGAGCAGCTTTCCCATCTGCAGCAACTGACTTTACCTCTAAATATTTTGACCTTCCTCTCACCATGCACTTATGGTCTGACTGGTGCAAGTAGTGCTGTGCTGTGTCATGATTGCTTGGAAATGTAGATTTGTCCCTAATAATGCTACAGCAATTTTAAACCAGATCATTTTGCTATGAGACTCTTGCTGTTGTTCTCAGTGGTAGTAAGACCCGGTCTTTCCTACAGAAAACAGTTGTGGACATAAGTTATTTTGCAGCTACTCAGTCCTGACATTTTCAGCACTGTGACGATAAGCCAGAGGAACTGGCTGTGCTTTCCAATCATGTAATTGAGTCCTGAGATGGCTGCTTACTTTGAAGACTCAAAAATGTATTATCACTTTGCTGGATGATCCCTCCAATACTGAAAGAATCAGGACTTACTGAGGGATCCACATTCCTGGAGTAATATTAGGATATATTCAGAATTGACTACTTGTCCTATTCTTTCAATTTTCTAGTTGCCAATACAGAACAGAACAGAACATTACTTCCCTTCCTTTAGTTCTCTATTTGTCTTCTCTCGTGCAAAACTTAACAGTGTGTAAAGTAGGACAGGGGGATGTAATGTCTTTATGTGTAAACTTATTCAGATAACTGTAGTATAACCTACTTTCAGGAAGAAAAATTAATTTATGTAAGTAATGAAGTTTTCATTTGGTTGTTACTGAATTTCAGATGTCATTTTTTAAATGAGTGCATGTTCTCATTTGAAAGGCCAGGGTCTTGAGAAATTTTTTCATGCTTTGGAGTAACTAATTCTGCAAGTGGCGTAGAACTGGCTTGTTGGCTGTTATACAGAGAACAGAGTAAAGGTTTTGCTCTCTGTAGCTGTATTGGGACATTTTAAGCCATAGTTGGTTTGATTCATCCTAACATTGGGTGTGGCTGCAGGGCACTAGCCAGCTATTCCTCTCTTTTTGCAGATTAGCACGCATGTGCCTCTGGCTGAGAAGCATTTGAAAATGTATGCTAGCATCTCAGGTTGTGCAACTCATGATCTGGCAGGTTGAAACACTCCTCCTCCTCTTGCAGCACTTTGTGTCAAAAATGTTAATGATATTAACAAGTTTCAGTACACAACAGTTGGGTTTTTCGAACCATCTGAGCTACAGGTGAGGTCTAATGATTTACATGATACTTCTTGTTGCTGTCTGCATTAACCCTAGGATATTTATTAAGGTTGATCTCATTGAAAAAGCTGCCCCATCTACCCTCTCTTCTGAAGAATAGTAATAAGAAATGTCAAAAAGTAATTTTGAGGTGTTAAAGGCATTTTTCTTGAATTTTCTTACCTTTTTCTGGGCTTAAAAAATGAAAATTATCAGGCTTGCTTATCTGCACATTGTTTCTTCATTGAACTTACGTCTTCTGAACTTCTGGAATAACTCCAGAAATAAAAATAGGCCTGAGCTGAAAAAACACTGCCAGAAGAGCTGAAAATTAAATCCAGCAGGCCAGAAGAAATTCCCAAACAAATGTGTATGCATGGGGTGGGTCAGTCCCATCATTATTTGTTAAATAATTATATAAAAATTAGATGACAAAGCATTTGCAGTAGTATTGTTTAAAAGTTACATAATTCTTGCAAAAATTGGGCGTTATATTTCAGAAAGTTCCTTTAAAAAGGATAATGAGAGATCTGCCTTTGAGTCTCCATTGTTTGTAATATCCTCTTTCAGCATGAAAATATTTTCCGTTCCCATCAGTTTTGTCATTTTTTTAATTTGGCAAAGATGCATATTTTTCCTGAACTTTAAGTAGAATGAAAAATCATTATTTTTGTTGGCTTGGAGACATAGTAGCTTCCTCTCCAGTAAGACTGGCAGATTTATTTTTAGAGATGTTGTATCAACATATATCTTACACAGTTATTTCATGAAAGCAGATTAGACGAGCCTACAGAAAAGGTTTAGTTTCGGGCTTGCTTGCAAGATTTGAGTGAGCTATACGTGACAGAGAATATAGTGCTTTGTGAATACACAGTAAGTTTTACTCCATGGTTACACAGCTATCTGCTTAGTGCTCTTGGCTGTCTCCATTGCCTTCTAATCCAGCTCCAAAGGGACTACTTCTGACATTCCAAACTGCTGAGCAGCTTTCCGTCAGCTGCCATTGAAATCAGAATAAAAGCAAAACTGTTTTCTTTGCATTCCTCCCCAGTGTGGATCAGGTGAAAACAGAGCCAATTTCTTGTGTGTGCCAACTCTACCCTACTGCTCCGTCGCCTGTGTTGGGGTGGTCACCTCTGATGTGCAGCTATCCCCTTAAGAAGACAACCAAAGACTGAGAGTTGGAGTTGCACTTTGAGGGAGGACGAACAATAAATCCTGGGCTTTGCAGTTCTAAGGCCTGGAGATGTGAGCCTCTGCTTATAGAGGGAACTGCCTGGCATTTCTGGTGAGGTGGTCCAAGATACATAGCAATTGTTCTTTACCACATCACTGTCGTGATGGACCCTAATCTGTAGTATTCAGGCCTATAGGAAAACTATCTTAGGTGCCTTTTAAGAGCTTAATAACTTACGTTTTAACTTTCCTGTTCCTGGTAATTCAGTTAACCAGGTAAAAGATTAAGCACCCGTAAAATTTGTGTTTTCTTAAAAAAAAGTTTAAAGAAAATACATAATAATAAAGCTGCTGCTCCTTTGCCTTTATGACTATTTCTGTCCATTTGGTCTGCTTTATAATCTGGGCACCCTTTCTGCAAAGATCTCATTTGACTGTAGCTTTTCTGTCCTCTGCCTGCTTCGGCATCTTGGCCTGCAGTAGCCTGAAAGGCTTTTGTAGTATAGAGGGCCTGATGCTGCGCTCTCTTGTCTGCCTCACTAGTGTGAAAACAGCTTGCTCCGTGGAGGACTCTTTGCATCAAAAAGTTACAAAACTCTGATCTATGTGGATATGTAGCTGATCACACGTGATAGCATTTCTTTCTTTGCAAATCTGCTGTACTGTGGGGGGGTGAAATTCACTCTGAAGGCAAGTTCTTTCCTATGTGGTTGGATGGGTCCAGGCATGAGGGAACTAAGAGGGTTCAGGTAGCTGGTCGTGCATGATAGGGATGAATCCACACTGCTCAGTGTACTTCTAGCATGCCTTCATCTATTAAGGTGACTGTGTTAATTGCTCGTATACTATGTCAAGTTTCTGGAGAGAAAATTGCAATACATTCATGTGTCTTACCTATTCCAGTTTCTGTTGTGACAGAAGTTTCTTTAATGAGGTTAAGCTGAACAGAATAAGAACAAATTGATCACAGTGCTCATGATGCAAGTTGTGTTGAAATCTTAGTGATCTACCTGCTATACAGATAAGGAGAGCCTGCATCTCCCTCGTGCTGATTTTGTATTTGGCCAATCCCAGCTACTTCAGTGGAAATACCTCTGACTTTGTACTGATGTCAGGGAAAGGAGATTACTACTATGAAGGTATGTAACTTTTTTTTTTTTAATTCAGTAGATATAAATTAACGATAAATTAATGAACGTGTCATCATTTACATGCGTGACATAATACTACCAGGAAATTTAAAACTGTTGTAATGTGAAAGATTATGATACTTACACTATTATAACTAAGGTGAAAAAGAAGAAAAATGAAAGACTGCAAATTGAAGGAAAAGATTAGAAATTAGCAAACAGTCTTTTTAGAGTTTGGTTTGGTTTTTTTTAAGAATTCTGGGAAGCAGCTATTTCTTTCCTAATAAAACATGTACAGAATGTTTATGATTCTTCTGGATTCTTTTTTTTTTTTTTTTGCTTATTAATATTTATGGAAATGTCATCTTCTCTGCATTCTTCAGTGGGGTTGTTTTAAGGGAAATTTCGTAATGGCTAGGAAAAAAATCTTTTTTAAGAAAGAACGAACACATTGACCTGTTGTTCCATCTCTCCAATTTATTGATTTATACAGTGCAAGATGTGTAATGATAATGTTCTCTCAAGTGTCTGCTTGTAAAACTAGTTTCAATGATGTGTTTAGAAACTGTTACGGAAATTCTAGTTATACTTCATACCACTGGGACTGTTTATATTTCCTCAGGAAGATGACTATATGCCAAAATTTTGGTCACACTTAACAAGATGATTCCATTTCTAAGTTCCAGTGCTGTATAGCCATTTACTAATTTCATCAGATATTCTTTAATTCTATAAAAACATTTTTACAGATGAAATTCTAATATACAATATGGCCAAAGAGATTTAAAAGGGGGAGAAAGTGAGGGAGGAGGAAGATAAGTTTCATACTTCAGTATAGATTGGCAAGTGAGCACAGGGAATTATCTTTAACATGCTGAACACATTTCAGTTGATTAATTCTAGATTAAATGATCATTCCCCTGTTCTGAAAGTTGGCATCTGTAAGAAAGCCATTGCACCTCCTGTGCAACAGAATGATATGGGTGGAAGTCCACAGGCTGTTCAAGGACTTTGGACATGAGCTGAGCTGTTTTGCAGAAATGCGGAAAGGTTACTAAGGGAGGCAAAAGAAGTCATTGAACCAATTTAAAGCTGGCTGCTGTTTGCATTGTTGTTTAACTGTCTGGATCTACAATATGTGAATCTCAAACAATTGGCTTCCTACTCGATTAACTTTTTAAAAAAAAGAAGTATACCTCAAGCTTGAAAAACACAATCCAATCTTACAGCCATTTCTTCATAAAGCTTCATATGGTCTAAAAGCGGAAGACTGACTACTGAGCATGCAATTCTCGTGTCCAGATACTTGTGCATGTGATTTTTGGATAGAGGGATGGTTGGAAGATTCAAGGGCAAATGAGCACAGAAGTTCTTAAATACTTCCTTACACTTGCTCTCTTTCATTGAAAAAGAAGAGTAAACTGTGCAAGACTGCTGTTCAGGAGCAGTCGTTCCAGAAGACAGACAGACAAAGGCAGCAGGTCCACACCTACCATGGTAAATTGCATACTCTGTCATGGGAGGCTGGGGAAGGCAGGTGAGCAGGAGTGATTGGGTGCTACAGCAGACACCTGATAGACTGCCAGGGAATGTGGCAACAGGCTGCAGTGATTGTCTTAAAGCAGGTTCACCTTCTGACAGGTGCCCCTGCAGCTTGTCAAATTCAGACTTGGTAACCCTTACTTCCATCTGTATCTAAACTCATGAAAATTGGAATATGCAGCAGCAAAAGATCAGTCTCTATACAGTATACTACCTGCAACAGTTTCTGATTAGAGAATCTATAAATTCAAAACAACTGAGAAATCTGTAGGACTGGGACATATTCTATTGTTATGAGATTTTTTACATGCTGTGATGGGTTGACCCTGGCTGGATGCCAGGTGCCTACCAAAGCTGTTCTATCACTCCCCCCCTCCTTTGCTGGACAGGGAAGAGAAAAATATAACAAAGGGCTTGTGGATTTAGATAAGGACAGGAGAGATCATTCACCAGTCACTGTCATGGGCAAAACAGACTCAGCTTGGGGAAAATTAACTCAATTTATTACAAATCAAACAGAGCAGAGTAATGAGAAATACAACCAAATCTCACAACACCTTCCCTCCACCCCTCCCTTCTTCCCAGGCACAACTTCACTCACGGCTTCCCTATCTAACACCCCCCCAGCGGCACAGGGGGACAGGGAATGGGGTTTACAGTCAGTTCATCACACGTTATTTCTGCTGCTTCATTCTCCTCAGGGGCAGGACTCATCACACTCTTCCCCTGCTCCAGCGTGGGGTGCCTCCCACTGGAGACAGTCCTCCACAAACTTCTCCAACGTGGGCCCTTCCCGCGGGCTGCAGTTCTTCACGAACTGCTCCAGCGTCGGTCCCTTCCATGGCGTGCAGTCCTTCAGGAGCACACTGCTCCAGCATGGGTCCCCCACGGGGTCACAAGTCCTGCCAGAAACCCATGCTTCCTATAGAACAGAAACTATGGTATACTGAGGATGTTTTCAGCTCATCTGTGGATGTTTTATGGTTCAGATTCTGGAAAGCCCCACACTATTTGAAAAATCTCTTCTAAAAGTTTTTGTGATTTGCGTTATAATCCTCTTGCCTCCATGGAAATTATTGCCAACCAAGACTGCCCTATGCTAGCTGCTGCCACGGAGATAGCAGCGATATGCTTGGGCCTCTTTGCTCTGTGGAGTATGTCCAACAAAGAGTTTCGAAAATGTATCTAATTTTGTCCAGTGGGAGGAATCCTAAACACTATTCCAAGCAATGCTATTTTAACACCAGTAATCCTGAATTCAATTCATAGTAAAAAATCAAGGCATTTCTTTTTCTCCTGAATTCAAATTCTCCTCCAGCCTTGGAGGAGGGTTCCTCCTCAGGAGGCTGGGGATGCTGTTTCTATTGATGTCACTTTTGCTGTGATGCCATTCTTAAGTGGGGGCTTAATGATCTTTGGCAGATATTTTTTTATAGGGTACATCCTACCAATAAAAAAACCCGTAGTCTAAATTTGGGCTTTTGCAAACAAAAAAAAGAAAATTTTTTCTGTTGACTCAGAACAAACCTGTCCTCCTTGTAGCTCTGGGTTATCAATTGATTTCATGGTGCTCAAAGAAAGTATTTGTTACCAATAGTTGCTCTGGGATGGTCTGTGTGAAATATCTTGCATTTTTGAAAGAACTTTTGCAACAAAACCCTGAGACCAAGCTCTCTCACATTGCTGTTGGATATCTTCCATGGCAAAATTGCACATATGTAAGGGCTATCATGGACGTGTCAGCAATTCATGTAGAAAATCTTTATGTTTAGTTTGACTAGCCAGTTTCAAACTGCATCTTTAAAACAGAAGTTTCATAAAATCTCTGGATACAGAATAACAGCGTGAAGGATATCTGTGCTTGGCAGAAGATGGAACGGCACCTCATGTTATGTTGTTTTGAGGCTTTAAAAAGCTTTGGCCTCTTATCTGCTGCTTTCACTGAAGTCCTTTACATTACACACTTAAATATATCTACAGTGTGGGTAAGCAAATTCTGTCACTTATAACACAGGTGTTGCACCTGTGTAATTGGAAAGAGAAACCAGCTTTGGGTGTCCTCTAGTGAGTGTTGTGTCTCCTACTGTCTCCTGCAGGATGTTATCCCCTAGCAAGGCCACACACTGGCCTGATCTCACCAAATTCCAATCTGATACCTGTGGGCATGTACAAACACTAAAAGACTGAATGTCTTTACATCATTAAAGTTAATGGATGGTGATATTTTACATTTTAGACTCAACAGCTCATTAAATTGTCTTTGAAAATAATAATATTGATTGACAAAATTATAAGCTATAGCATTGTGAGGAATTGTTTAGCTCTACAGCAGTATTTACTTTCAGCTGTTGCCTTCTCTGTCAAGTTATTACTTTATTAAAATTAAAAAGGTCTTAAAAAGTGAAAGAAAGGGTAGGTGTTTGTTTTCTTGATGATGTCTGGTTCATGTGCAGACTTTCTACCTCTTAATGTCCCACACTTTGGGAAGCAAAACTTGATGCGTGAATTTGTTGTGGCACTGCATAAAGGTAAGTAAATCCTACATTTAAAAGCGCAAGAAATTAGTAGAGAGTGGTCTTTAAAAGCAAGGACTGCAGATCTGAGAAATGTCATCAAGTGGGCAAACTTGCCAAGACTGGGATGGGGAAATATTGTCCACCATGGCCATGTCAAATCTTTGCAGGTTTTTAGGGTCTTAAACATCTGTTTTCTTACTTCTTCATCTGTTCCCA
>JANZLP010000065.1:80043095-80054344 GCA_026930925.1 Chelictinia riocourii | reverse complement strand
CAGTAAACATTGCTGAATTTCCAAGTGTGCTCTGAATATAGTGGAGCACAGCAGAAGACAAATAGCTGACAAGGATGTTAAAACTGAATCCTAGCCTGTGTTTCAGCTAGTCAAAACCAAAATGAACTAGAGAGATTAAGCTATTAATACTATATTTGAAAAGTAACTATATCACAACTGGAATAAAGGCCAGTTATGATGCTATGGTAAATGCTATGCCACAATTAAATACAATGCTAACAATGCTGTAATAAAATACACCCTTAAAATGAGATTGTTGTCTTAAATACCTCTTTAAGAGGTGAGAAATTACACCATGGATCCTTCGCTTTCTGGAGTAACTATGTAAAACCTCCATGCACTGCCTAAAAAACATTTGGGGGATGAGGCTAAGAAATCAGTTGTACTGGGATAAATTAATAGAGTTGATATCCACGTCTTTCTGAACTGCTTGGATCCAGCTTTCAGGTAAATTCCAGTATATTCACTCAAGTTTATCCTGAATGCCCCAATTAATCTCATACAACTTCATAATGCCCTCACCTACCACAATTTATTCTCAGCTGTCTCACCTTGACTTCCTTAAACTCCAATTTTAATTGGAGATGCCTTCAAAGTTAAGGCACCCCCACTTTAACTTTAGTAGTTAAAGTCTAAGATTCCAGTCAGTTCAGAGTTACTCCTGTCTGCAGAGCTATTGTGTTTGGACAGTATTAGCACGTAATGCACTTACTAGCACAAATGCATTCATTAGCACAATGACATGCAATTTTTCTGACCTGTCAGCCCCCCCTCCAACTCTAGTGCTAGCCTACCTTATCCTGAGCTATCTCTATTAGATCAGCTGCCCTGCATTATTCTGTCCACCTGACTAGCTCTGAGCTGCCATGCCTAACTCCCAGATCTACTCAAATCCAGCCCATTTCCACTGCAATTTACCTGGTGCCTCCTTATTTGCTCAGAGATGCCACAAAGTATCATCATCTGCTGTGATCCATTCCAAGATTCCCCAGAACCATCTCTAGCTGAGGCACTTCAGCATTAGATGGGTCTTTTCTGCAGGAATGTATATAACAGCATACAAATTAAGATGCCAGTCGTGTCAGAGCTCTGGAACAAATTCTGCAGCTCCATTCTTCTCCACCCTTCCTAATCCCTCTGCAGGGCTGTCTATCTCTCACTGCCAGCTCCAAGACACCGAATCGTAAAAGAAGTGCAGTTTGTTAAAGCCTGACACAAGCTTTGGCTCAGCTGGTCATATCACTAAAAGGATTTTGTCTCTGATTAATTTCAACCTGTCAGTAGAGGTCTCTGGGCAGAATGAAAAAACCTGCCACCCTGCATGTTTCCGATTAATACAACTTCTCAGAAGGTGCCTGGAGATCCATCAACAATCTTAATTAAATCCAACCAAATGGATGACAGCTAATCATTAAGGGAGTGACTCTCTTGGGACAATGGCTGAAGAGTGCGTATGCAAGGATGGTAAGGGAGGCAGATGGCCCCTTGTCTAACACAGCAAAGCCTGTTTAAACAGTGATGTCCCCGATGGCCATGTTTCAATTCAATTTATCCTGTTCCCAGTCCTTTAGGAGTTATTTGTTCTTCCACGCCAGTTAAAACTACACTCTGCCAAGGTGCAAGAAGGGCATTTCTGCTGTGATTCTCCAGCTGCTGCACTCTGCAGATCATTTGCAGGGAAAGAATCTCATTCTCCTTTCCCTCCAAACATCCACATCCACTGTTACTTAGCTCTCATTCTACTTACCATCACAGAGGACCCAGAGATCCTTCAGTTTGAAAATGACTAGAGTGACAGAGTAAGTCAATTCTTTTTCAGTTCTAGAAATTATCAATGTTAGGTATCAAATCATTATTCTTCAGTAAGGATATATGCTTCCTAGAAATTGCGCTCCTTACTAAAGGACAGAAAACACAAGACAACTAGTTCAGTATATAAAATACCCAGCTTCTTACTGAAAAAATAGGCAGCACCTGGTATCACAGGCAAAAGAATAAGAACTTTAGCTTGTCCAATACAATGAACTGGATTGCTAGATTTTTAACCTTCTGTCAGACATTTGTTTCTCCTCTCTCACCTCTCAGAGGGCATAAACTTATCCTAGCTTGTCAAGTCAATTCTGAGACACAGCATCAATAGCATCTACTAGTGTTTCATATAAGCAGTAATGAGGAAATACCTATTTTTAGAACATCAGTGCTAGTGAATAAAGCTATCCTGATGGCTTTGAAATCCTCCCTCTAGTCAGACTAAACAGGCAAAATGCATGAAAAGCAGTGAAGTGACTCACCCTAGTTAGCAGAAGCCTACCAAAGGGTTTACAGAGGTAAACTCTTTATCATCCTCAGTACTCAGTATCTTTGCTAAAATTCCTCATTAGTCTCAGTTGTGTGTTTTTATAAGTACGGGCACCTGCACTGTAAGAACTTGATTAAAAAGTTGTTGTATACACTCTTCAGTCTGAGTATCATATAAGCCTTCCAGTAGTCACAACTACATTCAGCCACCACCTAGCTGGTTTGGATTTAAAGCAGTGAAGTGAGAAATCGAGTTAGCAGTCAAGAACAGAAATTGGAAACCTTTTTGCAAAATGTCAGTAGTTGCTGCAGTGACCTTCTTTGTCTGCATTCACATACTTGCATTAGTAGAAAGACAACTAGGATTGTAAATTGAATTCACTTTGATTAAGACTGCCAGTAGTCTTTGGACATTACATAGCAATCCTTTCAAATGTATTATTATGTAAATTAATTGCAAACTCTTCAAGGTTATGAGACCCACCTTCTCCTCCTGCCTCCTTGAAACAACAGGAGAGAGATGAAAGGAAAGACCTAGTGGTAAAGCCACCTTTATTCAACATTTTGCAGTCCTTGCTGTGCAGAGAAGTGGGTGTTGTGAAGGTCAGTCAGCAGCCTGGAACAGAACTGCAACTACAACCGTTTAGCCAGCTGGGGAGGATTCCCATCTTTCCCACCCCTGAGGAGTTTGCCTGGCAGCTATACAAGTTATTCATACTACACACTGAAAGAAATATTTCAGCCTTAATGCTTGTGCACCACATACAGTACGTGAAACAAATTTTGTATATTAATATAGCCAACAGACACCCTGTTTATAAATCATGGACATTCTGTGACATAGAGGAGACAATAAAGCTAGTATGATCTATTACTACAGATACAAGAGAAACACAAGGCTTACGTGAACATCACAGCTGTGAAGAGTGGTAGCTGATACTCATTACCTTTTGAGAAGTTCACCACCTGTAAGACTGTAAAAAACAGTTAAACCTAGGAAGACATTAAGAACTCAGAAGAGAAAGCTATTGAAAATGGCTAGTGACTCTTAACTACAAACTAAAAGTTGTACTTTGAAAAACTCAGACAAAACCCACAGAATATCTGTGATAAAGTAACTTTCACATGTGCTATTTCCAGCAGAGCAGCTGCCCCCCGAGCAGCACGGCGTGGGCAGCCCTGCCATGAGCCCCCCGAGCCCCCCCCGGTAGCCCTGCTCCCCATCCGGAGCATCGCGGCGTTGCTCGTCCTCCGGGCTGGGCACGGCTTGCGCTTCAGTTCCAAGATGATTATTTCTGTTTACTTCCAGCAAATGCCTGAAGTACCCTTACGCTGGGCAAAAAGTGGCTTCGCTCCTACTTACGCCCTTATTTAAACAGTTTGTTTAAATTGCTTTTTAATTGTTTTCTCATTAACGTGAAGGATCAGGGCTCGCAAGCAAGCATCGCCGGGAGCTCCGCGCCCTCGAGTGTCTGTCTGTCTTGTCGAGGAGAAAGGCGGTTGCCCGGTTCATCCCTGTCCGTCCGTTCCCCTCGGGGCAGGTCCTGCCCTCGGCGGAGGGTTTAAGCGGGTGTCCGCAGCGCTGCGGGCGGCCGGGGGGGTCCCCCATTTGCCGCGTGGCGGGGGGACCCCGGCGCTGCCGCCGAGGGAGGGAAGCCCGACACCTTTTCTTATTCCATCCTGCTTAGCATCCATTACGTCATTACTGCTCACATCTGTCAGTTTTATTTTTATCCCTTTTTTTTGACTTGACACTTGTATTGCTTCCGAGGGAAAGATGTTTTGAAAAGTAAATTCTAAATTTGCACACACAATTATTTATGCATGCAAAAACTTGAATGTGAGCGTACAATTAAGTTTTGAGATATAAAGAAAAGAGCACGAGCCTGGGAGTTTCTGGAGTTTCAATCAAGACTGTGCATTAACTTGCAGTGTTATTCTGCAAACAGCCTGACCTCTCTCTCTTTCCTTCTTTGTAAAATGGGGATGGTATTTCCATGGTGGGAGAATTAGTTTCTCGTGAGCTCCTCTAAACCGAAGAAACAAAACATGACATAACTGGTGCGCTCGGCCAATATTTGTAGTTAAATTTAAGCTTTTGCTAATCGAGTGGCTGAAAGCAGAAGGTTACACCAAACCCGTTTCAAAAATCAAGGGCCTGATCCTGGCAAGGCTTTTATATGCCCGTGACTCTGCGGGAGCATCTGATGCCATGGATCCCCGGAGGAGTCCGGAGGGGAAACAAGGCAGCGTGGCGCGCAGGGCCCCGCATGGAACGCACGCCCGAAGGACGGGCGCGATGCAGGGTTATTTTTTCAGTGAGAAGGAACTTTCCACACCCACTGTGAAAAAAATTCTAAATTTTTTTTTATAGTCCAGTGCATGTATATAGCAGTGAGGTGATCAAGATGGCGAATTTCTGCATAAAAATAGAATTCAAAAGCAAAATGCTGAGAGTGGTATTTCTTTGCTGTTCTTGCCTATGTTATGGGCAAGAAGGCTGTTATACTAAGAGAGGGCTTTATGCTGAATTGCACAGCACGAAATTCCAGGAACCTCATCTCAGTCACCCATTCAGGATTATCCACACAGCAAACTGAAGTCAATTACTAATGAAATAAAAATTTGAAACAGCTTTAAAAATGTTCTGGAACACATCACTTCCAGCAGAATCAATAGGGGAAAACAATAAAGGGAACAATATTTCTTCTAGTTGGCTTAAAACTTAGAAGGGAAATAGGGACCTGTAGGTTTTTTAAAATGCCATTTAAACTTGTAAAATTTTGTTTTTTCCTGATTTGTTAACAGAACTATGGAGATGGGACTCACTATGATCATATGGCGAGCAGAGACCTTGGGTCGCATGACAATCTCTCTCCTCCCTTTGTCAATTCCAGAATACAAAGTAAGAAATCACATTTCCTAACTTGACCGTGTTGTTGAAAGTGGAATAAGTAAACCAGAAATAAAATTCTGAGGGCTTAAATCCCTCGTTCTCATTTTTGGGGTTGATCGTACTCGGCATAAGGGTGGGAACTTGGATTGTTGTTTTTTTTAAGCTGTCATGCAATTTCAAAACTACACGCCGATGATGTTTATTGAACAGACTGTGTTTTCTTGCTGTGAGAGGGATATGACTTTTGATGCACTCACTGCAATATTTGCTGAAAGAGGTAAACGGTCGCTTCCTAAGGCTCAGCCTTTTGTTTTCAAAGAAGTGGCCAGTTGGCAGAGGAAACAAGGACGTGCTCTGAACAGGACTTTTAAAGTAGAAGAGGATTTCTGAAAATATGATAAATGCATGTTCACGAAAGGGCACGGATAAATAACCGGTGAGGGACACTGAAGCCATTGTTTGTTTTGGAGCATGGTGGATCGCTGCCTGCTGGGACCTGTGAGCTGCAAACTCCTGGATTTCGGGCGAGGGTAGTTGCAGCCTATTCTGCTTTGGAGGAGTGAGATTTTGCCCGGGGCGTTTGGCAAGGACCCTCCTTCCACCCCACACCCCACGATAGAAAGTTTTGACACCCCTGAATAATCATTTAGCTTCGCAGCAAACACCAAAGCAGTATGAAGAGAGGCTATAATTATTTGTAAGTGAATGATAGCTACTTTCTTTAATTATGGTTGATAAATGAGTTTAGTTAAAGTAAATATATGATGTAAAAATATTAGTAATGCTTATGCTTGGCCAAGATCACACCCTTCTTCTGCAGTTGTCAATGAACTAACCAAATGCTTTGCTTTAAAGGATTGAATGCGAGCCAAAGAAAACATGGAGCTGTAACTGTGATATATCATTCTTCAGCTCTAATATATGTCCCTAAAATATGCCTTGTCTTTTAATATTGGGAAATATTTGTGAGTTGTTTAACATATGGGACAATGTTGGAGCTTGTAGTCATTTGTATGTATTCACGTACAAAACATGGTTACAACAGTTTTAAAGGGTCTAATATAAGCCAAAAAAAGCATGGAAATTTCAACACTCCCATCTTAACTCACGCCATGGGGCTTAGGTAGTGCGCAGAGACACTTTGCAAATAGCCACACGCTTCTGTGAAACCCACTGGGCTGCGTGGTGCTTTCAAGTTTAACCTTTAATTTGAGCCTTTAGAACTTAAAAGTCTCTCTCTCTCCTGCCTGCCCTTGGGTTACAGAAAAATCTCATTCCTGACTCCGATTGTTTTTGCCAATCTTAGTGAAAGTACTGGTTTCGCTTGGTTGAAGTAGTTGTTTTATAAAAAACACATTCGGAGGCACCCGGTTAAAGAATTAAGCCGTGTAACGCTCCGTTTAGGAACTTCGGAAGCCCTGATGCTTCCAGAAGGTCCCGCTCATCCCCATCAGAGGGGTTTGCGGAGCCGCCGCTCCCCCAGTGGCGGCTCCGCGGACCCGATCCAGGGGCGTCTGCTCCCGCCACGGGCGCCAGCCGGGCAGCGTCCTCGCCGTGCGTGGTCCCGAAGCGCCCCGACGTTTTTTGGGTTTTATGAGATTTGGTCATTTCCACTGGAAATAATACCAGCCACGTTCCTACACACAGAGGTTAATGCGCGCGCAAGCGCGCGGTGAGCGACGAACGGCTTTTGACAAGTGTGCTATTGCGCAGTAACGTGCGCGGGCAGTCGGCTGCCTCCCGCATCCCGCGGCATTTTGCATCCATGCTTGGGTATAATTCTCCGGTAATTAGAGCAGACTCTTCTTAATTTGTCCCGTTGGCGCAGCCCTTTTCTGCCCCGTTTTGCTCCGCTCCTGGGCGCCGAGCATTAGCGCTGGAGGAGGAGGGATGGCCGCTGGGACGCGTGGGTGTTTCCCTCCCGCTCAAACACCTCCGAGGGCCTTGGCCAGGAATTCCGTCTGTGCCGTGGGGGAATGGAAACCCTTAACCGGCACCGGGACCGGCGCTGGGGTTGCTAACCCTGCCTCTGCGGAGCACTGTGTCTGCGGAGCGTTGCCCTAACAAGGACTGCTCTCAGTCTGCCCTGGCCATGTCTGTATTTGTGATTTTAGGAGAAATCTAAATATCGTGGTGATGAACAATGCACAGTGCTGTTTACTTGGATGGAGGCTGCCTGGACCGCCAGCTCCCAACTCCTGTTACTCCAAACGTATTTTATCATTTCCCTTTTCCTGGCAGGTCTTCAAACTCCCCCAGGAAAGGTCCCTGTAAACTCTGGTGTTACGCAGCTGGCACCTGCAGAGCCACACTGTAGTTTTCTTTCCATGCTCCTCTTTGTCTTGGCAAGTGTTAAAAAGCCTGGCAATTCTCCAGCTCGAACTGGTTTTATACTGGTGTATGCTGTTGACTTCAGTGGAGTTGCTCCTGGTTTGAGGTGGTTTTCCAGGCAAAAAAGACCTTGTTGTTACTGGGGATAGGTATTACTGACCCTGTACCTGTGAGCCACAAATGTTTGCAGGCAGGCTGTGCTTAAACGAGGGCTTATTGTGTTTTATTTCTCAGATACTTGGTTTTTAAAATACATTTTTAGGTGGTCGGTGCCTAGCAGGAAGCCTCCGCATTGGGCTTTGGAGCAAGGCCCGTGGGGAGGAGCAGAGAGGAGTCGCGGAGCTGGGTGCATTACTCGGCTCCGCACACGGCTGCCTGCGTGTGTTCAAACACAGCTTGCTTTGTGTCCGTCTGGAGTCCCGCTACCCTGCTAGCTATTTATTTCTTAAGAGGATCTGAGGAGTAGTTATTTGGCCCAGCAACGAAACGTGCACGGCCAGATCGCTGTGATGGATATGGCACACTGGGTGCTGCTTCCCATCGCCTCCCTGGTTTCTAGGTGTGCTCTTTGGGAATGTTTCTTAGCCTACTACTTGGGATATCTTGCTAGTACATTAAATCATCTACCAACGTATAGTAACGCGCTTCTAAACCCCCTGTAGCTTAATGGAGCGTTCCACTGCACGGATTAGATGGAAGTTTCAGGCACTGCTGAAGAAAGCTGCTGGCTTATGCGGTGACCTTTGAATCTCATCTGGGTTAGCGGTTGATATTTTGATTTGGTTACTGTGGTCATATTGTGACAGCTGCTGGTTCATTATAATTCCGTTCCTCTCCTCAGTTTGCCTACCAGGAATATTTAGGTTTGTGTTGCTTCAGAGTGCTCTAACCACCCTGACCTGAACCCAGCGTGCCGCACCAGGTGAAGCGCTGTGAACGCCTTCCGTCTCCAGCTGCCGTGCGCCGGACAGACGGTCGCGGCGGAGGGTACGGCAGGGAGAAACTTGCTGCGGGAGAAAACTTTCCCAGAGGTTTACAAAGCTGGTTTAGCCCAGTTTGTTGAATGTAGTAAAAATGAGAAGAGATCAAAAGCGCTTTTCCGATTTTGTTGCACAGACAGTTTGTGCACTCCTCCCCTCTGCATGTCATACTTCTGGTGTTCAGAGCAGTGATTTTCTATGACTTGTTGAAAAAGTTCCTGTACTGCTAACTAGAAGACAGTGTTTAATTTCTGATACTGCTTTGAGACTCTCTAAAAGGACGTAAGGTCCCTGAATGTATGTAGAATGGTTGTAGGGGTTGGTGGGTGACCTAAGATGTGAAGACAAAGTCTTTGCTTGTGTTTCTTTTCTCTTTCTCTTGCAAAACCCAAACTGAAGAGCAGATACAGTGACTTACTCTTACTTCCCTCCCAGTGGTCTACTTCAGATCAATGCTGCTCTTCTTCGGGTTGTGCCCTTGCAGGATCCCTCACCTGGCGCGTGCATTTGCCAGAGACTGGCACTCGTATCGCAAAATAAATATTATCCCCTCTGGCTTCTTCCCTTTTCCTTTTAAAAATCTCCCAAGTCATAATTTTCCTCTTAGCGTTGTTATTCTGGAGAAGGTGGCGTCTTCTGGCAGCCGGAGTGGCCGAGCGGTGCCGGTGCCAGCGCAGCACCCGGGAATGGGGCGGCACGGCTGCCCGCCGTGCCGGGAGGCCGGGCTCGTGCCGGGGCTCCCGGGGAGCCCGGCTCAGCTGCCGGTCTGCGGCACGCTCTTGGCAAGTTCTTCGACGTCTTTATGCTCAAATGGGCCTTCCTCTTTATCTGAACACACGCTCTGTGTTTTGCAGGGATATTGCGAGATGTGATGAATTACTGTCTGGAAAACATCCTGAGTTCCTTGGATACTCTGTATATGTGCCAATTTTTAATATTATTTTTAATGCTATGATAGCACTTGTCTCCGTACGAATATTGCTGTGGCGTTTGCTTTTAATCCGTACAGCTTTGATTCTGTTACTGTTATTATAAGTAGAACTGGAATTTTTGCAGATTAGTGAAGTTTACCCAACACAGCATTATAAGGCCTTGCTTTCAATTGCTAAACTGTAAACATTTGGGATGAAATTTTCCATGCTGTGTATCTTACTCAGCCTGATTATTATTTTTTTAACCTTCTGCAGAAATGATTTCAACATTTCCTAAAATGAGATTACATTTCATCCTGGCAGATTTTTGATTTTCTCAGTTAGTGTCTGGCACATCACGAACATTAATTCTTTTTCACACCACCTCTGTTATGTCAGGTGGCTCTGGTTCCCATTTTGCAGCTGGAGAAGTGAAGGTACGTGAGGAACCATGAGGGAAGTGTCAAAAACTGTCCAGTAATTTTCAGTTGTAAATTTGAAATGCAAAAGAGTTCGATGGTCTCTCGGTTCTTGCGTTCAGTGGCACCCAGAGATGGGTCACCCGCCACTTGGGGAAATGGCACTTGAGATGCTTCACACGGGTCATCCACGTTGCAGGAACACGCACTCGGTGGCCGCTCGCTTATCTTAGTGGTGTCTGGTTTTTTTCTTACTGTTTCCTAAAGCCTTTTCAGGGCAGTGCGCTGTTGAAGGAGCCTGGCAACTTACGGTGGATGGAAAACAAAGGAACTACTATTATATTTGGAAAAAAAGTAAATTCTATATGACATACAGAAAGAAACACGTGACAAGTTTTTTAAAAAGCAGTCAAAGGTGAATTCTCAGGAATCACAAGCAGAACTATATTTTCCAGAAAAATCTGTTGACTGTCTGACCAGCTACAGCGTTAACCAAGATGTGTTGTAACAACAGAAAATCTGACTGTAACAACTAAAAAAGTCAGGAAAGGCCTTCAGAGACCACAGAACTGGAAATCCTGGACTCCAGTTTTCTTTTGAAGTATTTTATATTTGTGCAGCTGACACAACCCAGCACCTGCAGTTTTGGGAGAGGTCACTGAATGGACGATGCATGGCAGGCGAGCGCTTCCAGAGGGGGAGAGCGTTATCCCACCGAGTGCTTTCCCAACTGCTCAGCACCAGGTATTCCCCAGCCAGGTGGGAAATGTTAGGAGTGATCTGACCGTATTCATTTCCGCCTGGAAACGAGGCACTTTGGGGTGGATGCGGCAGGGATCCCCCCGCAGTACCGCTTGGGGGGGGGAATAGGTACTGGTATCCGAATTCCGTATCGCGCACAATGACGGGCGCATCCCCGAAGTGGGATCCCCCTGAGGTGGGATGTGGCTGGATTGCCGGAAGACCTTTGACTTGGCCCTGTGGTTGTGGATGGAAAACGTGCTGGGACCAGGAGCAGCGCTGCAGTTTCTGTAGATGGCAGCTATGACCTGGAGCAGACGGATCCCACCGTGCCGGACTGCTTCCCACGGCCACGGGGCTCGGTGCCGTGCCGGGGGGCTGGGAGGGGGAGCTTCGGGGCTGATCAGAGAAGGGTCTGAAAGCCTGAGTTCAGCTGCCAAGTTGGAACTGCTTGGCTTGTTTGGCACGTCATGCCTCGAAATCTGCATCTGGCATCTTGGTCTTCCTGGTTCTGTGTTTTTATTCACCTCTGAACCCACTTAACTCCCCGTACAACCACGCTGGTAAATGCTGTGTGGATATCCGGGCCCACCGTCCTCACTCTTGTCCTTCCCATCCCCATGCGAGTACAGAAGGGAAGGTCTGAGACAGG
>JANZLP010000065.1:79629769-79643681 GCA_026930925.1 Chelictinia riocourii | reverse complement strand
GGCTCGGGATTCGCGGTGAAGTTACTACGAGGAATGACTCAGCCCGGCTGCGCCTCCGTGCTCGCCCTCGGCAGCGGTCGGAGGAGCGCCGTGCAGAAGCGTTGTGTTTGTTTACAAACGTTGGGTTTACAAACGTTGTTGCTGCCTTTCTCTCGGTTGTTTACTTGTTTCTGCTCCCGAGGCAGCGCACCTCCTGTGCCGAGTTTTCCCGTCGGTTTCTCGTTATTGCTTTCTAGTGGACTTTTCAGGCTGTTTTGTGGATCCGTGCTGGCGTTTCTTGCTCAGTGGCCCCGAAAGTTCTGGCTGACAGTAACCCTGAGGTAGAAATGCTAATATGAATGCTGCGAAAATGAAACGAACTGGTCATTGTAACATTCATGTTTCTTACTTGACTTCATCTAGAGATGGAAAAAAACCCCACCCAAAACACCGTGTCTGAACCCGAGATACTTGGAACCAACCCATAAATCTTACTTTAGTTCTTTTACAGCCATAGCTTTTTTTTATTGTGTTGTTTGGGTTTGTTTTTTGTCTGAAGTAATGAAGTGGTATGTTTTGGCCATGAGCCATTCCCCTTGGTTCATATTTAAAGCTTTCACCTTTATTTCTTTATGGGAGCGAATGAGGAGGTTGATTATTTTCTTTTGCCGCTCATGTAAATGTGGCCATGCCATGCCATTGGCTTTATGGAAAAACTTACACTTCTGAAGGTGTTTGACTGCGTGGTAAGAGATACTTTGTGAACAGATTAACTGTCTGCATGGTTTGCCTAAGGCTGCATGAAGACTTCCCATGGATGTGCTGCTGGGAAGTCCTTCACTGGATCTTAGATTGTACTTAGCACCCAAGATGTGCAGAGCTAGTTCTGATTACGACCTGCTAAGTGCATGTTTGGTGTCTGCTGCACATCTCTCCCATATGAAGCAAAGCATGCCATAGAATCCAGAGATTTAACTAGATTATAAAACATCCTTCTCATTTTTGATCAATATGGTGACTGGGTTTTACTGATATTTTTCCTATGTGTATAGTTAGCCACCAAAACCAAGAGAAAACATCATATTTTCTGTTTCATTCGCTACCATTATTTTTCATATTTTTTTGCAACTTTCTAAATGGGTGTGTACAAATTGATCTTGCATTTCTGTATGTGTTATGAAGTGGAGTGTTGTTTATCCAAACAGATTCGACAACAGAAAAGTCACACAGAAATCATACAAAGAAAAGAAATTAATAAGTCTATGCAGATTTACACCAGACATACTCAAGATTGGAGCACACATATCCTGTAAAAAAGAGCTGTTGTAACGAAGGAAAAGGATAGATCATAGTTTGGTTATGTCACCATATTGAAATCTCTGTGGCATTTAGACTGTGGTCCATATTAAGCATTTTCCATATCCTGTTTTGCTGTTTCAAACTATTACACGTCATTCCATTAGACCAACTTCTCCATCTAGATCTTTATTCCACAACGTATTTAAGTACTTTGCCTTTAGTACATGAGACAGATGAGTTGTGGTTGAAGAGGGACGTTCAGCCAGTTTCTGAAGGTGATATCACATGGTATCTGCAACAGAGACTGAGATTTATTCTACTATCAGTCCTGCAGTCTTTGGAATAACCCTTTAGCCAGGACTTCCATCATCAAAAAAGAAATTAAAAGACCCCACAGAAACGCAGTTATTGACTTTAAGTAGGATTTATTTTCTTCTTTTGTAAAAGGTATTTGTTTACGATCAGGCCCTTTTAATGATTATTTTTGTTAGGAAAATCTACCTCCACTGCTATTTTATAGACACTATGGTCATGGTACTGCAAATCAGTTAAGCCTGTATCTGACTTTAAAAGCCTTGGGGATGTGCTTAAATTCAAAGATTAATTATATATTGTTACCACTTTGCATCCATTATTAAAAATTCCCACTACTGAAGCTAGCTGCGAGCTATGACAGGAGCACAACAGAAGAATGCACTACTGGGGAACTAATGCTTAATTAATGTAGTGTAGCCACTAGAGAATGTAAGACTTGCTTTAAAAAAATCAAACAATAATTTGTATAATTTGCATAATTTGCAACACAATAACGAGTGCTTTACTCCCAGAAAAAATCAGACTGTCTTTCTAAATAACCTGGTGATCATTATATGCAATAGTCTTTGCCTTTAGGCTGACAAAACCTTGGAAACACATAGCTAATTCCTAACAATTTTCTGCAGCAGTCAAATGCTTTAGTGATTATAAACTCCCATTTTATCAACTTGTTTGTTCAGTCATTCATTACCAGTCTCATGCCTAATTGGTCTTTCTTCATGTATTTAGTTCCCCCTCAAAGCTGCCCGCACACTGCTGATCCCATTTCAGACTGCACCACTCAAAACCTGTCAGATTCTGAGAGAACAATAATAATTCCATCTTCTTTTTACTGATGTTTTAGACAGAAAGTTCTCTTTATGGCTGAAATGACTGGGGGCTAGATTAATAAAAAAATAATCTCATCAGCTGAGGTTCGAATTAAAAAAGGAAATAGAAGCCACATTTTTAAATGTTCTTTTTAATTTTGTGATTCTTTTTGGTTTTTTCTGAGAACCTTAAGCACCTTTCATACTTCCTCCCAATAGTCATCATAATTATTATTTAATTTTTAGTGTTAGGAGGGAACTGCCAAAGGCATAAAAAAGACGTAACGTTGTTTCTTGAACCATGTGCTGGTTTCAGTTAATTTCGTGTCAGCCCTGAATATTTCCACCAAATTAAGCATCAAACCAAAGCAAGACCAATAATGCAAATGCAATAGATTTGTACCCGAATGAGGAGTTCCGAGATCCTCAGGTGCTGGGGAAGCATAAAGTGATACTGATGATATTCCTAGTGTAATTAAGGCAACTTTCTGCATAGTTCAGACAGGTTTCTTGCCCCGTCTGGTGAATGAATTGCATAAATAATTGTAAAGTGCCGTGGTCATGGACATGATAGTACAAATAACAGTATTTTGTATTCGTTCCTGTATATTCCATCCAGTTAGATTTTACTTAAAGTGCTTCTAAACAGAAAACATAGCCTGATTTTTAGCAGACTCCAATTGCACAGTTTGTAAACATTTTGAAGAAGTAATCGATTATTTAGGGACACTAAACATCACATGTCAGAGCCTGCTTTCAGGCATCCTGGTTTTGGTCAAGTTGTTGTAGAAAGAGTACGTTCACCCCCCCCAAAAGCCATATTCTTATAGAAATACCTACACAAAGCTTAAATCCACGCTATTATTTTCATGAGCCTTGTTGCATTGCTGAAAGATTCATTATAGAGAGAAGACCATCTGACAGTATCACCACCATGACCTGCTGCAGTATTTACGTAGGTATGCATGATGCAGATGCATGCTGGAATAACCCTTAAGGTTAAAAAGGCCCACACATTTCCATGAAGTCTTTGCTTCCTCATTCGTTTTCAAGGATCAACCACATTTAACTGAAAAATCTTCTTTTTTTTTTTAATTATTATTTCCAGTTTATCATGAATAGTATAATTTGGGAGGGGGAAGCTTGTTTCTGCTTTTGCTTTAACAGATTCTTCATAAATTTTGTATCACATGTTGAAAACTCATTGAAAAGAAAATAAACCCCACATATATCTAGCTAATTCAGGTCTACGTCATTCCTCCAATCAGCATCTTGCTGGAAAGAAAGGAGAAACATGGCATATATCATAGGTAGGTATGATTTTACATATGGTGCAACCTAGAGGGTTAGGGCAGGAAAAACAATGTTGTAACACAAATGTTTTGGTAAACAACACTCCTCTACAGTTCACCCACAAAGTCACTGGACACTCAGTGATTCATTCTGCTACCGCTTTGTCTTGCTGCAAGTGCTCAGACTGCCAGTATTCATAATTATTGACAGGGTCGTCATGCCAAAGTCTCATTTTGACATGCAAATGGCAGATGTTTGATGAACAGTAGATTCTTTAGGATGGCACTTTAATTTCTTAGCCCCAGGTACTCTTAGTCGAGGGCTGGAATGCCCACTAACCCAGCAACGAAAGGAGCTTGTGTCCCTGGGCTAATCCTTTTCTACCACAGGAAAATACCATGGAAAATGTAGATGATGATCGTTTGGTGTCAGTGCATGATCAGCAAGGACCTAGTTCTCATTTCTAAGAAATGCTAGGAGAGTAGATGTTTGCTACTTTGATCGACACTAATTCTTGATGGACTTACTTAATGCTCGAGAGAAAATGTTCTCATTCGCAACTACTATACTTCACATTTGTATTTCCCAAGACAAATTATTATTTGGGATGTTGTTATAAAGGTTTTTTCGTTTCTGTTTTGGATTTTTTTAGCGGGGAGGAGGGTATTAATTTGAGCCAAATCTGCTCAGGTAGGGATTGGAAAAAAATTGAGTGTACTCATTAGGAATGTAAGAGCATGTAGGCTATGTGCCAAAAATTAGACTGGAATGGGAAAGAGGAGATGCTACTGGAAGGTCTTCCTTCTAGTTAACAGTCTGATTTCAGCAGTAGTGTCCCAACATACCGCAGAAACAAATCGCCTCGTACCAAGTCTTTCTGGGTATTCCCTGACATAACAAGATATTTCTTAAAGTCTTGAGCTTAGTTTCAAAAGGCTCAAGCAATTAAGATTTCCTCAGAGTTTTGCTGTAACTAAAATACTTCAAAGAGGACTGAAAGTCTTGAAGGAAGTCTTTTCCTCCCAGTTGTTCAATATGCATGTAGTCTTTAAAACTCTCCTCTTGTTTCCCTTATACATTTGTAAACTGTAACTGGCTCTATTAGGCTATGTGGCCAGCCGTAGGCCACCTCAGAATCACTATCAGTCATAATCAGGGGTCTGAATGCTCATAGAAAATGTTCAGGATACTAGCAAGACTACAGTAGTATCATTTTTCAGAAAAGTCTTCCCAAAATACCTGCTTTTTAAATAAAACATTTATTCCTTTCTCCAATTGGAGTCAATACAAAAGAGTGGGCCATTTAGGGGGGAAAACGTTGCATCAGCCAAGACATTGCAGCATTCCTCTGCAATGGAATGTAAAACTAGAGAAGATCCCACCCCACATTTACATTTCCGTAAGTTGTTTCCTTGGCATATCCAGTGTTCCGCAAGTTTTTTTTGCACAGCTATCTGGCTAGCTTCCAAACAAAACTCACTAATACCAATTCTCATTTTGCTTTCACATGTCTTATGTGATTTGTTAAGTCTCTGTTTTACAGTAGAATATTCTGCTCTTTCCCTTCCATTCTTGGCTGTTCCAACTATATCACCCTCTACTATAACTTATAACATCAAAGGACCAGTTTAAACTTTCAGGCGTATTTTCTTTACAGGCTAGAAGAGCAATCCTCAGCTGTTAAGCAGCAATGAATCTTCAACAAAGTTATGCTGTTTGTACCAGCTGGCTATTTGCCACTCTATCTTTTTCTACATGTTAACCTTTGTCCTCTTTTTCCACTTTTTGATAGGAAAACATGCACATGATATACCACTGGTTTTAAAATTACAATCATGGGTGAATAATATTCCTTCTACGCATATAGTCAATGAGGAGTTCCACTCAAACATCATTTCAGAAACTATGCTCATTAAACCTAAAAGGCAGTATGATTAACATTTACTTTATCTTAGTCATCTCTTAAAAAGAGCTAACTAGCATTCATTCTACATGTTTATACGCCATCTTAAGAACCCATCCAAGTCATCTCCTTGGCTTTAGTAATTTCCCAAGTTACTTTGAAGAACGCTTCGCACTACGCAGGGGTTAGTTTCTGGCTGTAGGTTTACAGACCAGAAATGATAGATGCCTGAATTTCTGAGGAAAACTTTTATTGGAATTTGTGGGTTTAGCCTTACTATATTTTAATGAGTTAACCGCACTACCTGAAAATTATGAAGAAAGAGGTCCTATAAAATAACAAGGTATATTTAAAGGAGTGGTAGGGATAGAGACCTGTGATCAGAATTGCTTCCATTGAAAGGAACAGATTTCTAGAACTCTCTCAGAATTTACCTGTATGTTCTAGCATATTTCTTCTGTTGGTCTGGAAAACGGTTTTGGCTCTTAGGAGACGATGAGCGAATCAGTATTAAGCAAGGATTCCCTAAATGCTACAACGCGAACTTACAAGTGAGTGTATGGATTGAGTCATACTGTTGAATAGCTAAGAATATGCATAGTACTCTTGATAAATCACCTTCTTTGCCATCTGCATGAAAAAGTGAGGCCTGAAATTTAGAACTATCCCTTCATTTAGGTTACGTTGAGATGCCTAGATAAATATGAAGCATTATTCTGTTGCTCCTTCCCATCAGTTACATTCCTTAGAATTACATGGAGGAATTCCTTCTTTTTTTTTTTCTAGCAGGAAGGATCTAATAGCACTGTGTCATCCTGGAGAGGCTACAGAAAGAGGCTCCTCCCTTGCCTCTCCTGCCACTCAACAGATTAATCAAACAGCTGGATAGGAGCAGCCAATACAATAACTATTGTAGTGTGTAAGGATGTATTCTGGGATTAAGCGGCTTGCCTGTAGAACGGTCTTCATGATGAAAATTGCTTTCTATGGAGTGCGGAGATGGTACTGTCTTTATTGCTAGTTTATAGATTATTCACTGTACATATATAGGAAGAATGGCTTCACGCTCCCTTTCTCATCAGCCATCCACTTTACAATAGTAGAGGTATGCTAAAATACAGGACATTCTGGTAGTGGAGGAACTGCCCTGTCGGATTGCTCTAGCAAAGCTCTAAAAGAGGGATATGTACTTTTAAAATCAGAATTTAATCTGAGGCAGATGAAGAGAAGGCTTATTGCTTAATAAGCCTAAGCCTCTCGCCATATTTTTAATTTCGTTTTCATACAGATCATTACAGAATATCTGTAGACAGTATTCTAATTTTCATCATCTGGAATTCCAGAGTGTTCAGTTTAGGAATGAACAATTTTTAAACAAGCATGTGCTCTCTAGTTGGTTCTTAACGTAGCCTCTTTGTGAAGTTGTGTAGCCCAAATTGTACAATCTAAATATGGAGGATTTGAAGACTGAGATTTAATTCCCATTACTAAGCCCAAGAGGTTGCTTTTTCTCACAAAATTAGGAGTCAAAGTAAAGCCCAATAAAAAACATCCTTGGATGGAGTCTGATATTGATGTTCATTGTGTAACTTTTGGGCTACGATCTCACAGCCAATTATAAAACTTCTGAGATGTGAAATACTACATAATAACTTATTTTTCTTCCTTTTGAATGAGTAGCAGTAAACTTTTAAAAAGCAAAAGCTTAACCATTTTTCTTTGTCAGAAACTAGATATGGCTATTAAATGTTTCAAAGTGCTTAGGACTGTTCTGCAAAACAGTGAACTTTTTTTTTAATACACATTCATTAGGAAAATATGTGCCGAGGGATATTTATTTTCAGTGTCAATATAATGGTGTGTCTTCTCAGTCACATCCTTGTACCCTTGGGGAAAAAAAAAAAAGGGAATTATTTCAGTTGTTAAAAATATCAGACAAAATGCAAAAGCAGAAAAGTCTGAAATTGTGTTCAGGACTTGGAGGAAATGGGGTTACAAACAAAAAGCTGTAAGGTGCTGTTCTGTTGGCACAGCGCTTCGAACTGGCAGTCTGCGTTTGGATAGGGAGAGAGATTTAGGAAAGCTGGAGCAGTGTGCAGGTGGTGAGCTGTCTTTTTCTTTCCTCATCAGTCGTGGGGGTTACGGGAGAATTCTGTTCCCCCACTCCAAGTATTTCTGGGGTTGTTGCTGTGGAGAGGGGTTCGGGCAATAGTAACTCCAAGGGCCTAAGGGTTTGATGGGTGACAAGATATTATTGGTAAAGTTTTATCTGATGCCTGGGGATCATCAGTTCACAAACCTGATAAAAACTGGCTTGGTCAAAAGACTCGCTAAAATTGATACAGTTTTAGTTTCTTTCCAGAATAAATTGCTGCACGTAATGAAGGATTGTTGGATGTAGGACTTGCTTAGGAAATTTGTGACCAGCGTTATGCAGGAAGTTGCTCTCCTTTAAGACTTGGAACTTTATAAACTGTTTGCTACAAACATATTTTTATGAAGCTTTGGAGATTTCATTTTGACATCTGATCGTGAAGCTGACTCTTTTCAGAACATAAATCACTTGCACAATTAATATACATATTTTAACAGAAGAGAAGATGGACTTTCAAGCAGTTTGATTTTTCCCAAGCAGGTGAAAATGTGTGAAACCAGTTAAGTGTTTCTTTTTTTTCTTTAAAATGGATGACTGCAAAGGTTAGTTAAGTACAGCGTTTAAGGGAAATCTTTCCTCCAAAAACCTCTCCTTCCTTTACACATCAGTAGAAGAGTGTGAATCCAACCTTAATTTCTGTACTTTTTATGTATAATCTTTGTTAATTCACTTTTTTTTTTCTTTTTTTTAACAGGGAAAACCAGACTTAAATACAACTTTACCAATCAGGCAAACTGCATCAATTTTCAAACAACCAGTCACCAAAGTTACCAATCATCCTAGTAACAAAGTACGGTCTGATCCACAGCGCGTGACGGAGCAGCCACGACAGGTAAGAGTTAATCTGTTTCCATTGTTACTGCTCAGAAAGTTGAAACAAGCTGGAAATGTGCTTGTTTTCAGCTGTGCTTTAATTTCAGATGAGAATTCCTAACTTGAAGGTTACTTACAGAAATGTGTATAATACAATTTAAAAAAAAATATTGACATAAAAGTCAGTTCATATGGAAATTTATATTTCATAATCCAAAACTTCATTCATATTTGATTACCACATTCCTCTTGGAATTCGGATATAGGCTGTACTGTCGCAATTGGACGTCACATGTGCAGCTTCTTACTAGAAGTTCCTATGAAATACACGGTTCTCATCAAGAAGCGTCTGTCTTCTATATAGAAGAACTTTGTGCAAAATCAATAAAAAGTTGTATTTTAAATCTCTCTTTTTCACTTTACTACTACTATAAATACAAACCACAGTAACATAAACTCATCTTACACAAGGTCTCCTCTAGCTGCTTTTCTTTATATCAATGACAGATCACCTGTTTGCACAGTGCTTTTTTGGTTTTGTTTTTCGTGGGGAAGAGGGGGCTGAGATGAAATGGGAATCTAGTTAATGAATGAATGATTGGCTAGATAACATAGTGTATATTGGATTGAGGTATTGTGTTTAAGTCCGAGTTGTATTTTTTGAGTCGTAGCATTACTACCATCAAACTGAAACACCTTTTTCTCTCTTGGGAGCGCAGGGATGAGAAGAAAATGCAGAGGCATGTTCAAATTTTTGTACACTCAGACGTCACTAACTTTTAACAACATTTCCTTTGAAACTCCAGCTGTCTCTAATATTGCACTTTCAAACATCTTGAATGCTGTTCTTGTAAGAAATAACATAAGGAATTTAGACTCTGCATCCTCTAAATTCAGGTGAGAAAGAAAAAGAAGAAATATCGAGCCATATTGGATCATCTTGTTGAGATGTCTTTTAGCAAGATTTGAAGGCCTCAGCTAACCTCACTGTTGGTCCCGTGAAGTTCAACAGGGGCCATGTAAGTGTATCGCATTCAGATCTAAAAGATGCATAATTGCATGTGTCTGTTGATTCTCTTCACATTCTTTGGGTTTTTCTTTTGAACTGCTACACTTTATGTGTCAGGAATTTCCTTTTGGTCCTGTCTGCTGAACCACTTACTATCACCAAAGCATATGAAAGTTACGGCACCTTTGTGGCAAGAGAAATGGCTGTCTGGAGATTCATATCTTGATGGATTCCAAACCCTTTCATGCTTGCCTATTTCCTCCCTGTTTTCCTTCTTCCAGAATTTTTTCTTCAGATACAGTGTGACTGAAATCTTTGGGAATGCATCCCTTGTCTTTTGAGAATGACTATCCAGGAAAGATTTGCAGAATAGGCTGTATTCAAACCTACCCAAGTTAAGTCTTTGCCTCCTTAAGATAGGTTCTAATGGATTAAGCTATAGCAAGATCTTCATGAAATCATCGTCTGCTGATCACAGTGTCAGCATTCTTTTTCAATCAGAGGCCTTTCTCCTTGCTTGTAACAGTGTATCTTTGGAAGAGGACACTTAAACACTGTTCTTATTCTGTATTGCCATACTTCATTTGGAAGAAATGCTAGCTCTGTTCCCACTGAATGCGGAATAGTTGATCTTTAGCAAAGCCAATCTCGGTGCGTCTTACTCTTGCTTTTCTCCAAGCTAGAATGCTGCCTTGAGCTGTTTTCTGCTTTGTAATTGTTCTGAGTAGTGATGATTGACATAGGTGGGAGACTTGGGGAAAGGAAAGAATAGATTGTTTCAGTTGTTTTTACATAAAATTTGAGTTTTCAGTGAAATTTTCATTTAAAAACCTGGTACAAAGCAATTTAATGTAGGTAGTTCATTACATTACATTGTCAGTTCCTGAAGAATCTTAAGCAAATTGACAGCTTTCATAAACAATTTCCAGTGATCTGGTTTCTTTACACACAGATTGCCATCATGCAATTATCAGTATTTCTTTGGTGTTAGCAACCGAAAATATGGAAGAACGCCAGTCATTGGTCATGCGTACACCCTTCATATATGCATACATAGGTGCACACACGTGCACATCTTGTCTGAACATAGCATGCAGTTCAGTCCGATGTTTTACTCACTAGCTGGAGCATAACTGTTAATAGATGTGATCTTTGCTTGGTTTTCAAAAAGCAATGATTCTTTTCTTGATGTGGTCTGTTGAGATAAAGTAGAGAAGCCAGGGAGAGGACTGAAGTTGCTGGAAAACCTTTTTCTTAATAAAGCCTGCACCATGTGGAGCACCTGTCACTTGAGATACAATTGTTGGACAAGTGCAGCCTTGCAAATGTATTTGAAATCTCTTCCCCTCTAGATAAAGCCTATATTTTCATTATGTAAATAATCCTACATGTGTCACTGTCTTCTCCTTCTCTTGTACTCAGGTGTGCAAGCTTTCCTGTACATAGACTGTAAATATATCAGTGTTGGATATTCAAGTGAATGCTGAAACACTGACTACATTGCCTATTTGTATATAAAGCTTACTCAGTTACCACTTCCAGTGTCATTCCTCCCTGTTTCTTCAACTGTTGGCCCAAATCCCTTCAGGGATTCTTGCTTCTGTAGTTCTAGATAGCCATCTCTGAAAGCTTTATCTGCTTAGATCTATTGTATTCCCTTTTCAAAAGACAATCTAACCAGAATTCCCTGAAAATTCTCTTTGGCCTGCCTTCTTACATAGAGCTAAAAATAAATGAGTACTGTAGTTCCTTTGGCAGTCGGTAGTTTTTTTCATGACCTGAGAGTGAGAAGCCGTGCTTATTGGTGTTGGCAGGGAGGGTATTTGGCAGCAGCTCTTCCTTAAACAGTAAACCCTGTGGTGGTTCTTGGAAAGATAAACTGATAAGAGCTTGCCTATGGTCTTCGTATAGGTAAAACTGTCGATAAGAGCAACTGCTGGTTCCACGTATTCAGCACGCTAGTTCATTGCACACCAGAAGTGTCACGAGGTTGTCAGCCTTTTTCAAGCAACAGCTCTGCAAGACAGCATCTTAAAGCTTTCATAGCCATTCCTAAAGTTTTTATAGATCACTGAGTATCAAAGTGGAGAATTTTACCCAAGAGAAAATGGAAATGTTCTGGAGAATCTTGGAAGTAGTAGTGTCGGAACTTGAGCTGTGTGTGTGTGCATGCATGCTCTGAAGGGTCTTCTGGTACTCACTAGACCTCTCCTCTTAACCGTCAGTCTTCTTCCTCTATGTGGCTTTTGTTAAAATACCACTACCAGTCAATCCATGGAGATTTCTCGAATTCTTCATATCTGTTCAAATGAAAGGTGTATCTGTACCTTCCTAAAGAGCAAATCTAATAGCCTCAACTGCAGTTTTCTTCAAAGTGCTTTAACGTCTCTTTTTGAAGTATCAACCTGCTCAAAATACTTTGACTTTCCATAAGCTTACTTAAGATAGGTTTTCTTACTATTTTTGGGGCTTTGGGTTTTTTTCCCCTCGCAGAGTCCACTCATAAACAAGTGTAAGAGAAGGAATCCTGAAAGATTGCTAGTGGGCCCTGCAAGGAAAGAAAAAAACAAAACAACAAATGTCCTTGTTTTAGCATTCTCTCCACTGTTAGACTTAGTAAGTTTTGATAAGATATAATACATTCTTGATGAATTTAAGGGTAATGGTTTAGATTTAAAAAGTTAGATTAGCATTGCTGAAATAGAAAATGGAATTAATGATGAATCAAAAAATCTTGCAACTATGTTTGTCATCTTCCTCTTAGGTGGTGAGTACTGTCTTAAAATCACGTTGTCTTCTCCCTCCTTCCTATTTAGCAAAATGGCCACTAGACGTAGCAGTACGTCACGGCACATTAACGCTCCACTTGTGCATCTGGCTTTGAGTATTCCTCAATGAGAAAACTGAGTGTGAAGCAGAGGAAGTCTGGTAACTATCTGAAACTATTATAGGCAGTAAATCTTTCATGTAATCACTTAAACTTGAGTTACTTGCCTTTCAAGTGTTCTGTACCTGACTGGATCAAATGGAATGGTGCTCCAGATAAACTTCCTTCTTATGGATCACTGCCCTTTGTACCTGTGTTCACTTGGTGCCTCTAAAAGGTCAGGTACTTTTAAGCATTCATGGCTATATGCAAAATTAAAGATTTCTAAGGATTTTAAATAGATATTTTAAAATGCTGTTACTAGTTAGAATTTGAATTTTAAATTTAAAAAAAATCAATTTCAAAATTCTAATATGTTCTACTTTCAAAAAGTATAAATAACCTAAAACTTGACACTGCGGCTACTCCAAACCCCACGACAGGCACTGCAGTTACTTCAATCCTGGTGACAGGCACTGCAGCTGAACCAGAGAATCAACCAGTGCCATTTCAGTCACCTCTATACACAAGAAGAAATGGATACAAAAGTCAGCTAGTTTAGTAAAGGAGGATGAAGCAGAGCCATCACAAGAACAGGAGGAAGCAGCAGAGCAAGAGGTAACCACTCGATCCTTAATCCCGAGTGAGCTGTGGTATAGGAAAAAAGATTTCAGGCGTCATCCAGGTGAGCAAATTATCACCTGGCTGTTCCAATGCTGGGATAATGGGGTTAGTAGCCTGGAATTAGAAGGAAGGGAAGCCAAGCAGCTGGGAACACTTTCTAGGGAAGGGGGCATTGATAAGGTAATTGGAAAAGGGACACAACCCTTCGGTTTCTGGAGGCAACTTCTGTCAAGCATGAAGGAGAGGTATCCTTTCAAGGAAGATGTTATATGTCACTGAGGCAAGTGGGCCACCGTGGTGAGAGGTATCCAGTACCTGAAGGAATTAGCTGTGCTAGATATGATTTATTATGACCTGGACAATTCACAATTACCCACAGATCTAGATGAAGTCAAATGCACACAACCCATGTGGTGGAAATTTGTACAGAGCACACCATCACTGTATGCCAGTTCATTGGCAGTACTGGTCTGGAAAGATGAAAAGGCACCGAAGGTGGATGAAATGGCTTGCCAGCTCTGGCAATATGAAGAAAATCTCTCTTCCTCCCTACAGGCCTGTGTGTCAGCTGTGGAAAACCTGTTTGAAAAGTCTGAAAAACTGATTGAAAAGACTGAAACGCTATTTGAAAAACCTCCAAGAGTACCAGCAACTCAAAGAGGATAGGTCCTACTCCCCACCTGTATGGACCAGTATCTCAGCTCTTAAGAGGTCGTCTGCCACCCGGGATTTGTGCTCGTCCCTGCCGTTCCAGCCTGCTGCACCCGAGAGGAAAGGACCGGATAGCCGAGAAGGCTGGGACTGGGTTTGTGACTGTTTGCTGTTACTGCCATAATTGTTATTGTTT
>JANZLP010000065.1:79376545-79388963 GCA_026930925.1 Chelictinia riocourii | reverse complement strand
ACGACTGCTAACTCTTGCATTCAGCGTGTTCCAAGTGCACTCTGTAATTCTGTGGGATCTTGAACTTCAGACAGAACATGGGCTGAGATAAGAATAGCTTAATAGAACAGAAAGGAAGAAAATAAGAATGATAATCATAGCAATTATAAAATGACAATAATAATAAAAGGATTGGAATATACAAAACAAGTGATGCACAATGCAATTGCTCATATTTTATTTTCCTGACTGCCTAGCTGAAGCCTTACTTTTCAATGCTTAAGTCACTTTTGACTTAGATTCTAAATGACTCAGATGCTTTTCATCATTTTCCTCTGAATCAATCAATCATTTTATGTCTGGTTTTCCACTGGTAGCTGTGGCAGTACACTCTCCCCCCACCCTCCCATCCTGCCGGCAGGAAACAAAACTTCTCCAAGCAGGGGGAAGGGGAAGGAAAAAAATCCCTAAACCCTGGAGGCTGCAGGTTGAAATTTGAACTGGCCAGTCGAGACGTGCCAGGTACATTGAAGTGACCACAGGTCAGATTCGACAGGGGTATAACCAGGATCCCGCCGGAGGACATGTTGGAATCGGTCCTCCTGGGAGCAGCAGGTCTATGGGTCAGAGACTACCCCTCGGGCAACAACCAAGGTAACTCCTGAGGGAGAGAGCCCTCAGCTTGCAGGGGAGTGATATGCGCATTTTGAGTCATCACTTTTAAATTTCGAGGATTCTTAAGCTGCCTGCATAGTACTAATTCCCCTTACACTATTGAGCCTGTAGTTCACTACTGCTACTGGAGTTCTGACTAACTTTTTACTGAAGAATAAATCTGAGCTTTAACACCTGTTGGATTTGAGTGTGAGTGCCTCCGTAACAGTAGCACACAAGGAGGGGTAGGAGCCACGCATCAACTCTGAATGCTACGTATTACTTTGGTTTAAAAACTCAGATAATAGTTTGAAATGTGTGAAGCCTCAGAACTTCAGACTTGTGCATACAATAAAAACAAGTGCTCTTCTCTCTCCTGCAAACAATAGTCTCACAAATACACTCTATCCTGAAATATGTCAAGTCCAGTACATCACTAACTCATCATAATATAATCAGAATTTAAAATAGAGAGAAATTACAGAACCAATGAATCTTCTTCACTGTTCCTGCAGGGAACCTTATCAGGCAGCATCTTTCCAGAACTATTTGGATTCAAACAGTTTTCATCTTCCTTTTAGTTCCCATTTCTTCTACTGTGAAGCTGCAAGCAGTTCTGTAGCTGCTCTCTGGGCCCCAGCGTAATTGTAGGGAGAGAAACGGAAACAAACCACCAACTAAAGTATTTTGCTGACAACTCTGCTTTTCATGCAGCGTTAATGTGATCCCTCAGTGCCTATCACTTGTGATATAGCTTTTTACAACATGATCAGAGAGTATTTCTTCAAGGTACTTAACTTTTCAATGTATGTGAGAGACAAGAGATGGAGCACAGAACTGCAAAAAGACAGATGACAATCTTGCATTTAAGAAAATCTGAAACAGATTTTCAGTATAACAAGGAACAGAATTATCATAATGTATAAGTACAACAAGACTACATTAAGGTTGGAACAGGCAACTTCTGGTGCTTAACTCCGCAACTTTAATATTCTTATTACTTCTGCACATAATTGTAAAAGTGCTATTTAATCTGCCTTGCACTGCAGTTGCCTAAACTCGCAGGAATATCAACAGGCACTTTGCCATTGAAAGATGGCAGGCTAAACCTCAGTAAGACAAACATCATTATTAGAAAGCTGAAACACATTAACAGCATTCTGCATGCGTATTCAATTCCATTACAAGAAAGAACTTTTACTGAAGAACAATTAAAGCATTGGTGAGATATCACTGCAGTAAAATTGCATTCTATATCAATTATTCTTTTTTCAGTATTACCACCAACCACCTTTTATATTTTAAGTTTTCCACTTTGAAGCATATAGGATGCTTCTATATTTTTTTCTTAACACTTCAGATAAGTGTTTCACTTCTCACTCATTAGTTTATGATGAATTTAAAAATTATCTTCTGATTTTCACCATGCAATTTTAGGTGAACACACTGGAGATGCTCATTCAGTGACATAAATGCAACTTACTGGAAAACACAGAAGATGATTTTTCAAACACTGGATCAATCTTCAAATATCATTTTCATAAATTATCTGAAATTATCTTCACCTAACAATACTGATGTATGTTGTAAAAATGTGCTGTTTAATTAACTAGATATTTCTTTATCTCTACAAAATCTGATAAAATGAAATAATAATTTCATTGAAAACAAGCCAAATTAAAGATTAAAATAATTGTTTAATTCTTTTCATACTGATGCTGATTCTATTGTATGCAGAAAAATGCAACTTCAAATTCCAAACTAGCAGATGTTTTTCATAGAATTTTAAATAGCAGCAAACTGACAGAAGAGACAAATGCTCTTTTTTTAAACAAATGAGAATGATTAAGCAGTAATAAAAGAACTCATACTCTGAAGTAAATGCAAAAACAACTTTAGAAGGCTTTTAAAAAATAAAAAATATACTAAAACCAAATTAATTCACAAGTGATTTATAACATTCACTGTTGTTCTAGTATGCTCACACATCAGGTAAGAAAATATATAATATAACCTGAAGACTAAATTCTGCACTGACTATACCATTGCACAAATTCTGCAGTAAAATAATTCTGGAGGGGAGAATACTTTTGTGAATTTACAGTACTTTCTTTTTCTTTCGTACTTCATTCTCCATCATTATTACAAGATTAAAGGGGCATAAAATAGAATCAAAAATAGAAGAACAAATATAAAGTAATAAAAAGTGAAATATAATTACTCTGATGGTTGGTATTTGCAGATACAACCCCAAAAGGCAATCAACATCTATAAGAAACACATACACTTCAAATTAATACATAGTAAAATTTTACAGGCCCTGGTGCTTGCATGCTTAGTTTCATCTACCAAAGTAGCCCTTCAAATCAATGAGATCAGTGATAGTGCACAGGACTAAAGCTATAATTAAAGTCTTTTTAAGAGATGCCACCAGTACGGCCATTCACATAAACTTAAATATATATAACCGCGACAGGAAATTTTTGCATTGTTTAACACTGATCTAAATCATGTCGCTTTCTTATTAATATACTAATTAATGAGGAACAGAACAATCATACCCTACTATAACACTAATTGTATTTTATTATTTATTTTTTTTTAATTTAAAAAACGCCAAAAAACAAGACTGCTTTTGTACCAAGAATTCAAGGTATTTGACTTGGAAGAAAGATGACTATCAGTCCATATGCAGCAAGGGTCACTTGAAATCATTTCTATCCTAATCCTGGTATCAATCAAGCAACTCTAGGTTCTGAGTGGTCTCTAAACCTCAGACCTCCCAGGCACAGCCATCTGACATAGCATATTGCACCTGAAGAACTATCCAACTTTGTAAAGAGAATTCGGACCATCACGAGGTTAACCCCCACCATGTCCCAACAATATTTTTCTCCCTTTTGCACTCTATATGGATTACTGCTGCTTCCCATTCAAATTTGAATGAACATACAAAGCAGTTATGAAAACTAAATTTGCTTTTAAAGGGGAAACCTCCTTTCTGGAAGTAGATTTATTCTAAAGCTGTGGGAATATACAAATAAATAGTAAGAAATATGATGTACACAAGGCTTAAAAGAGTCCACAAAGACCATCTCTTTCAAAGAGGTCAATTCGCAAAAAAACCCCCGAAACCCCACATAACTGTAAATTCTACAAATCCTTTAGGCCAAAACAGAAGCCTGAAAACCTTTCATGACAGGAAAGGCAACTAATGTGAGCAGAAACACGAGAAGTAACCCCAAGAAACACACACTGCTCCTTTGAAAGGTTTTCCCTATGCCTGGCTCACAAATCAATTGACCTCTAAAGACCAGAGGCACAAGCAAGGACAAAACCTAGATAAGCAGTGCAGGCTGGGATTTGTTGGATGGCTATTACTCTAGCCTGATCTGGTAGGACTCTTGAACTTCTCAAAGAGAAGTAGTGTTGTGACCACATTGTCACTTGTACTGTGAAGAAATGTAACAGCACCTGGCAGTACTATGACACCCCACGTGCTCCACTAAAAGGCAGAGCCCCAAGATGAGAGCCATTACCTAAGCAAAGGTCAGCAGCGACAAACCCTCTGCTTCCAAAAAGACTGAGAATTAATAGAGACAGGACACCACAGTTTGCTAGGAAGAGCAAGGGTGCTGGACAACTTCCTGGGAATAGCATGGAGGGGGGATGACCTTAAATGCACACATCTTTAAATCCTCCTGAAGGAAGCTTTCTACCTGCAACTGTTAGCTGGGGCAAGAAAAAATTCATGTTGCTAAGTGTATATTTATGAATAGACACACAAATTTTTAATTAAGCAATAATCTTAGGTGTCTGTTCTTGTGTAAACTCTCAAAGAGCAACATAACTCCAGGATACTGTGAATAAATATCCTGGGAAACAGACAAGAGTGAATGGCTGTAACGTATTATACAAGGATTTTACCTCATTTCCCTGAAATAATTTGGTTTCAATTTGCCAAAATACTTGAACTGCAATACTATTTCAGGAACAAAACTTCCAAACCCATAGAGATTACTACAGTCACATTTTAACAGACAACATTGATGTTCTAGATATTAGCTTAGCAGCCACCAGAAGAGATAAGAAAGTGATTTTGTTCCACAGTGGAACAAGATTTTTTAAATTTTTTTTTATTTTTAATGGATTGCACTGGGGGGTGGACAGGGACAGCGGGGAGAATGGGGTCATGCAAAATATTGTTTGCTTGCTGATAAAGGAGTTTCAGAAAAGGAGGGATGCATATAGAAAAAAGGAAATGGAATATTACTCCTACTTCATTATTGAAAAAACGGAGAGAACAAAACTTACTCCTCTTATCCTTTCAAACACATATTTGAGATTACTGATGTGGGATTGGCTCTTGTTTCCTGGACATCCTTAAGGAATAGCTGGAAAGAAAACCTATGCAGTAACAACTGACAAGTGATAGCCAGGGACTTGTACACTCTTTTTCTCCTCATTGTTGGCACAATGACTATTGATAAAGCAAGCATTTTTGTAGTCTAAGAAGAAGAAAAAAAACCCAACAGAAGACAAGCATTTCTTTAAATATAATGCATATACACACTATACTAAGAGCTATGCAATTCTTTTCCTACAATGAATAATGTTTAATGCACATAAATTATTTTCTCTGCCCATATATTAATGGGGTGTCATTACAGTGGATGACAGAACATGGATCAAGGTTACATGGGCCAACTACACCTATGAACAATAAAATCCTGATTACCAGCTGAGTCTTTCTTCTTAGAAGGCCAGCTGCTCAGGGGAAGCAGACCAGCACAGAAAATGCAGGCCAACCAGTACAGAAAATTCTGTACTGGGAATCCCACTCCCAAGGATTTTTCTTATGGAAACATGGACGAAGAATTTCATGAAGGCTGCTCATACCATTCATCCTTGAGGAATGGAGTGATGAACTACTATGAAAAACAGAAGAAAAGCCTTCAACAGTGGTGTGTTGGCTGCAGCAAAGTAGGACGGAAAAAAGTAACAACATTTTGCATTCCCTCCTTGTCTTGACTGAGGAGAATAATCAGTGCGAGTTAATCGGCTATGTGCCTCGTAATTATTTTGTACTTTCAAACCTCACCCGATACCACATTTGAGGGAATCTTGTCTGTTGTTTCGTTCAATAATGTGAGATGACAATGCTTCATTAAGTAACGGAGATGGGGTCAGGAATAAGACGTTATTGATGGTGTATCTACTCCCCAGCTGGCACTGATTAGGTTCAGTTAATTTTTGTTAATCCACGGGGTTTCCTCTCATTTCTTCCTATTTTAGGGCAGGATTAATTAATTTTAAAAATGGTATTTTCTGCAGAAAGCTGAAATTGAAATATAATAACGTAAAACGCATTTTACAATTCTTTTTAAACTGTTATTTTTTCTGAGGCGTTCCCATGGTCTGAAATATATCTGAAACACCTCTTGTGATGGGATGATCATCCCTTTGGGACTACTGCATCACCTGGAAATCTGATGGGTAGTTTGGGGATCGGCTTTGAGAAAGCCAAAACAGAATATACGGTGTCCCGACCCTACTTTTTGTCAACGTTTCTGGTTAAAACTACTGTTTTTGCACAACGGATGGGATTTTCAACAGCTGAGATAACTCTTCCCTACCAAACAGCCAACACGCAACCAGTGGGCACGGTAGGCGGCCTCCAAGCCGTAAGAGAGAGGAACGAGGGAGCAATAACGAGAAGAAAAATGGGAGGTTGTCACCAAAACCGTACTTAACCATGGAGCATGGTTGGATGGAGCCTGTATTTACCGTTCAGACTGCTCCTGTCAATCAGGTTGGTGTCCACCGGCCAGTAGGAGCCATCCCCGTGGCGACCTGTTGGCAGAAAAACGCATCAGATACGGCGCAAACATAAACCAGCAAAGCCACGTCTGTTGCTTGAGACGGCGCCTATCTGACAACATTTAAACCATTAAACAGCGCGGAGAAAAGTCATCCCGTATGGGCCGGGGAAAATCTGTCATCAAAGTCGGCTTTTGAAAGCAAGCTGAATTTCAGCCCTTTGCGCAGCTTGCCTTCTTCTGTTGGTTTTTTTCCCTCCTCCAGATGTGCTCGTTAGAGTGACAAGCTAAGGTGTGATGGCAGCATCCGTCTGTGCTCCCTCCATGGATGTCGGGAATAATTCAGACAGCTGCCTTTGCGCACAAGCAGTTGGGACTGCGGCAGAGGGACGGTGTTGTACGGAAAATTGCGGGCACATTCTCCATCTGCCAGGTGGCTTTCCACTACTATTAACAAGCTTTCTGAAATTTATTTTCCTGCTTGTGGAAGCACACTTGTGGAAATACAACTCCAGAACTGCTTGTTTTTTACAAAAATATCGCCTCTTTTCTAACTCTGAAGTAAAAAAAAAAAAAAGAAAAAAGAAAAAAGAAGGGATATGATTATTATTCCAAAAAATGTTTTGGCTGTTGAGGCAATATTTGCACTCCAAAATTAATATAGTAAAATGTGAGGTGTTCGTCTTTTCCCCTGCTTTATTTTGTCCTATTTATCAGCTTTGGGCTGAAGAGCTGTGACAGCATGTCCATGTTTCTGCCAAGACCAGCATCTCTGCTTCCTCATGTCAAGGTGAATCGCAAAGGTTGGCAAAGTCCTACCAAGCTCTTCTTCAACTCTACCGACATGGGATCGAGCCATCAAAGTCCATGGCAGGAGTGGTTTGGGGTAAAAGCTGCTCTTCTGGCAAAGACCAAGCTCAGGCCAACAGCCTGCCGCGGCCATCTCGTTCCTCCAAAGCTAATTATTTTTTCATTAAGTCAAATGAACCATTCCAGGTGGCACCGTCTCGGCTGATGCCAGCAGTGCTCTGCTGGGACAGTGGTTCGGGGAAAAGACATCTCGCCCCATCAGTTGGGCAGAGGCTGCCGGAGCAGAGCGTTGACTCCGACTCCAGAAGAGCCCTAGGCACTATCTTTTTTTGGCACTGCCGTCCCTTAGGTCAAATAGTACCTGAGGGTGGGTTTTGGTTGGTGAAGGGCTTATGTAAAAATTCCAAAAAATTAGTGAAGGGCAGAGAATTACCAGGGCTTTACTGCAGATAACTTCTGCAGCAAACAACCACCGTCTACGTTAGCTCTCTTGGCAGATTAGCAAAACCCCCACATCTTCTCACTTTCCTGCAGTTGTTTGTTGCTGCTGTGCACTGTTAAACAACTGCCATATTCCTCTCCAGAGGTACTTGTATTTCTGTGGATTGCGAAGAAATTCACGTGCATAACTTTGTCTACCAATTTGGAAAGTATTTTGTGATGAATGGCCCTAAACAAATGGAAGATGATTATCATCAGAAGAGACTTCAGTGTAATCATCTTTTCAATCAGCGTAATTGCACAGCTACAACAACTTGATCCCAAGAAAGCAAGGTTGCAAAATGTTCAGCTGTAAAAGCAGACAAAATAGAGATAAATGTAAGGTATATAGTAATTCTGTTTACCAAGATGACACTCTAAAGCAGTCTTATTCATAGTGCTACGCTGCAGCGTGTGAATATGTTGTGACCCTGGGGTTATATTGTGCTTAGGAAATTGGGTATCTCCATAGGAGACTGCTAAATGTTACTATTTTTTATGTTTAGCCCACACTGAAACATCTTAGCGGGAGCTTAATGTATTGGAAAATTTAGCCAGGATATCGGAGACTTAAAAAAACTAACCCTGCATGCCTGACTCTGAAGTTTGGTACTTTCTGAATTAGCATAAAAACACTTTTCAAGGCATTATACGTGACATTTCCATTGTGAAAATATTTGTGTAAACAGCTGCCCGTTGCATTTCTGGCTCTAAAATGGTGACTGGCATTCGGAGATGCCGTTTATTTGGGATGGCTCCGACATGGAGGCAGCCAGGCAGCAACCACGGAAAGGTTTGGGCTACACTGTCCATCTCGGGGGGTTTCTTGGGCTAGAAATGTTTCTGAGCTGCTCTCAAAGTTTTAAAACACTCCCAGGGCAGCAAACTCTTCCAGTTTTACTCACTGAGGGTAATTCCAAAGGCCCAAGCGTAACTCAACACATGTCCTGATCTCATTTAGGGGTTTTTGGGAGTCAGACAACAGACTCTCTCTTCAACTTCCACCAGTTTCCAGCGGAGCGTTTATTCTTTGTGTTAGTCCATCTTTTGGAACAAACCATTATAAAATCTTGACTAATCAGCTGTTTCTTTGAGAACTGCCTTTTTAAAATGGAGGTTAAACAGTCTTTAAACTTGATTTTCCTACTGTTTTAATGAGTTGCATTAAAGGTGGTCACATACTTTCAGACGCACAAAAAGGCGCATCCATACGAACCTTCTCACCTCTCATTTCTGTGTTTAACTTCTGTTTTCCCCCAGGTCTTTCAAATGTTTCAGTAACTCCAAGTTTTTCTCTGAAAAAAAATCACACTGTGGGTGACAACAGTTCTTCATCCTCTCAGGCCTCCAGCACTTGGAAATGGGCCAAAAATTCTGTTGTCATTTTGCTGCAAATCTCCTCCCCTTTTCATGCTTTACTCGAGCAGCTTCCTTATTTGCAGACTTCAGGTATTCCTGCACGGCACAGGCAGACCGGTAGATGTTGAGGGAATGCTCCCTCCTCGCAAAACGCTCATTGCGAGCCAACCACCGGCGCGGGAGAGCTGGAAGGGGAATGACGCTTGCTGCTCCATCATCCGGCTCCCCTGAACCAGACATGGCCCTGCACTACCACTGTTGCTGTATTTTGCCTTAAACAGTCCAAAATATGGAGAAAATAAGCTGAGCAATATTCTCACATGAGACAGCAGAATCTGTAAGGGATATCTCCTGCTCCATGGGGGTCCCCAGGGAGGTCCAAGTGTGCAAACTAGGTCATTGGGAGGTCCAAGCATGCAAACTTAAGCCATTGGCTCTCCCAGCCAACACAAGCTCTCAGGTGTACGGTGCCATCAAAAAAGCTGCTCTTCTGTTCCAGCAGAAAAGCTGAGCTCCCTGTGTAAGGCAGGTATGGTGCTGAGCACCTGGAAACCTGCTCCAGGATAGAGCAGAAGCTAGCAGAAGACAGCAAGCTGCCTTTGGGGGGCAGCTCTAGCTCGCTGCTGACCTGCAGCCCCCCCCCTAGAAACCCAACGGGATAAGGATGCTCAGACAAAGCGGAGTAAAAGCAGAGTTAAGTAGGATGGCTGAAAAGCAAGGGGCAATGGGAGCTTCTGCCCAGAGCAGACACAAAGACATCTGAGAAAATCAAAAGCATCCCCCTAGCACCTTGTTCTGATTAGGTATCGTCTTCTGGGAAGGTAGGAATACAAGTCAGAAGAGAGAAGGGTTGACTCATACACGTTCTGCAGTTCGGGATGGCTCCAGAGGCGGCTCTTCATCCTGCAAGACGGACACCAGTTCAGCCACATCGTGACGAGGAGCCACGGGTCACACGCTGACTTCAGCGAGCACCGAGGTGGGGATCCATCTCCCCGTGCCCAGCCATCCACAAGTTGCCTCTTTGGCCAGTGACAAGAGAAGAAAGCCTCACCGCCGTGGCTGAACCTGCTTATCTTGGGTGGGAAAAGCTGCTTTTTGAGGGCACCCAACTCTCCCCTTTGACCGCACTGTCAGGCATTGAGATGTAAAACATCAGCTTTCAGCACTGAGGCTCCGCATCCATCAGCATTTAAAGGTGTCAGAGCAGGAGAACTTGTGTCTTCTTCCCATCTCTGGTCAGCACCTGATAACGAAGGAGCCTACGTTGTCCTGGTGACAGCCCAAGGGCTCAGCGAAGGCGGGGGTCTTTGCAAATTTGCTTATGAGCCAGCATAAACCGGCAGATTTCTTGGAAAGATGCTGGGGTTGGGGGCAGAAATGCAAGATTAGGTGAACAGATACCACATAAACATGTTGACTTTCAAGTGTGTCTGGAGGTAGCTGGCTCAACCCCGTCTCAGCGCAGCAGGAAACACAACCACTAGGCAGGAATAACCCTTCTTAAAATTTCAAGCATGTCTTCTGAGATGCTTTCAATTTTTTGGACCGTAAGATAGAGTTCCTACACCAGCTTGGTAAACATAGTCAGATGACAGAGCTTAAAAGGCTTTTTTTTTTTTTTATTTCCCCAAAAGGAGTTATTCTGACAAATGGGATACTTCTTATTTCTTTTCTCTAGCAAAGAGCGTTACAGACCACTGCATTATTTGTTTAGGAAGCAGCTCTTTGAAAAAGATCTGAACTGCTCATCCTTTCACTGCTGCTACGCACAGAGTTTGCAAAACAGCTTCAGAACCAAAAGCCCGGAGCCATCAAAAGCTGTAACAGAAAAAAAAGAGGCAAACTTGATGGCTTCTGCAGGCACAGTATGAGACGATGCGACTGCTTTGGGGCCGATACCAGGCTGTGGATGTACCGGCGGCTGTTTTCACGCAGGAAGGCACGTGCAGAAAAAACGAGCACAGGATGGTTTGTAATGGGCAAACAGCAACAGGCATGCAATAATCCAACATGGCAACGGTTGAACGGCAGAAAGTCCAATTCCAGGCACGGCTAGACTGCCCATCAAACCGTCTTGCTCTGGAATTGGAAGCAAGTGGTTAACTCATGAGGTGCAGAGCACTGAGGTATAAAAAGCAGGTGTACGGTCAAGTGCCCAGTGTTCATCCGCTGATCAGGAGAGGCAAAGTCCCCCAGCATTCCTTGGAAACCTTTCCATGGCCCTCCAGGCTGGATGCAAACCAACGCAGACCACTGTTTTCCTTAGCATTTGAAAACAAAAGCTGTGGATGTCTGTTGAGGATGATCTTCTCCATGGGCTTTTTGTTGTCCTGGGTAGGGTCACTGGCCCGGCTCCAGGCATGGGAACAGGAGACTTCCCACCGGCCTCACCATGGCAGCAAACATTAAATCTGAACTTGTAAGTATCCAGTTTATGGTTTAAAAAAAGTAATGTCATATATATATATGTATATAAAATCGTACCTGTATTCCATATGTAACAGTTTTCCATAGTGATATATGAATTTATCTAAATAGTTCATATGACCCATTTCACGGGAGGTATTCTTTCAGAAAACAATTGAGCAATCAAAATGTATTGAAATTTCCTAAGATAAGGAGAAACATTTGTTCAAAATTGTGTATGTTTCCTTTTATCAAAATCTACAGGGAATGTTATAAAACATTTGTAGCGCAAAGGCAGAAAAATCAGCTTTTTCGCTCTTGCAGAGATCTCATTCTGATGGCAACACAAAACTGTTGACAAGCCCTATATTGCCAAAATACGGACGAAAGAATTTAATATTGTTTTATCAAATGGAAACTGGGGCAAGATAAAGCACAATGATTAAGCTCTTCTTTGCCCAGTTTGCCTCTATATATTTCAGATGAAAATCATAAACAGAGCTTTTTAGACTCCAGGAAGCCTCTACAACAGCTCATCCGAAAGCAGCTGGCCTTGACCCACATACATAAAAGTTTGTGACAAAAATTCTCTCTTGAGCATCAGAAAAACGTAATTTTTTTCTTACTTTTACACTACCATTTTTACTACTTTTGCCTATGCCCTGCTCTACCAGTTGCATACATGCAAAATAAAGATCTGAAAAGAACCTGACGCATTTACAGGCTTGGCACCCGCTTCAGATTTAAGGAAAACGTGTGATTTGATTCTCTAGATGCCAACGCTCCTCTTTTTGCCCTTCGGATGATGGCGTTTGCACCCTGGGAGCATTATTTGCATTTTTTCAACAGGATTTGTCATCCTCTGTCAGACAGCTGCAGACCACGGCTTCCACGGGACGGGAAGATCG
>JANZLP010000065.1:77953259-77963872 GCA_026930925.1 Chelictinia riocourii | reverse complement strand
CCTCTTCGTCTTTCAGGCCATTATTGCCAGTGAGTTAGCATAGGACGATGGTGCACTCGGTACAAACTTCTGCCACATGGGTCGTGTACATGGGACTTCATCTGGATCTTTGGGTAACTGTGGGTTGTCCGGGTCATAATAAATCATCTCTAGCATGGCTAACTCCCTCAGATATTGGACACCTCTCTCCATGGTGGTCCACTTGCTTGACTGACATAAAACATCTTCATTAAAGGGGTTCCTTTCCTTCACATTTGACAGGAGTCACCTCCAGAGGCTGATGGCTTGTGTCCCTTTTCCAATTGACTTGTCAATGCCACCATCTCTGGAAAGCAATCCCAGCTGCTTGGCTTCCCTACCTTCTAATTCCAAGCTATTAGCCCCATTGGTGTAGCTGTGGTAGGCTGAGTCTGCAAAAGCTGCCCAGCAAGCTGGGCTCTAGGGCAGCTTCATCCTGACCAAAGTACGTGCTTTGGTGCTATGAGGGACCGTAGGAGCTGGTTTGAAGTTGGGTTGAGCTACTGTCGGAGCGGTGCCTAAATGTCCCCTTTGAGAGTCTTCGTTGCCTTTTTTTTCCCCAAGATAAAACTCATCTTCTGTCTTAATCACAGTAGCACAGAAAAACATTGCCTCTGGCACAAATCTCTGCAGGCCAGAGATGTATTCACTATCAAGCTCTTGCACGCTTCCTTTGACATACACTGTGTTGTGTTTTTTGTTTTTCTTCAAATGTAATTTATCTTTGTGGTTTTGAATGATGCGAGAGTATAGAAGAGTTATACGGCAGTAGCACTTCTGGTAGCATGCCTTGCTCCAGGTCCACCAAACTCTTGGGCCTTTCAGTCACAAAGACCTGAAACCAGAAGAGTCGTAGTATAATTATTTAAGGAATTCTTGAGCAATCTTATAAACTTCACCGATGTATTTTTGATGGTAAAGCACCCGTGATTCTGAACTAGGTGGACGGGTAGCCTAGACTTTTTGCTCTGGGATCCCCGCTCTTCGCATAGATGCTGATGGCAATAATAGCAAAACGTCCTTTCCCAGAAGAGCAACTTACATTGTAGGATCTGGGACTTGATGGTTCTTGGAAGTTTTCCATTGACTCTGGTGAGACTTACACATTTGCAGGGAGCGAACGGCAGGGTTGTTTTTTCTTTCCGTTGGAGAGGTAGATGCTCCTGGGGAGCCTTGGCTGCCACCACTCCAACCTTACAGCAGTGCCTAAATATTTCATACTGAACATTCTTAAAGCTCATGTGTTTTTAAGTCGTCTCAAAAGCCTCTTTGCTGTGATATCTTCCTGACGCTGTCAGGGCTCGCGGGGTGCTGGGAGCTCAGCTGTTGTGCTGACTGATACTGCCTCTTCCCCAGCCCCTCTCTGCTAATCCGTCTCGCCTCTTGCCCCACGTGTGGATTTTAAGCGGTTCAGGGTAGGGACCGTCGCTGAGTACGTACAACGCATAGCATAGCGAGGCTGTGGTTCGTGACTACAGCCTCTGATTTCTGTGGTCATACAAATCATAATTGTAACCATATGTTCTAGCTTGTTTACTGAGAGGGCTGCAGCAAGTTTCACGAGGTGTGTTGGTGATTTATCTCCCTGACATTTATCCTGATATTCCAAAACCTGAGCAGCTTCAAATAACCCATTATAAAACAAAAAGAAAACCTATTGGCTCAGAAATGATTTTTCTTCTTTAATTCTTCAGGGGAAATTGGTTGTTAGAGGAAACGGAGAATCAAGCTGATGTATTATAACAACAAAAAATTTAAAACTTGATATCTTGCAAGCATGAGAGCTAGGAAAAACGAATTCTGTATTGGTGAAAAGGAGGCATTTCATGCTTCCCAAACTCTTAGCTCTAGGGAATTCCAGAAATTGAAATTGAGATAAAGACAATATTTATAATTACAAAACTTCAATAATCAGTTATTTTAAAAAGAAAAAGTTATACTTGAGTTTTTCTTAAAGTCCTATAAATTTCACTTCGGCAACGGTAAGAAAATCCCTACTTCTTCGCCTTACAATCCAGTGTCAACAAGAATGTGTATCTCCTACATAGCATTTACTTTAGCAATAAATGTGAAAACGCTCTAAGAAGATTGTAAACACCGTTATTTCCACTTTTTTTTTTGAACATGTTGCACACGGTGAAGAGGGTTGACCATGCCGTCTAAGATACAGACCAAAATCTGGGAATGAAAGTCTTCAGGTTCAACATCGTCTTCCTGTGGGCCACAGTGCTTCTCATAAAGTATTAGTAGATCTTGAACTTTTTGATGGTCATCCTTCTGGATATTAGATACAGAGTATGTAGGGGCAATACATGACCAAAAGGATCAGGGTTTTTTGCACTAATATGGGATATTAAAGTAACACCTGTGACGTACAACTCCGTAAGGCAGTTATTCTTCGTAATTTTGAAAAGATCTGCTGTGTACCACTCAAGATGTGGTGTTCTGCTGCACATTTTCTGATGGAAGTGGCTTAGTAGTTCGGGAAAAAGGATTCTCTGTTTAGTTTCAGATGCACCGGTTCTGCATTATGAATGGTTTTACACCTGATGTCTGATTACTGGCAGGTCTCTGGGAGGGGATGGAAAGTGAATGGAGAAAATGAGCTGCGTTTCAGGTCAGGGTGAGGAACACTGATAACAACAACTTATTTTTTTCTTTATTGCTGGTTTTCAGGTCTGCTAATGGATTAAACTCATCCAAAGCTGCATTTGTTATTAAATTACGTGTTAACTGTTTTCCCTTCGTTCTCCTGCCAGATGTCTGTACCATCTTGTGGGGTGGGAGTGTCTGGACGTCAGATGGTTCAGGTTGGCTATTGCCCGAGTTCAGCGTAGCAGCGGGGCTGCTTTGCCTCCTGGCTGGTGCATGCACTTCGACTTCAACACCTTTTCGCTGTTAAATTTTGTTTTTCACTTATTGGTCATGTCTGTAAAGACGGAAGAAATGCAAAGGCTATGCTGTGGACTGCCTGCCTGGAAATACTGATTAACTAGCTCCACTTTTCTGTGGTGGTGGTTCTTTGTTTAGTTGTTTTGGGTTTTTATTGGGGGTTTTTGTTTGTTTTTTTTTTCCTCAAGTAGCCTACTGGAGTACCAGTTGTGTAAACTTGCCACATTATTTAGCATTTTTTCTTTATGATTTTATTTTATTTTATTTATTAATTACACATTATAGGTGACATGGGGAAGCTGAAAGTGTGTCTGTATGCTTTCTGTTTAGTTCCCTATTACCTTTTACCTTTAGCTTTCTGCTCCTTCCCTAAAATAAGTGATGATGGATTTTTTTTAGTGCATCTGCAATGAACATCTGTGTTTTAACCCCTTCCTCAAATAACTCCTGAAGTCTGGTAGATTTTTTTTTTTAACATGTAAAAGGTGAAAGCGGAGAAGATTATTCATGTGATATCTATTATGTTGGACGCAGAATTACTGATAGGAGCAGCGCGAGTCAGTTGTGGAAGTATTGTCATGATCAAATTAGATCAAATTCTCAAACAGTTTTCTTTGCCTTACCAATAATTTTGTCAGGGGAGAGGAGAAATTACTTCAAAGCTTAAAATAAATTAAAACAGCCTGTGCCTTGGAAAGGGAATGGAATTTAAAAATAAAAGAGTACATTTTCACAGTTAGGGATGTAATCGTACATGGCTGGGAGATGAGGGAGGCAATGTCTGTCACTTGTGTGGACAAGAGGAGCAGTGAGTTTGCTTACCTGTTAATTGCATTAAATCCTTAAATGAACACAGCAGAACTTCCTAAGTATACATCTTGCAGATACAGCAGAGCTTATGGTTTTCCAATTAGCAGTAGACATTTTAATTTACATAACAGATCAGATCTAGTATATGTATTTGGTATGAATATAGCCTTAATCTGAGATGTCAGTCTCAACTGCAACATTTAAATATAAAGAAATAGTTTACGTAAGGAGCTTGCAGATGAACCCTTATTTAATACTGATACTTACAAGACAAGAATGTTCCTTGCAGAAAGTGGTAGCTGTCTTGCTCGTGCTTAGAACCTGTCCAGAAGGAGATGGATAATTAACAACGTTGTTAACTAAGTCATTAATGCAAGTAGAAAGATGTCATTCTGGCTGTTGAATACACATGGTGCACAGGAATACTGTGCTTTTGGGATATTACGGCTCTGGTAGGTTTTGCAGGGGCTCTAAGGGAAATGAAGGAAAACGTAAGTGTAATACAAAAGCAAAACTCACTGGTGCCCAAACTCAAAATCAGATGAACACTTGAATCTGATGAACCTGTAATGAAAATATTTGTGTGCGTTAGGATAGCTGTAGTTCAAAACTGCAGTCTTGCAGAATCATAGAGAAACTTTCAGCCTTGACTCGGATCATAAAACTATAGTTTTATATTTTTATTTATATATTATATTTTATATTTTATAATTTTTATTTTCCTATGCAACGTTGGCTTTAATTCAGTTTTATAGTGCATTTTTCTTATTGTAGTCAGTATGCAAAAAGTACATTGAATTTGCATAGTGCGAGACAAAAATATTTTGGAGGGTAAGTGGACTTACCGTGAAAATCTTGGCTGCGATGAATTTTGTAATTTTGAGGTAGTACAATCCTGCTGGAGCCACACTCCATCTGGATGTGGCTCATAGTATATTTTCTCTCGGGCCTTGTTGGTTACGTACTTAAGAGCACATATTTACAATATCGCCTGTATGGACTGAAGTGTGTGACTGATTTTGAGGGTTCATTTCACAAATAATTTTATTTCAACAGCTATGGTTTCTAATGAACAATTCTTGTTTGAGAGGGAAATGTTCCTCTTTATGTTTGAGCATAAAAAAGCTTGGAAGTCTTTCCATCTTTCTTTTATTTCTGTGGATTATAGCTGTACTTCCTTGTTTTTGTAGACCCATGGAGGAGCTAAGCTCTGCAAAGAATGATCTAAGATTTAATGAGGCCTTTGACTAAAATCTTTGTCTTAAACCAACAAAGACAAACCCTTAATGCGATTATAACATAGTTATTTTTTACTTAACGTTCTAGAAGAGCCAATGGTAATTAAATGTGTTCTGCCAAACTGTAGTTTCCAACACAAGTATGAGATTTTTACATAACCTGATAAATGGCTGTTTTTCCTTTTGAACAAGCCATCAAAAACATTTTCCGTCTTTCTGCGAAAGACTTCCCAGCCAAATTAGAGCAAAGCCAAATAGATCATGTGCTTAGCAGTGTATTAGTAGAAACTATTTTAACAGTTGCAGATTTAAATTTTATTTCCTTGTCCTGAAGCCAGTTACTATTGTTGAGTAATTTGGAACTTTTATTTTCTGATTGAAGTTTAAGTTATCGGTATGTGGTAGTTGTAGTATAGAGCGGTGAACATTCATTTTCATGACAGTTGGGTTTGTTTGTCAATTTTTCTTTCAAGCGAGTGGCATTTTCCAGAGTGACTCACTTTGGGGAAAGAAAAATACTATTAACAAGAAAAGAATGTGGCACCTAGGAATAGACATCCTGGTGAAAAGAATGGGTTTCCATTATTGAAAAATAAATTTCTGTATTACATGGAAATTCAATTATTATCCTTATAGGAAAGTGTGAATTTTTGCTTGCTTCTCGGGAATTAGATTTTTATTGGGATTTTGAGTTTGCACCGAGTCCAGAGCCACGCTGCTGCCAAGCCATGTCAGTCTGGTTGATGGCCGTGACTGTCACTGGTGGGGGGACGCGGCTCAGAGCAAAATGACTTTGTGCGTGCTGGGCTGCTGGCTGGGAGGGCGCAGCCGCGTTAGGACGGGCTTAATGGCAAAGCTTCAGCCTGGTGGTTCTGCCTCTCCCTTACTGTGGGTGAAGGGCTGGAGCAAGGGGAAGAAACGGCGTTTTGCTGGCGTCTGCTGTGCTAAGGATGCTTTGCCAACGGCAGTGTAACGTGGTGGCGTTCCCAAAGGCGTCCGTGAGAGAAGGTCTTTGAGTCTTACAAGAACAGCTGTAAAGTTGTCGTGGTGGCATCAGTCATGATCTACTAAGGGCAGGTTTATAGAGAGAGGCAATGTTTTTCAGTAGACCAGGTACTGCAGTTGGAATAACACAGGGATGTGTGCAGGGTGTCACGCCATACGTGTGCTACCCAAACCGTCTTCAGACGGCACAGCTTCCAAGAATTTAACCTTAGGAGCGGGCTTAAAGACTTTGATGTTGACACCCAAAGGAAGATTTCTCAAACCATTTTACTGGGAACAGAGCCTGGAATACAAATTCTGTTACCAGCACCATGGCTGGAATACAGCTTTATTAATTTAATCTTTCATTATAAACTTACAGCTATATCTCTTTTACCATGGAACGTAAGAGAAGGATGAGGTAGATGAGAGGCTGGAGAGGAAGGCCCAGAAGCAAATCCCTTATTGTATGAGCTTCTGTCCTGTAAGATGAAGGAATGGGGATGGTGTGGAGCTGGGAAGGCAGAGCAGATGTAGGGAGGAAGATGACACCGATATCTCTAACTCAGTTACGATTTGGCTGGCTGACATGAACGCTCCTGCCTATATGTAAATCAGTGTTGTGGACATGGAAACATTCCTGATGTGAATGTATATACCGAGAAGTTAATGGTAAACAAACTTCCTTTGCTGGGGGATCATTAGGGGCTTGCTCTTGCGAAATGGAGAGCATGTTGGTCTGACAAGCTCTTGCACGTTATTTAGCATGTTAAGCAGATGCTTTCATGTTTGGCTTTTCCAGATAGGTCTCTGGATAGTATTTCTGCCTTTGTGCCAAGCGTCGCCCTTTTTCCCACTCCTTATGGAGCATTTTGTGAGGTTTGAAGTAGACTGTTATCGGGGGAACTGCTGCAATTCAATGGACAGATTTTCCTTGGCCGAGATCCAAACCTTGTCTTCCTGTTGTGGATATTAATAATGACAGAGTTGAGACCTTGTCACTCTTCTACTGAATAGTGTAAGTAATAAATTTGAAACTAGGTTTCATAAGAGAATTGTGGTCAGGAACAGGACAAGGTTTTCTGTCTAAATGAAAAATCTCAGAATGAGTCTACCTCTGGAATAATTCCTTATAATAGTTAAAAGACTAGATTTCTTAGCATCCATCCCTGCTAATATTTTGGACTTTTTCTCAGCATTATGAGAATCTGTAGCTGATAAATACAGACCTGTAGTCTGACTCAACTGAAAATGTTTACTTTCCTGTTGGTCTTAGTTCACACAAACCCCTCACGTTAAATGAGATAATTTTATGCTGCAGCTGACATTCAAAATAAGTTTAAGCCCATTTATTTCTGCTATGCACATACATGAGTATTCTGTATTAAACAGTTGTTGTAGACTTCAAGTTTTAACATGTGTCCGGGGCAGTGTACAAGCCTTTCGGGTGCTTGAGGGTGAAAGACATATATCAGCAGGCTTTCTCAGGTCAGCTTCAGCTGGCACTTAATAATACGGCTTCAATAAGGTATTTAAGGTTAGCTTCCCAGATTTATTTTGCACTTCACCTCTTGTGAAGAGCACACCTAAAACATGCAGACGTTCATCAGGAACGCCGTTCCTAGAACACATGGTGTGTGTTACGGGATGCACAGGGCTGCAGGGGGGATGTTCTGCATTAGATCTTCGTTCTTTCCACCGTGACACCTGTAATCGCTGTCCGGTGTCACTTCTGGCTGTAGCAAACGGCGTGTGCGGAAGCGAGGTGTCCTGGTGGATGCTCACAGCTGGTGCTGCGGCTGAAGGGGTTTCGGAAGGGGGTAGCAGGCACGTCTTACACAGGGGCTTGCTTTTTATTTACTTTGGGATTTTTGTTTTCTTTTAGAGAATTGGGGAGTGGGAAACTGAAGCCTTGTGTTTCCTTTGAAGTGAAAAGGGAGAAATTCCTCTCCTACAATCCTACTATAACTCCTCCTGCAAAACGCAGGCATGCGTGCCCACCCTTCCTCCTGTTGCAGAGGCTCAGGAGAGGCTGCCTGGGGGACTGCCAGGACCCCACTGCTCCCTCTGACATAACCGAATTTGCTGTCCTCTGACCCTCAGAGCGTCTTGTCAGTACGTAAGCCTTAGTTTTACATTAGGAGAAATTTAACCATTAGAAACCCTGAGATGTCCGTCATATAGCTAGCTTTGAACCCTTGGGAAAAGGTGGATTTATAAATTCTCTTGAGCCTTTAGAACAAACTAGTTTGTAGCAGATCTGAATTAGGGCTTTAAAGGAACTAGGACTTTGCAGGCAAGAAGTAGCTCTTTCGCAACGGGTTCTTACTGTACCAGTCATGTAATATCTGCCTGAATACATTGCTTTGTGAAGTGAAATTCAGAAAAAGTGGGGAGAAGGATTAGCCAGTAGAATATGAGAGGGGTGAATCATTTGCTGAGAACCATCTTAGCTATTTTTTCCTCTGTATTCTCAAGGAAAATCCTGTATTATAGTTATCAGGCTTACAAACTTCTTTTATTTTGGACTGGCAAAGGAACGTATCATTTCTTTAAACAGAAATTTAACTAGAGGCTGCATGCCTGAAGGCTTGTCTTTTCTCCAACTGCATAAGCTGGTCTTACAGTATTCTCTGAATACTTTGCTTTTGAAGTTTTTGTGTAAACATATCAGAAGCTCTGCAGTTCTTTCTCGAAAGAGAACAGACCCTGAGGATTGCCATTGAACATAGATGACAATGGCAAACTATAGGATGTGTGGAACAAAAGCCTTCCTGTTGCTCTGCGTGGCAAAGGACGTGCGTTTACGGCTTCAAAGCTGGGTATGGTGCTGATTCTGGGGTGTGGTTATGCACAGAGGCATCGTGTGTTCTTGCAGCATCCCAGTAGCTTCAGTGGAAATTTTCTGAGATGAGAGCCTAAACTTTCAACTCTTTAGCCTTAGCAAATGCTCGGAGGGAAGAAGGGACACTTCTTGATGACGCTCTGCAATTTATAGTGATGGAGGAAATAGAGGAGCCCTCTTGTTTGACTTCAAGGATTTTATCCAGAAGAGTGGCATTTTAGCAGTAAGAACTGTGCCTGCTAATATCATGGNNNAATTAACTGCAATGCTCTGGCTGGGGGCCATGCTGCAGCCAGACGGCAGGAATCCAGGGGCCCGACACCATCAGCCATGTCATGAGTTGGTACAACATACGCGGAGCACCTTGATGTCTGGTGGGAGCATTGTGATAAAATGCCTGTAGCCACTTTCAGGTGAAAGAGCTTAAAGCTTAAGGTGCAATTTCAGAATGTCTTGATATCTACATGTTTAAATAATACCATGAAGAGTTTGTATTTCTGTAGTCAACTGCAAACGCTTAGGTCTTTTGTGTTAAGTGCTGTTTCTTAGAGGAGTGTGGCAAGTGGAACAAAATAAGTCTAAAGAAAACAGTTTTACTAAACAGAGGACATAATTATTTTATTTTCCAAGTACAATGTATGCAACTCTGTTGGATTTCTGTAGTGCAGGGTCAAGCAATACATTATGACATGCATGACAAATTACCTGTACCGGAAACTGTTCTTTAAGAATGTCAGAGGTTCTAAAAAATAGTAACTGCTATAAAAAAAAATGGCTGGAAAATAGAATAGTAATAGGCAATTTTTGAAATGTAATGGGTTTAACAAATATTGCTTAAAGGGTACTTGCTAGGACATGTTAGTAAACTGTTACGGATCTTTGGGGGGGGTGGCAACTGGGCACAGCAGTTGGAATGCCTGGGACAGCTCTGATCAACCGAATTTGATTTGGTGCTTCTTAGACCTAGTGACTACCCCAAAAATGATTTGTACAACTGCATGTATCTAACCAGAAACAACACCTGCACTAGGTGACGGAATAAAAATTCCTTTGGGGTGGAAAGTGTCTCCTTGGAGAAAACGTAGTTGTAAATCTAAAAGTACACTGTGAAAAAGACATGTATTCTTTTGATCCAGAGGATTTGCTAGGACATTTGGATGTCCTGGTATGGAATATATACTAAATTTTGGCAGGAGGGATTGACCCCAAACATGCTTTTCAAAGAGCTGATCAGAGGAAGTGAAGCAGCTGCTTGCAACTCTATATCCCCTGCAACCTCCTGAAGGTAAAAGCAAAAATAAAAATTCCTCTTCCTAATAATCTGTTGAAGACAACCAGCTAGTCGGCCTGTGCTTACAAGGTCAGATAATTTGAAATACCGAATGTTTTGAACAATGAATTTGGAATTCTTGAAATGAATACTCGGTTGAGGTTGTGTAGGCTTGTTAGACCAAGGTATTTTTCTGGCAGTGGGAATGAAAGCAAAACCGCTCCTTATCCTACTGAAGTGAATGCTGCTTTTCCATTTCACAATGCGGAGAGCCAAGGCAGGGAGACTGCCTTTCATCCAAACATGCATGTGGCTGACTTCAGAGTTTCTCAGGGCGCTAGGCCAGACTTATCATAAAGTTATTAAGGAATCTTAATTCAGTCAAAATTACGGATATCGGAAATGAGTTCTGTCCTCAAAAGCTGAAGACCTTCTGGGAACAGAAACAGAATGGTTGCTGTTCACGGTGAGGCACTCAGCGTTAGTATGTGCACATGAAGGGCTTGGTTCAAATGTGTGTCCAAACAGTGAAAGAAGTTATCTGTAAGTTTCAGAT
>JANZLP010000065.1:77653181-77664545 GCA_026930925.1 Chelictinia riocourii | reverse complement strand
GTTCTCAAGAAAATCCAGTTTGTACATTGGGGTGCTGCCATGTCTTTGCTTCTAGTGGATTTTCTTAGTAGGAATGCCTCGGGCCTGATAGATAGGTGTAATACTTTGCTCACTTAGGTATGCGGCTGTGTATTGAACGGCAGCTAGCTCATGCCATACTGGATGCAGTACATCTGAAAAAGCACTCTTGACATGTTTGACATAAATTAGTCATATAAAAGGCATCATTGCTAAACTGTCTGAACATAAAACAAAGTTCACTTAATATTGCTGAATGAGCTGATCAGTAAGAGTCCTCTAGCTGTCCTTATTCCATCAGTAAATGCAACTAGAAGAAGAATTATAGGGAGAGACCAGGCAAAATGCAATATGCCTTTCAGCTGAGCAGAACTTAGTGGACCCAATATAAGGTCTGATGCTTCATTTTTTTAGTGCTTGAAATCAATGGCAGTTTTGGCTAAATAGGAGTTATCACACTCTTTAGCACTTAACTATATGAATCTTACAGTTAAGGCTGAATAGATATATTCACTAAGCAAAAATCTAGATTTTTAGAAGAGCGACCACAATAATCTGATAGAAAATCCTAAAAGGAGCAAGACTCCATTTCATTTCACAACTGCAATAAGAGACAGTGTGAAAGGGTGGCTGAATCAGTTCAGCTGTGGAAAGAAGGGGTGAAAGGGGGTGAATATTTTTTAAAATACATTGCAAATTGAATGGCTCTTAAGTCTAGCCACCTGGAAGTTAGGAACAAATTCTCAACTTGCTCTCTAGCTTCCTTTTTTTATACTCAAGAGAAGAGATAGATACCCCTGGGCCATGTGCACCATCATGCCTTGAACTCCTTTTGGAATGGTTGCATTGCTCTCTGAATGTGTTTATTGATTACAGAAAGGGTCTGCAAACCATAAATTTGTTTAGAAACCTATTTTTAACCTTCTTAAGTGTAGTGGGATGAATCCCACCTTAAGCATTTTAAAATGGCTTTCTTGCTATAACAAATGTGTAAGATAATTTAAGTAATGAAAGACAATGCAGTGAAACTGCATCTTACAAATGTGCAGAGTTGACCACCATCGTAGGCTGATTTTTTCAAAACCACTTAGAGAGCCGAGACACATTCCACTTTGTAGCTCAGTCCTAATCCTGAGAGAAGTTACTAACTGCTGACCTCAGCCACATTGGCTGATTCTCAGCTCCTTTCAAAAATTGTTACAGCCAAGATGTCAGCTGACATCACATATAAGCACGATAACTAGAAGACATTTTCAATGTAATAAAATGTTTTATTTTATAGAAGACATTTTCTTCACTTGAGTAGCTCTGTTAGAATGCACTTATTCATCTATGCCCTCTTTCTACTTTTTTTACCTAAGTTTCTAAAGTTTCTGCTTTTCTTTTTTCTTTTGAGGACTAATATTACCACTTTCCTTAAAACTCATCAAGTCCTGAAACTAAACTTACGTAGCAGCATCTGTCTCTTGGGCAAAATGGAAAAATCTGATTCTACCATGCCACACTGAAAAACATATATAACACCACAAATCTTTTTTTTTTTTTTTTTCCCTGCAAAATATCCCATAGGCATGTTTAGTTTGTTTTCACAGGAGACTGTTATGTAACAGCAGACAAGACATATTCAGATAGCTAATGAAAAGAGTCATATACTAATTCTGTTCTTTCTTTGAAACAGCAAGACTAACATCAGTTCTGGTCTGGAAAACTTGTAGCTGTGAGCAAAATTTCAAGTTAATGTGCTCTTCAAGTAAGAGTTTGGTTGTTCTTTACCAGCTATTATCATCTGTTTGTCTATAGCTACCCTCCCAGGGGTTCCCGAAAGTGGCTCCTCATGCATAGCTCTTTCATGGCAAAATTATCTTAAGGCAGGGAAATCATAGGGTAAATCAAATGGCACAGTTTAATCTCAGGGCTAGAATAACTGAGCTGTATGAACCTCTAATGCATCATGTTTGGTTTTGCTTTGTTTTGTACATAGTAGCAGCAGTAAATACCTGAAGTGATTTTCACAGCTTTTATAAGAGAATACGACATTTTGGCCTTCCTCAAGAAACGTATTCTCACATGATTTGTCATGTCCAAAAATTCGCCAAAGGCAAGACATGGCCTTAAAGGACAAATTAGAAAGAACTCAGTTTGACTGACAAGAGGAAAGCAGCTTTTGTCTGCCTGACCCATGTCAAGTATGGACAATGAGCCAATGTAAAGGTCAGTGTGAACAACAGCCATGGGGAATTTCAGACTTCCAAAGACAAAGCAGTACGGCCAGTAGTTGTGAAGACTGTAAACCCTGAAATGAATGAAACACTTTCTGAAACTCATTTTACATTTAGCAAAGACTCAAGTGTCTAACATGTTTCAACACGTTTTCTGCAAACTTTTTGAGTTCACATCACTAATGGCACTTTGATAGGTCAAAGTATACTTACTACCAAAATTATATGCTTCATTTTCCTCTATGTGGCAGGCAGATATCTTTTACAACAGATAATTTTAGAAGCGTGCCTCCTAATTTACAGAGGTGGATTCAGTGTTCCCACAAACATGTCCTAACTGCTTAGTCACTCATTAAGCCACCAATATTGCTGCTGTGAACAGCCTGGAGAAGGAGACAATTAGAATTGCATTTGCCTCAGAAGTTATATGAATGTATTCACAGCATAGAGTTAGATGAAAGGCAATCCAGAGAAGAAAAAGGTATATATTTTACACCCCCAAAAAAAAGCAATTACACGTGTGCATCCTTGAAAACATACAATGAACTCCAGAAGACAAGCAGAGCCCACAAAAACAACGCTATGAGGATTGAGATGGTTTTGATGAGGTTCACAAAATCTGGTTGCTGGCAAAAGCATTATGAAACCTTCAGATGAGCTGCCTACCTGGGCACAACTCCTCTTGTCACCACCTTGGTCTTGGGGTACAGCTGCTGAGGACAACCATCCCTTGGGTCTGGACATCACATCTGCCTTTGTTTGCTAGAGATGATTTCGTTTGGCCTTTACAACATAACTAGACTCACTATAAACCAAAAGGGTAGCATTGATTTTTATGGTGAGGGTGGGGAAACATTGGAAGAAGTTGCTCAGAAAGGTGGTTGATGCCTCATCCCTGGAAACATTCCAGGTCAGGTTGGACGGGGCTCTGAGCAACCTGATCTAGTGGGAGATGTCCCTGTTCACGGCAGGCAGGTTGGACTAGATGACCTTTAAAGGTCCCTTCCAACCTAAACCACTGAATGATTCTGTGATTCTACAACTGAAGGGCTTCACAGAGACACGGAAGGTGCTCATGCAATAATGCATCCAAAAAACGGGTGTAGGATTGACACAAAGAACAGTTCATCATAGGATGTGTATCTTCCGCTATGGGCTGCTGACTGATTTGGCCTTTCCAAACACAGAAACGGACCCAATTTCTCCCCGTGCCTTCCTGCAGCATCACTTCACACCATCGGCGTCCACTACTTCTCCCACCACAGTGATGGACACCCCATTCGCAGGCCCACCAGATGAGCACCCAGTCTGCAGGCTGTGCTGCAGGAGCAGAGACAGCGCTGCTGGGCTGAAAGGACATGGCACAAAGTCCACTGGAGCAGACTCAGCAAAGCGTTGAAGAACAAACTTGTCTACCGCCGAAGTCCAATGAAAGGCCTCGCGTTCTGCAATGCTTGGCCGCACAGGCTGCCTGAGTCAGCTATTTTCTTCTAAGCTTCATGGAAATGAATCTTCAGGAGGAATTTAAGTAGCTGTTTTGCAACACCAGCTTGGGAAAGACATCCCAAGTACAGATGGCATGCGAGATAGCTCCAAAACAGCTCTTTAAATGCTTTGCTGGATCTCCCACAAATCATTAGGGATGTCCAGATGGAGGCCCTTGTTGCACAGAGCGGGCAACCAGTTAGGAAGACACCCCCCGGACTTCAAGGCTGACTGCCCAGACTGGTGTAGAAATCACTGCAGTGATTTCATGTAGAAATTGCTTGGAAATGGTTCTCTTCATAAACTACATTACTTGGAATTATGTTTTTGGATTCCTAGTGTACTGTAAACACAATTGCAAAAATTACATGAAAACCATAGGAAAATACAGTGACAAGGAACTGAATCCAGTTTAGTTGAAATAGTTTAAACGTGAAAGACACAACCACACTACACAAAGTTTCCCAAAAATCTGCTGAGCGCAAACACACATGGATCCTGGACTCTAGTAAGAATGCGAGTTGAATGAATATAGATTCATCTTTTACTACTTTGCAATAAAAGAGCTTATATCTCAGACTCCAGGCTGCCTCCTTTAAAAATACACCAGGGCTGATCAGTTATCCCGAGATCTGATAATCCTCCAAGAGATACAAACTTTAAACCCATGCCAAGATGCACAGACACAGCCCACCACCATCCCTCCATCGTCCTGTCCCTCAAGACACATCCTAAATAGTACGTACGAGCCCCCACCTGCTGCCTTTTTCTTCAGCTGTCTTCCTTTAGACCTCTGTGACTCTTTGACCTGCAGCAAGGAGACGTCCTAGGTTTTTTCCATATCCTATTTATACCAGTGCTTTCTAGTGAAGAAATAAATGTCTTTCCTGTAGAAGCTAAGGCAAGATTTGACAGGATCTCCTAGCAGCTGTCCAGACATATGAGATGACCCAAAGTCAATGGCAAGCAATTACTTCCGACACGGGGATCTGGTAAAACACCAACCCAATGAGCAGAGATGCTTTGAACTTATGTGTGCCAGCAGCCTTTATCAAAGACATTAAATAAATTTCTTTTAAAATGATGCAGCATGCTATAGCATTTAGTGTAGAGCTTTGGGAACTAGGATCGATCTGGACACTGACTTACTGGAACCCAGTGGCGATCCTAAGCAGTTTCCCAAATGTTTACCTACGTCTGTCCCACTGTTAAAAGAAGAGTCGTCTCCTCTTGACCCCATTCCTGCCTCCTCTCTCATGCAACCCCTTACACTCACATGGATGTGATGAGCTGCGCCACGGTCTGACCCACTCCAAAAATTTACTTTCTCTTGGATGAGTTTCCACTCATCAGTTTGGATGGGAACACACTGCTCAGGGGGAGGCACAGAGCTGGGTCACCTTCTGCAGCTCCAGTGCCGTGTAGCTGTTGGCCCTTGCTGCGTGGGGACCAGCACCCCCAACTTTAATCAGGAAATTGGGATGATCCATAGCATCTCCACAACACTGGGAATGGATGGAGCAACGTTAGTTTAAATGAAGGAAAGAAGCCTGTTGTCCACTCATGCCCTGGAGGCTGTCACGCTAAATAAAGACATTATCAGAGAAAGAGCAGATACTCAGCGCCTTCATGCCTGTTAATGACCCCGGCACCTTCCTAATCAATCTAGGGACTCTCTTTCCCACAGATGGTCCCTTGGAGACAGACTGCTGTGCCTTTAGTAGGAATAAATGGAAACAAAACAGTTAACAAATATCCAAAAATAGAGCGTAGTTAACTTTTTTTTTTTTAATATGGAGATGAAAAATCCCTGGGTGATTTACATGCCAGGAGAGATATTAGCTGCATATAATAGATGCAATATTTTTAATGCTAATATTTTGGGCTGAGACAAGAGCGGGAATGGAAAGTATTTCCAGTGCCTTGACTTCTTTATTTTGCAAACATCAGTTGCTAACTGGGGTCAGACAGAAATATTGTTTCTGCAACAAGAGCCCAAACAACTCGAGCTGGCAACTTCTTCACGCACTAACCATGCCAGGAGGCCCTGCAGAGCTTCAGCACATTGCTCCCTCCCAGGTCTCCAGGGCCAACGTCCCCAGCTCAGGCTTGCAGGGAGAAGGGCTGGGTGGTAAATGCTCTCCTGCAGAGAGGGTGGCTACTTGCCATAGCCAAAAACTGGAAGTCACCACCCAAACTGTGCAGCCACACTGCTGAAGTGCTGCTGGGCTTCTTTCAAATGGGCCAGGTCTCATCCAGAGACCTCGTGTGACACAGGCGATGCCATAAAACCTTTTTTTTTACCCATTGAAAGCATCAACCTCTGCTTGCCCTTACCTCTCAGTTCAGTTGCCAGATAACTTTGGAGAGCAACCTGGCAGCTGAAAGCCCTCAGTGCTTGTTCCAAGTGATCGCCAGCAACGGCACATTTATATTTGAGAATTGAAAGCAGGAGAAAGAAACAAGTTATTTCACTTTATATTTACTCCAGCAACCAGCTGCTGACACCACCTCCATGAACTCATGCTGGAAAACAACATGTAGATGGATAAACCCATTCCCAGTACTGAGGAGCCGTGCCGGAAACACTCCACCAAAGAGAAAGCCATTTCAATAACAGATCGGTTTCCTAGTGCAGAGGAACCTGCCGCTATATTTCCTTCCCTCAATTCTGGCCGGCTGAAATAGCATCACGTAGACGGTTGTGTTTTGCACTACTTGACACTGAAAGAGCAGCCTTGAAGGACGGTCTCATGGGTGACGGGGTTCTCACCTACGAATATCTGGTGGCCACGGGTTTAGTGCAAGGTCTGTGGTGGGAAAAGGTCCAACCACAGACCCCTCCCTCCTTTCTGCCGCAGTTTCCTTGCATGGAAATGGGGGATGCTGAGAGCAGCCCTCTGCCAAAAAGCACTTTGATAGCAGAAGCATCAGATATGTACCACAGGTCCTGAATTAATGTGAATTACTAGAATTAAAAAAATATTTCTGTCTGAAAAGTTAATATTCCCACAGCTCCTGCAAGAAAGGTAATACTGTTGATCACATTTCTTGAAAAGCCTGAATTGTAACTTTTGTATATTATTCTTCAGTAAAGAGGGAGAAATTATGAGCTTTGACATGCAGAACTGTTTCCTGATTCTTTGGAGAGAGAGAGAGCAGCAAAATTTGCAGCTGCTCCCTGCCTGTCTGCTCCTTTCCAAAACACATATCTTTTCAAACTTGTAAAGACTCCAAAAGGTACAGTGGAGGGAAAACTACCTGATGACATACTTGTCACCCAGATTGACACACTCCTACCCCAACCTTGACAGAAGAGTTTGTTTTACCATTGCCTTCTTTAACCCTAAGTCTAAGAGGAATTCATCTAGGAATAGGGAATAGGAGAAAGAATTTCAAATACACAGATGAGTAATTGAAAGTCACAGCACACCCTGGTTCAATATTTACAATGCAAGTTGCTTTGCCTTGCAAGCACTGAGGAAATGGAGGAGGATCCACTATAGTCCTTTAGGGCAATCTCCACATCTATGCCTTCCACTTTTCTTAAACCTGGAGCTGAAATCATAGCTCGAGCCCCAGAAAGACCATACAAAAGTCTGTGCCAATTGGGAAGATCCTGGCAAGTCTTGTTCCTGCTCTCAGGATTACTTCTGATTTATTGCTTAGTATTGGGAAGCTAGTATGATGTTGGCCAGAGTCCTCCACCTTGTAACTCACATAGATCCTGCTCTGGAAATGCAGCAACACAACAATGCTGGCATTGAAGGGACCTCTAGGTCAGAACAGAAGGTACCAAGTTAGCTAAAGTGCTGTTGGCATTTGGGTGAAAATAGTTATCACAGTATGCGATCCTAAAGTCCATCTAAGTCCTGCTTTAATCTTCATAATAATTTTCTACATGCTTCCTCTCTCTCCCTATAGAAATCTTGCACCTGAGCAGCAGGCATGAAAATCTCGTTATTTTGGTGGTGTTCTTATTATATTCTTCTTCTCCTTCAGATATTTCTAACTGTTCCTCTAGCAACTCTGCAGCACCAGTTACCTCATTTATTGTAAACCTAATGCAATGGTAGTATCAGAACATCAACATGGCTTGCTGATCAGCTAAGCAATCCTTGTCTCCAAAGGGAAAAATACTGCTAATGGAACAAAAAATTCAGAAAATGTAAATTATTTTTGTTACCAAAAAAAGTTGGTAAATAAGCAGGTTTTATAAACTCTGTAAACATCACTGATTTCTCTTGGGATATTTCATTAGCTCCATTTTTAATTCATGTAAAGATAAAGGGTCCCATTTCTGAAAAGTGGTCTCTATTAGCTGTGGAAATATGATTCAGTGTTCTTCTCACAATAAATGTAATGTTCAGGGAGTTCTTTATATGGATCAAGTTCAGCAAAGCTCTTAAACAAGTGTTTAAGATGATGTACAAAACAACATCATATGTTTCCTGTTTTTCCAAAATGGTTATTGGAATACTTACTTTGACAGAAACATTTCCATCAACTATACACCACACCAAAAAAAAAAAAAAATCAAACAAGGAATTGCTGGACTTTCTTCCTACCAATGAATAATCTTAGTGGCAAACAAACTGATCATAAGCTCTAAGCTCCTAGGGAAAAAGACCTTCTGTGTCTGTATGAAACAAGTCACATTTAAATCCTGCTTTACGACTGGGACTCCACAATGCTATTGTACTTAGTAGTAATAATAATGATACTAACAGTCTAATCCTTCCTCTCAAAGATATCTCCTTTCACACACAGTGACTGCTGTGGTTCCCTACCTTCACCCAGGAGAAGCTTCTTGTACCACTGGTTGTCAGGAAAATGAAGGAAATGCACTTTCTCAGGAAAAACCTCAGTGCTGCCCTACCCACCTTAACCCAAGGGCACACAAACAGAGAAAGCTTTTCAGTACTCCCCAGCACATGCACTCCCTGGGTATCATGAGGAACACAGACCGTACCACAACCGATTCCACCCTGTGTCCCACCAAGCGACACCTTAGTGTTGCCAGCTGCAGCAACCATTCTGGGATGTGCAGAGGTGGACTGAAAATGGTGCATTGACTTTATCGATGTTTTCAGTTAATCCAAAAAATCTTGCTAAATGTCTAAAGGAAAAAAAAGAAAAAAATAGTTTAATTCCTTTGGGTTCCTTTGCTGCATTTTAATGATTTTTCTGGCCAGATAGCCAATGATGATAGCACTTCAGCTGTATCAACTTTTTTAGCAACTAATGTTTCAACACAAAAGCACAAACACTTAAGAAAAAGCATGTTGCTCGGGGATTTTTATGTTAAACTACTATGCACTTTTGGAAAAGAAAAGGAGGTAGAGAAGTAGAAATCCAGGATAGTTTGTTTTCCCATGAGTCAAAGGCATCGGCTCTTGTCTTTCCATGTCATCTTGCTATCAATAAACTGTTGCTAGGATGTGAGCGTTTCCATGGCAATGAGTGAACTTTTCAGCTTCACTAACAGCACTGTTCCCCACCCCCCCCCCCGCACCTCCATTCGCTGAGACTATTTAGTTTTTTCCTACCTCTGGAACAAATATGGAAATGAAAATAGAACAAGAAGGGCAAATCCTGCATCAGTCTAAAAACCTGTGATGGCCTGAGGACTTCAGTGAGACTTCAGGTAATGTCACTGAGAAGAGATCATGGCTTTAGCCCAAGTTTGTGGCCGCTTTCTTCTATTTCAGATTTCTGACATGGAGCAGAGCACTATATCAGGCTCAGAAAAGGGCCCAAAACCTGAAAGGCAGCAGCTTGTTCAGCAGAAGCTGACTTTTAAGTGCCAGTTTTGCTGGGTCTGGAAGATTTCAGAAGGCAGCAGCTCTTGTGCAGGCACTCCATGGAGGCAAAGGCCGGGCTGCGATTGCCATCTCTTGGGTCTGACATGGCAGCTGCAAGCCCAGGGGCCCCACAAGGCTGCCTCACTGCCCAGGCCCAAGCCCCCCGGCTGGGGCCAGGCTGCTGGGTGGCCAGAGCCTGCCTATGGGCTGGCGAACCCACTGGGCACCCAGCCTGGGGCCCGGCACTCCCCACGTCCCCTGGCCTCACCCCCACAACCTGGCTGTGTCCTGCCTCCGTGAGGAGGAACCATGGTGGCTTCCACTGCCATGGCGTTCAGAGTAACTGATGCTTCAGTGTGGTTGAGAGGTAACCTGGTTTTGCTTGACAAACTATTCAAGTAAGCAAACATTGAATGAGTAGTAGGTAAGAAAAAGACAAGGAGTTCATTTATTTCCCCTCTCCTCCTCTCTGTTTTTTAAAGGAAGAAAAACACCTCAGAGGGACATTCGTTGGCTGAAAGTCTCCCTCCTTAGGCAAAGGAAACAACTGGGATAAGGCCATAGCTCTCACCTCTGTTGCTCCATTTGCTCTTCTTCAAAACAAAAGGAGGTAGGGAGATAAATGGTGAAAAAGGAAAATGAAGTGCCCTTTCTGAGCTTGCCGCTCCATGTCTGAAGCATGCTGGAAGCAGCTGGCATCACCACAAGCTGTGTCTAAACCCTGACATCACATCCCTTTTGCTAAGAAACTCTTGGCTAGCTTGCCCTGATGCTCCTTTCAGGAGACTTGCAGCCCATCCAGTTACTCAATCATTATCTTGAGCCTGTCAGACTAGTCACCCTGGGTTCAATTTTGGATGTTTTTTAAGCTAGATGGCAAAGCCAGAAGGAAGAAGAAGGTAAAAAGTGACAGAAAAATTATACACAAAAGTGTAGGAATCAGCAAGAAATTTTGATTCAGCATATAAGAAGTTGTAGGTAAGGCAATCAAGGAAATCCTGATCCGTAGTTGCTTCTTTGCCTCCATTCATCAGATGGCCTTCTAGGAAACGAGTGACAGTAAAGCCCAGCAAGTATAGTCCTTGTGGTGGGGCAGTTCAAGGGCAATGGAGATGATTAGCTACACTAGAAATAAGACCAAGATACTCATAAAATACTTACAAAGATCTTTGCTTTACAACGGATCAGATCAACTGAAGACGAGAGGCACATTTATTCTGTGTTTCCTAATCAAAACACAATTTCAGAGGCCAGTTGATGAGCTCTTTACATTCCATCCCTTCTGCCTCACAATACTTGTGCTAGACTGTCAAATATGCTCAGCATTATTTTTTTCCCTTTAGGAATAATGCATAAATATTTCTGGTATTAACTACTTTGTGTGTTAGTTTGCCAAGTGGTTTTGACAGCTCTCCTTGATTATGAGACAATATTTTTCTTTAAACTACTCCATTTTCTAGACAGCCACCTTAGGCACAACTTCCTACAATAAAAAGCATATTTATGGAACTACATTGTTAAAAATTAATGGTCAGTTACTGCTTTTCATTATTTGGCTGGTCTCCTGTTTTCCACAGTCAGCTCCTCTGCCCAGCTGAGACACCTCAGAGCCTCACCAGAGCCACATAGTCCAAGGTCTAATCAAGTTCTTCAGTGCCAATGAATTTATCTCCCGACAACCATTGCCTTCCCTCACTTTGATAAATCTGCCTTTACACAGAAGATATTTTCCCATGCCACACTGAAAGTTAAAAGTGTTTTTCAGTCCTTCCTGCTGAGAGGGCCACTTCTCTGAACCCTTCCACTTCCCACACACTGCCTTTTTGTGTTGGAGCTCT
>JANZLP010000065.1:76499633-76509671 GCA_026930925.1 Chelictinia riocourii | reverse complement strand
ACATGCAAATAAAGTTTTGTTTCATCCCATTAGTCATGGCTCACCTTGGCCGAGTGAGCTACTAATTGCCTGGTGCCATCAGCCCTTTGTTAACCCTTTGTAAATTATTTGTGAATATACCCTTGTTAAATCGACTTGCTAATAGGAAATGATAGGTGGCAATGCACCTGGAAAATAAAAAAATAAAAAAATAATCCCCCAGACAAAATCCATAGTATATTCAGCTGCATAAAAATTTAGCAGTCTTGCACAGAGGGAGATATTATGCCGTCTCACTCCTGTTATAGGATAGCAAACTGCAGAGTAAGGAGACTGGAGCGGGGAGGATGGAAGAGGAGGAGGGAAGAATTTGAGAAAAAAATTATCAGACGGGAAGGAATGTGTCTCACTTTCAGCACCTTCCCCAACAGCTTTCTCATTTCATTTACTAAATCGCAAGAACCGTGCCAAAAATAATAGGCAGCCAGCTCAAATCCAGCCCAGGGTGCAGCCTGCCATCCTAAGCATCTAGTGCCACGCAACGGGTAGCAGACCCCAGCAGCATCCCGTGGTCGGGCAAGGAGCAGCCCTGGCATGTGTAGCGATGGATAAAGAGCATTTTCATTTGCCTTGTTTGCTTGGCCAGGCTGTGCAGCACCAGGGACCGAGTCAGGATGGAGCCCTTGCGGTGGGCAAAGGGCTGGTGGATGATGGTTGGCAGAACGTGGTTGGGTCCTGGATGGAAACATGAGGTTTTGGAGGTTTATCATCCTCCTGCTCAGGGTCTTGCACATTTGATAGAAAAGGGCTGCAAAGGGCTTTAGGGGCTGAGATGGGCCCCCCCCATCGTCATTTAACAGTTTGATGGTCACCACCACTCAACAGCCCTTTTTGCACCCCACCTCTACGGACCTCTGCGCAGGCACAGCAAAACACAGCTCAGCTCGTCGCAAAAACCACACAAACACAGACCTCAGAGACTGCAGATTGCTCCTGCCTACTTGTACGATCCCCATTCAACCTCCTCTCACCATGACAAAGCCTCTTATTAATTGCTGAGTGACATGAGCTGGCGTGGCTGGAGCACAGGCTTGTACACATACCCGTAGTCCCTAACACTGAGCAAAGCATCTCCTCTCCTGCACACCATGCAGGGGGGGAAACCACATACAGCCCTGATGTACCCCAAAAAAGGGCTGAGCTGGCACTGCTTCCAGAGCCCAAACTCGGCATTCAACAAAAAAAAATAATACTTGCAACTGGCAATAGCCAGCATTTATCAGCATATTTCTGTCCAGGCTGAAGCGATGCTGAGCAGTGGGGATGGGGCAGTGATGGGATACGGCTGGGCAGCCTGGACCCATCGCAGGAGAGAGACGGCTGTTTATACAGCGCTGGCTGAGGGGTTTTTTTCCTGCAACCCTTTTCCACTAGCTTCAGGGGAAAAAAAAGTTTTGTTGAAGATGATGTTTCACAGGAACGTGTTGAATTCAGCAATATTTTCCGAGGAAGAAGGAGAAACACTTTGGCGGCATTGCTACACTGAAATCCATCTTTTTGCTTTTGTACTTCACACTATGTTTTAATTATAGCTTTATTCTAATGTATGGTGTTTGAGGGTGTATTTACAATTTTTGGATTGTCACACCAAAAAAAAAAAAAACCCAAACCACGCTGAAAGAAAATGTTTTGAGATTTAATGGTCCCAATTTCACTACTCCCTTCCCAAGCTCTCACGTTCCTAGAGGAACAGGTGGCCTCAGCAGCCTGGTGTGATGTTTCCCACCCAGCCTAGCCCTTCCTCCCCAAACTGCCCCACTTCTCATGGTTTTGGGCCCAGCTCTGTGTGTCTGCCAGGAAAGGGCGCTGGAGGAAAAACAGCTTTGAAGATGTTGCAAACCCCCTCTGCAACTTTTTCATAACATGTCTCGTTTCTGTTTGGTCTGAAGGCATCGGAAAATATGGAGAATAAACAGCCAACAAGAACTGCTTGTCCTTAAAGCCTGTGCTAAAAGCAGGGGTCACATCTTGGGTCTCAATGACATTTTTGGGCTGCTCAGCCATTTGCAGGGCTTATGCTCGAGCAAAACCTCGGTGCTGCCAAGGGCAGAGAGGATTTGGCTGGTACCTGAACTTCAAGGCAACTCTTGGGGCTTTGCCCATCAGCCATGCAACCCGATGTGCTCACCAGTCCCTTCTCACCCACCATCATCCCAGCCAGCATCTCTGTGTAAACCCAGCCTGTTTTACATGCCATACAGTGGGAAAGGCAAACAAAATTGAAGCTTTTCCCAGTTGGCAGGCACCTTGGCTCGATGGCTCTTTTCCAGGGTTTGGACTGTTAGCCCAGTTAAAAAAAAAAATGGAAAAGGGAGTTGGAGAGGGCCAGGGGCCCCTTTGGCCAAAGAAGGCAAGAGAGCTCATCTTTTTGTGGTCATACATTACTAGCAGGGTGTTATATCCATGTGAATTAGTCCCCAACCTGGAAGTGGGAACATTAACCAGGGAAAGGAATTCAGCCTCAATTTAAAAATAAAAAAAATAAAAAATCCTGATGTGACAGCAGTCTATTACTTGGCTCTGCCTGCAGAGAGCAAAGGGGAAGCACTTGGAGCAAGCCCTATCCCTGCCCTTGGGAATGTAAAAACGTGCTGACTTGTGCACGCAGGAGCCTTTGACTTTGACGGGCGGCGATATGTTGCAGCCAGTTGTTTGGAAAGGGAAATTCAGTACTTGGGTTTCCAATGTTTCCTTGCCTTCACAGTGTCCAAGGCCCTCCCCAGACATTTGGAAGTGCTCGACACCTGCCTTAAAACACTCTTTACTGCTCCTAATGACCGGCCAGGGGCCTTGCAGCAGCTCCCTCCTTTCAGTAACGATACGCAGGAAGTCCAGAAACAGGCAAAAAGCCAAAACCATGGGAAAAAAAAGCCCAGCTAGACATTGCAAGGACCTGGCAGGATCTTGGGTGTTGCACTGCATTGCTCATGGAGCCTCTTAATTCTGTGACAGCCCAAACCAAAACCCTCCACCCAAACACTGCTAAATCTGATGGGTCTAAAATCCAAATGCAACTTTAACCCTTCCCCAGAGAAGTTGTTAATGGGAAGAAGAGCCAATGCCCTCAGCTGTCTCTTGTCCCTGTTTAAGTAAAAGGCTTTGTGATCCTTCAGTATGCCCATACGCCGTGGGCACCCGGGAACCAGGGCTTATCCACAATCCTGGCACAAGCACCCCAATCCTGTGCTAGCCCAAGCATCCCCTCCCTTTTCAGGAGCTTTTGGGTGAGAACCGGTGGCATTGGTGCCAGCCGTCTCCTCTCCACACACCTTATATCCCCTGTTCTTAGGGATTTCCCCTTATCATCAAAGAAGGAAAAGATGCTTTTGGGGGCACAGTTTGCCCGACCTGCTTTAAACCTCCCTTCTAGGGAGAGGTCAGAGCAGCATTTGAGACCTGTCCTAAAAACATAGAGGAGGTTGGTTTGGGTGGGTTATTCTGCATCAATCCCATCCATCTCCATCTTGCATGCATTGATTTCCCCCCCAACCTGTGTTTTAAATGAGACTGTAATAACCATCTGGGTTTCCTGCTGGATTTATTTATCCGCAGTTTAAGCCCAGAGGTGGGAGATCCCACCCAACACATCTGCACAGCTCCAGAGTGAGTGGTAGTGATTTGTGGGGCAGGTTTGGGAAACCACCATTTCTGGGTACAGCACATCAGGTTGGATGAGGGATGTTTTGCTGGCTCTCTGGCAAATCAGCCTCAAAGCCAGAACTTTTTGACAGTGGAGCACAGCTCCGAGTTTTGTTTCTCCTAGTACCCAAAACCAGCTGTCCGACCTCACAGAGAGAGCACAGCACTGGGGATTGGCAAGGAGTCAGGCTGGCTATTAAAGAAAGGGAGGTGGCAAGTGTTGGGAGTGTCACTAGTGCCACTATTAATGCTGAGGTTAATAAAGCCTGTAGCAGCGAGAGGCACGGGTGGGAGTCAGGACATGGCACATCCCCTTGCAAAGGGATTGCTTGATCCCGTGTTGCAGGTCATTCTCTGGATTTTATCTTAAACCCTGCAGACACATTCCAGGTAGGGTGCAAAGCATTTACTGGGCAGCACGAGACCCTCAGTGGGGCCGGGAGGGCAACTCTTGCAGCATGCGCGGTACCTCCCACCCAGGGAAGCCAATACATTGTACAGACGCCCTTAAGTTTTTTAGAAGCTGCCCAAAGCCACACCAAAAAATGTCCCTCCTCACCCCACACGGCAGAAGGCAGGACATTCAACAGCTGGTACTTCTTCCAAGTGACAATATGCAGAAGCCAGGTGTGTCTTACAATTGCTAGGGTACAAAAAAATGAAGATTATCTCTTAAGAGAGAGCAGAAATGCTCCAAGTAGGTGGGTCCACGGGATACAGTGAAAGAACAAGGTAAGCAAATCCCCTGTACAGTGCTACAAGGTCCCATCCTGAGCCCACGAGTTCACCCCCCAGTCCAAGAGCGGTCCTCAGCATGGGGGCTTGCCCTTGTGGAGCTCCTGCAAGTTCCCAGTCCCCACTGCACCTCTTCATTTAATTAACCTAAAGGACTTTGGAGGTTAGATCATCGCTGTACACCGGTTGGAGGTGCAGTGCAGGGCCCTGTTTGTACCCTCAGCACGGCGGCAGCAGCCAGGGCCGTGGTCCATCCCAAGGACCAAGGCTGAAGAGAAGCTGCGTGAGATGCGGTGGGTGCTGGCAGCGAGCTGGCACGGGTCAGGGCAGCTTGGCGGCTCTTTATGCTGAACTGATTTGAACTCAGGTTTGGGAAAACCCCAGCTACCGTGAGTCCTGGTTCCTGGCAATTCCACTTTTATGCTCCATGAATAAGAAGTCTTTAGCTAAAAATCAAAGATCCTGGAAGCCTGTTTCCCATTAAACTTAATATCCCAAACTTTATAGGTATGTGTCACTCCAGGAAAGAGAGAGCTATGTTTAAAGTACAAGTAAAACATCAGTTTCTCAATGCAGAAATAGCTCTTACTTTACATTGCTGCATAAGGTCCTGGCATGAGTTAGTGCTGCTAAGCTCTGCTGTAATAACATATAAAGTAAAACTACCCAGACAGCAAGAAATATGTATTTTATAGGGCTAAATGTAAAGTCATCCATCTAAGAAAAACCATACAGGTCCTATTTGCAGGTGACGGGCTACCTGAGGGAAAGTGATTTTTGGTAATCAGCAAACCACGAGCTCCCAGAGCCCCAGCGTATCTGAAGGCACAAGCGTTTGCTACATAAAAAGCAGGAGATGGGGTCCCTTGGGAGCAATAAGCCCCTTACATTGATTCCAAAGCCAGGAAGGAGGCTTGGAGAGGAGCCCAAGGGTGCCGTGCATGTGCCCTGGAGGGAGGCACTGCAGGAGACCCGTGAGTCCACATCAGAAAGAGCAAAGCTGAAACCACGGTTGAGCACAGCCTAAAATGGTGCCTCACGTGAGTCGGGCAGGATGAGGTTCATCAGCCTGGTAATGAGCCCCCTGGTAATGAGCCCAACAAAACCCAGTGGCTGGGACAGACCTACAACCAACACAGGCACCACATACCCACAGCCAAAATCCCCTCCTCAGCACCAGGGCTGGTAAAGCTGAGGCTGGGTGGTTTCCTAAAGGACGTCCTCTTGCTCAGGCAGGAATTAATTTTGGGCTGTGAGATGGGGAAGGTGACAACAACTGTCCCTTCCGGCATGAAAATCCACCTGCTTGTGGATATTTTCCCCTCCCACTGAAGTCAAAGGAGGCTGATTGCAAGGGACTCACTTTTCCAGCACAATGGGAATAAGAAATCAGGTTCCTGCTTATTCCATCAAGAATATCCTGCCGGGCTGCAGGTGGCCCAGCAGCAACCAGGTAGGATCTCAGGCAGCATCTCATTTCCCTGCAATCAGCTTCTGAAATATCCTAACAAGCATCTGGAATCCCTGAGAGAGTTAAGACTAAGTCAATGTTTCCGTCATCAACCTTGCTTTCGAGGGGCTCGTAACTCTCGACGTTTGTGCTCTCACGAGGCCAAAACTTGGCACAGAAGCACACGGCCCAGATGCAGTTTTATTTGGTAATAAATAGCTTAAATCTCATAAGCCTTTTTTTTTTTTTGGCTTGAACATGTAAAATGGGAAAAGAAAAATGTGTGGGATTTTTTTTCCTACCTTCCGATAATTTTGGAAAAGCAGCTTATACTGAATAATAGCAGGCTTTTTTCAGATACACAGAGTCCACAATGCCATTTCTCAAATATCTTGCCTTTTTAATATCCACTCTTTAACAGGATCAATGTCCTTCGCCCAGCACAGCACCAGCATCGCAGCCCAAGATTTTGGGGGATGATTTGCAACGCCGGATTATTTGATCTTTGGCACATTACGCCTGATGTTCAGGAAGAGTTAAAACATGGCAAAATTCCCCAAGCCCTTTAATCAATGCCGGTAAAACGTTTTAATGATGGATTGCTGTTTTAATTGCACCCCTGTGACATCCCACTTCTCCAGAGTTCAGGCAGTTATTGCAGCCCAGCACTATCTAACCAGCCCCTGGGTGAGCACTGGTTTTTGTCAGATATCCGCCAGGATTTTGGCACTCGCAGATTTGCCCCAAACTCAGCCTTTGCTCTACTGAGGCCAGCTACTTTCCAGTGGCCAAAATCCAAGGAGAAACCCCAAGCCCCCAGCCCAAGGGCTTGGCTGCCCTTCAAAAGTCCACCTCAGCTGGAGCAGAGAGAAATAGCAGTGATTTTGCTTATATGGTCAGCTCCAGACATTGGAGTGTCTCCAGTGGGACACTGGGCTACTGTCCAGCTGGTACCATTATCAGAATGCTTTGTTATCTGCAGGGCTGGGATTTTTTGCAGGAGGCATTGAGGGGCTACCGGGTATGGGAGCGTTGCACCAGTATTGGGAACTAGGCTGATGTTGGGTCAAGGTCATGCAACATGGTAGGAAAATGTCCTTTCCGTGGGGTGTGGATCCACCCATTGTCCTCTCTGAGCCACATCCCCGTTTGCTGGGAGAAAGGATTGAAGGCAACTCTACAGAGTTGGAAATTTTCCCCCAAAACAGCCTCCCTTCAAGTTCTCCATCTCAACGCCGGGCTTGCAACCCAACGGCATGCACAGAGCCTCCCCATGCACTCATCCCACCTTTCAGCTTCCCCAAATCCCAGCAGACCCAGTGAAGAATTATTTGCAAGAGGGGTACAGGGAATTTTCTGGCTGGAAGCAAGGCAGGCGGCTCATGATGCAGAACCCACCCCTTGTCCCAGAAGGTCCCAGCCTGCCGTCAGCCCTGCGTATGTGTAGTCTCCAGGATGAACGAGATAGCCCACATATGGTATGGATTTGCACAGGATCCAGGAGACTCGCTAAATGAGGGAGTGGTGAATTGGAAGAAAAACTCCCAAATCTACAAATACTCTTTGGGCCATCTGTCCTCAAGCAACACCAGCCATAAGCCACATTATAAAGCACATAGGAGATGTCACAGCAAGAAGTTGCTCATGGGAAACTACTCTGACATGGCATAGCGATTGCACCCAAGGAAAAAGCATCTTCCTGCTGCAAGAAGGCCATCGCAGAAGCTGTTAGATGGACAAATTGCAACACTGCCTGCAAAGCTACCTCCAACCACAGCAGGGTCTTCCCACCTCTTGTTCACATAACATGTAACCCAGCTCCCACAGCTGCGTCTCTGGAGAAAACACCAGGCGTGGTCCGCAGTTGGGAAGCATTTGCTTAACATCAGGCTGGTGCCAGGTGTTTCTGCTGCAAATCCATGCATCCTGGCTTCAATCTGTCTGCAGGAAAGACAGCAGCGGTAGGCCTGCGCTCCCTGTGTTTGCCGTCAATGAATGGCTTTTTTTTTTTTTTTCCTTTTAGATTTAAAGGCAATAGATTGCCAGTAATTAAACTAGTCTAAAGAAGCAAACCCAGCCACCTCAAACAGAAAAGCTGTTGCAGAGCCAAAAGATTAATCCACATGAATATTAAAGACATGGAAACTACCAACGAATCCAGAAGGAACCTCTGGGTGACGAGGGAGGCCCATACGCAAACCTGCAACCCCTGGTTTCACATCTTCTCCAGCTGCCGCAGGAGGAACGAGGGGCTTGAGCAGATGAGGAGGATGCAGGGGAGGGGGAGAAGGACCCCAGAAGCAAAGTCTGCTCCCTCCTTCGAGCAAAACACAACCTCTAGCAGTCTACCTCCCCATCAAATTAGTTCAGGCAGAGCTAAACTGAGCATCACAGGGTGGGAAACAAGTCTGGGTCCAGAGTCCTGATACCACATCACCCCTTGGTTGGCCGTGATGGGCACCTCGTGGGATGGAGAGCACTGGGGACCCGGGGGAGCTGCTGGGAGAAGAAAGTTCTCAGCGAGGGATGAGCCAAACCAGGCAGCCTTAAGTCATCCGAAGGGAGGGTTACCAAAGCAATGGCAGGCGAGTTTCTCTCCCTTCACTGTTTTCTTTCAAAGAGAGCGGAGCAAACCGCCCAGCTGGGACCCGAGCTGACCTCCTGTTATGATTTTTACTATTCCTGACAGTGGTTTTGCCAAGCCCGCTCAGACAGAAACATTTTTCCTCTCTCACGTGGATGTTGTTTTTGGTACATCTACCTTGGAAACCTACATGCTGCCATTCAGCATAACCAGCAAGCACAGCAGATACGGGGAGCCCTCAGTCCTGGTGGACCAGCAAACCCCCTTGGAGAAGCCCATTAGCAGCACCAGGTTGCCACCGTTATCTTGTTTCCCAAAGCCAGCCTTGTTGCTGAGAAACAAAGCTGGCATTTGGAGGGAATTCAGCTCCCAGGGCTGGGGGTGCTGCTCTTAGAGACAGCAAAATAAAGAAGTTTTTGGTTACAGGGTGCAGAATAATCGTAAATTGTTGTTTATAGGGCTGGTTAAGTGACCCATCAATACAAATAGTGGCAATGACTGGAGACTGGTGGGCTGTAGGGGGGAGGAAGGCGAGATGCTGTGGCAGGGAAAGCATGTGTCCCTCCAGGGCTTTCTGCATAGAGAAAGGCTTTCATAGAGCGTATTTCCTTGAATAAACACCAGCTCTCCTTCCCGGCTTCGGCACCAGGTACCCGACCGTGGTGATCTCAGCATTTTAAAAAATGAATTTCAGACGGAAAAAAATAAACTGGGGGTGCAAAACGCACCAAGGAAAGAGGATCGTGCCCTTAGGCAATGCAAGGTCTCCAGGGAGACCCACAGCCAGCCTGGTTTTCAAGCAAATATTAAATATCCAGCCCTGAACGGCCTCAGACACCCTTGGCCTGGAAAGCCCTGCCGAGGCAGAGCATCTTGCTTGTGTCATGCTTTCATATGGATGCAAGCTTGGATTTTAACCAAAGCGCTCTAATGGAGATTAAACAACTCCACAAGCAGCTGCTCTATGGTGATATTAAGTGGAGACTGGATAAAGTTATCAATTTAGATTGAACTGGGGAAGTTCTGCTAATGCATTTGAACAACAAAGGTGCACAGATGGCAACTGAAATGCTTGGGGAACTTCTTAAGAAAAATCCAGCTGAGCCTTATAAACAAATGTCCTTTGTGAAAGCGGCATCTAAGGAGCGAGCGAGGGAGACTCTGTCTGAACTACTTCAATTAATTTTTATTTTTTTTGCCATCAGGGACCTGCCTGAAGTGTGAGATGTTTAAATTATCAGTACCGTTGCAACAGCCACATGGCTACAGGGAGTAAAAAAGGGAAGGCCGGGTTTGCATGTGGCCTATCGGTGCTTGTTAAGGAAACGGCAATTCTGTTTTTTTCTTAAAAAATAAGGTAAAGAAACCAGCTTTATACCATTCTTTTCTGCTCATTTTCTGTGGGGCAGAGGTGTTTCTGAGCGCCTCACATCCATTCGCGGAGGTCTTTGAAGCTGCCCAAACAGAAAACACCAGGCTGAAGACCTGGCGGAGGTTGCCTCGCTTGACACGCACACAACTAATGACAGAAGAAGGCGACGCGGCTTAGCCGATGGCTTTGAACTCATGCATATGCCTTGCAATTATTTAA
>JANZLP010000065.1:76431836-76443523 GCA_026930925.1 Chelictinia riocourii | reverse complement strand
TTAATTATTATTTTTTTTTTTTTTTTTTTTTTTTTTTTTTTGTTATTGTGCTAAATAGAAATTGCATAGCCTTACCTGGTAGCAGACACTACGTGTAAGCTGATGTGAAGTTTGTGTAAGAGGTTGTGGCTTTGAGGTGTTTAGCCAGAATCCAGGATGGCAGATTTAATCCACACCATTATCTCTACATACAGTTATTTACACCAAATATTTGTGCCACCAGTGCTTCCCATGCTAAGCACAAATAGTACTGGAACAGTATGTTGTTAGGAGGTGACACTTTTTCACCTAATATTCTGGGGTGGAAGCATTCCTGGGCAGCATGAAGAGAACTCCTCGAGTCCTTCCAGTGAAGTGCCATGAACTGGGGGATTTCTACAGAAAACCTTACATGAACTACACAAAATTGCAGTAGCTAATTAAATTATTGCGTGCATTTTCTTAAGCGTATCTTGGGCAGGGAGATTCTTTTCAGCTCACTGAATAAAATAAGGTGTTAGAAAATTGCCCTTGGCACAGACATACCTGTAAATAGTAGTGTCAGTTTTCTCTTTACAAAGTGGTTCTTCTCTCACGTGGTTTTTATCATCATAGGAATATCAAGACTTACTGGTAATGTAATTGTGGCAATTTGCTACGTGGAGTATTAATTTCTGATGGTGATGTAGCAGATCAGCTTATGAGCAGTTGAAATGAAAAGCCATTTTTATGATCTAAATAAGGAGAAAAGCAGAGAAATTATGTGGAGTTTACATCAGAATGAGGGTTTTGAAACTGAAAAGAGAGAGCAAAGCTGGATGACAGCCTGCTGCTGAGAGCACTTCTAGAGCAGCTCATTTAGTGCTCCCTGTTCTGGAGCTCACGTGTTGGGGGTCCTGGACTTCCCATCTCACTGAGGTTGATGGCAAACCTCAACAGTTTGAAAACAAGGGTGGTAGCAGAGCACTTGAGATGCAGTTGCTCATAAAAGCTTGAGCTTGGGTTGATGGGGTGAAAATGTGGCTGAGGGCTTCCTTTGTGCTAGAGAAAAGAAAGGCTGGGTAGAATCACTGGTCCCAAGGAGTTTTGAGTCCCCTGAGTGCTAATGTGGATTATTTATCAGTGATAATGTGAGGCTTAATTTTAATAAATACATAAACAAATAGAATAGAATATTGCAGCTTTACTAGAAGTTTGCAGCTGGCATTGAAGTACAGCAAGAGAGTTGTGGACTTTCGCCAACAAGAAATCCAGCCTTTTAAACTTGACTTGACCTGGTGCAATTTGATATTCAACACAAGGAAGACTCAAATGAATTTGCATAGATGGTGGATAATTGACTCCTAGCAAAGGATGATGAATATGGAGGTACCTGTGCTGGTTTTTATTAAGTGTATTGCCAGTCTTTGACACCACTGAACACAAGGCTTGTTGACTTGTGTTCTGTATGTTCCACTTCACATCTAAGCTAAGCATTCAGACAGGTGGTTAACATCATAACTATACCTCTCCTAAGTCTTATTTAAACCCTAGTATGAAGGTTCAAGAGGGACTTAAAGCTGGCAGATCCTCTGCAAAAAGGAAAATTACTCTGAGGTGAATTTTGCTGTCTGAAGGAGTAACTGGCTGTGGATTTGTATTTCAGTAAACACCCATCTCTGATTAGGTCTCCTCGCACTGAAAAGGTAATGAATTGGGAAGCATCTATGGCAACAGAGGGAGACTTTTTTTAGTAGCAGTTTGAAGGTAAAGCCATTGTCTCAATCCTTTGCCAGTTCCATAAACACGCAAATCTGGTTCTGTCATGTAAATTAAGTGCTGTTAAAGACCAGCTGTGGTGTTGGATTTGTTTTTATTTGTCTGCATTGTATTTGTGCTGAAGACATATAACCTTAGGAAGTACTTGTACCTTTTTATTAAAGGTTACAATTCTGGCTGAAGTATATTTATTTGGACATCTCTGACCAGTGACATTTCAAGATCAAGACCTTTGAGGCTCAGTGTGTAGAACAAAATGTTACAATTCTTTTGTTTCTACCTTCAGATTTGTTCATTGAGATGGCTAAAACTGTGCCCAGTGAATCAACAGAGAGCTGTGTCTTGCCCTCTACAAGCCTGATGGGCAGGGATGGGAGAGGATGGCAGGGTGGCATTTAGAGGAAAATATCTTTTTCTCCACAGCATCAGTTGTCTTCTCCCATGGAAGCTCAGTGATGCCTCTAAGGGGAGTGGGAGTACTGTCTTGTATTAATTGTGTTTTCTCAACAAGGAAAGAGTTCAATGACCTTCTATTTTTAACAGGGACAGTGTTTAAAAATGAAGTAATTAATTTTGATTAATGCTTGCCCATGTTAAATGGCTTTGTTTAACAATATGATTTCATTAGCAGCACTATTTAGTTCTAACATAGTGCATTTTATACAAGCAGCAAGACATGAGAGATTGACAACTCTCTTTTTCACCTGCCTCCTATGATGCTAATGCCTAGGACAGCCCTTCTGCCATGTCCACAAAGGGTGCAGCCTGCTCTTTGTAGGGTGAGTACCGCTCCTCCAGAGAGGCAAAGGACACCTTTAGTCTTACCTTCTGGCCGTCCCCACCAGGGGTAGCAGTTTGTGTAAGTGTAGTGCAATAGAAAGCCCTCTCTGAGTATACCAGGGAAGAGCTTAGTTCAAAGGTTTTCTTTATCTAAACAAAGAAGCTCCCACTCACTAGGCCTTATAATTAATCTCAAATGGTTTTAACCCTTCAGTGGAGTGTCCATCTGCATCACTGCTAGTACTGATAACAGGTCCTGATTTCCTAAGGGAGAATATAGGTTCTTGTTTGTTACTTTGTGCTCCTGTATATATTTACTCATATATTAGGAACAGTCTGCCTGTCACTGGAGGTTAAGCAATAGCAGTGGGATTCTTGAAGACAATAAATAAAATCATCCACAGAAGTTTTAGGGACTGTCAGAAGCATATCAAACCTAACAGCAGGGACCCGACACGCCTTGAGTTTGCAGGATGGCTGCAGGCCTTCCCTTTTCCTTCCAGACTGGCAGCACACACGCCTTCAAGAGCAACAGCAGGTTGTTCACTGAGCAGCCCGGGCTTACGCTTCCCCTCTTCGAGATGTGTGGGAGTGGAAGACAACAGGCATTCAGGCTTTCTGCAAGTTCCCAAAACCAACTCCCCTCTTTTTTGGAGATGAAGGAAACGCCCAGATCCAGACAGCATGCTAGCAGAACTTAAAGCAGGAATTTAGTCCTTTAAGTCGTTATTTCTCTTTAGCTTTCTTAAATTTAGGCATGTAGTGCCAAACTCATCACCTAAACTCCCTCCCGCTGTCGCCAGAGAGAGGAACTTCAGGGTCAAGTAATCTCAGCCTGGAAATTGCAGCCTGGAGCAGCAGCATCTCCCCTCCTTCCCCAGCAAATGGAAAAAGCTTAGACAACCACCTTAGCCAAGGCACCTAACTTTTACACTGCTGAATTTCAGCACGATGAATTCCAGCCTTAGGGATGGGATTTAAACTGCACTGTATTTTCTCTACAAGTAGTGGAAAAAGACTGAACTCTCCAGAGGACTATCCTGATTGAAATAATTTCAAAATTAAAAGCCTAATTTGGGTGGTCTAAATCGCCCTCTGGAGTCATCAGTGTCACTGCAATGAGACGTGGAGCCTTATTTAGGTGTGAGTATCACCCTAAGCTTTAAAACACACAGAAGAGGTACAATAATAGTAGCAATAATAATTACAGCACTTTATTCTTACAAAAAGCTTTCCATTAGTGGATCTCAAAGAGCTCCGAGGTGGTTATTAACCTCCTTTCGCCTACGGGAGAAACTGAGGCAAGCAGAGATTTGCAGCTTGCTCAAGGCTAACAAGCTGAGGAGCTCAGCTTTGCTGAAAACAACACTCCCCTCAAATCACTGAGCTATTTTTAACTGGTAAATTATTGAGGAGTTTAAAAATAGTGTTTAGGAAGGCTTTCGCGAAACGCGCAAAAGCTAAAATCGCGAGCCCAAGGAGGCAGGCACGGCTTCTTCCAGCCTCACCTCTGCATCCTCGGGGGGAGCGGAGGCACTGCTTTGTCTCAGTACTCTAAACTAAACTGCATTTATTTTTATGTAACGAAAGATAACACCGAGGCATTTTAGAATAGTAAAAGATCTAAGAATGCCCTCATTTACACTTGACAAATTTAAGAGATAACTCCCTTTACTTCGAGATTAAGCAAAACATAGAACAGACTTTAATACCTACATAAATTTTAAGATCAGATGATCTTTACAGTAACTGAAATAATCATATTTTCAGTGCCAAAAACTAGAAGATTCATCTTAAGTGACTTGCCAAAATAGTTTTACAGTAGACACATCAGTAAGTTTGATCCAAACAGAGGGGCTTTATATACAAGACTACAGGCTGGAGTGACAGTTGTCTCGTTGTAGATAAACAATACAAACCTGGTATTATTAAAAACACGATCCAGAGCTGCAGTTTCATAAAGTATGTGCAGTTCAAATGGCATAAACTAGCTGAACCCTCAAACAATTCCCAAAGGGGGATGGGGGGCAGGAGATCTGTGCTTTTTTTATGTCGTTTAGCAACATGAAACGCTTCTCTTCTATTTATATTTATTTATTTATTCCAGGTTACAGTAGTTACATTTCAAAATTTACAGGGTTAGGCAAAGAATACATTGTAAATACAATAAAAAAAACAATAGTAGTGTAACAACATTCTCTCTAGAGCCATAAAGTGAACAAAAAGTTATTGATGAATCCACTTTCCTCACATTTTCCTTCATTTCACACAGTAAAGCTTTTGTGTTTGGTTTTTTTTTACCATAATAATAATAAAATAAACTCAAACCAACACGTTCAAATGAGTATCTATTCTCAGACTGGATCATTTTTAATATATCACATCAAAAGAGATCTCAAAAATTCAAGTCTTGCTGATCAACATTCGTTCTTTCGGGCTTTTTGATGACTAGATGGAAAATATCTTGGATTTTTTTTACCAAATTTATATATAAAGACTATATTATGTCTTTTGCATTGTGTGTTAAGCAAAGGCACATGGAACATGGCTGTGTACCGAAAACACCAGGAAGTGGCATGCACTTTGTATCTCATGACAGGATTTATTTTCCCTGATGCCACCTTATGATTCATTAATTATGGAAGCAGATACATTAGCCAGATCTCTTCTCCAGTTTTACTTGCAAAAGCCTCTCAGGAAGGTTTTGGAAACCGTCACACCCTACTCTTACATAGCTATGACAGTTTAAAAAAAAAAAAAAGAAATATTCCCTATGTAAATACAACTTCCATTAGGAAAAGGCAGGCAAACACGCACCCCGTGTGCACCCTCCAGAAAACATCACATTTTTACAAGTACAAACTCACTTTCCCATGGAAGGACTGATACAGCCTCGATGCAAAACTTTTGATGGTCCAGACTAACCTCCTGCTTGATCAGTCTGTGAGATTTAACCGAGCGCTTGAAATTGCTTCTAACTTAATAAGCCTATTTTCCATGTGCCTTCAATTTTGCTGATCTAACACTATGAGGCTAATAAAATTTGTGAGAAAGAGCAGTTTCTAGCTTCATGTTTTGCAAGGTACTGTCCATCTCTATCAATCAGCCTGATTATTTTAGCTTCTACAGTACAAATTACACAGTGCATTTGTTCTAACGCTTCCAAATGTAACTGCAGTGGTCACAGTGCAGACCTGGGCTATTTTAAAACATCCACTCAACTGCCCTGATTTACACACACTCATCAGGCAAAGCCTCCCCTTAAAGTCAGCTGAAGGATTCTCTGACCAAAAAACTGCAGAATAAATTCAATTTCTAATGAGGTGAAATGCTAGCCCCATTGAAATTAGTAGAAATTTTCTACCGCTTTTAATAGGGCTAGGATTTAATTTCTTAATGCCCTTGAAATATTACTTTAAAAAAAGAAATGTACAGTATGCGCATACAGAAAGAGACAAAATATATTAACAAGAGAAGTCAGTGATAATAAATACATTTCAGTTTGTAAAATAACTGCCAAATATAATCCCGTTTCATTGAAGTTAAGATTGGTCCTCCAGTCTTAACTCTAGCAGCTCAGATAAAATAACCTAACAATCCTGAAAAAACACCAAAAGACACTGTGAACTTAAAAAAACAGGTGTGTATATTTCTGCTGAAATATTTTGTCCTAATACTGTTAAAAATAACACTGAAGAGCAGTGTATCTGAAAGGTTTACAATTTTTCTCCCTCCCCCGCTCAGTTATTTTTTGCAATATAAAGTTTCACTGCCCTTACTTGAATTTGCCTTATGTTGTATGTTACCTTAAATTTTTATTTTTCTAAACAAAACCTGAAAAATCAGATGTTTTGTTAGAAGCACGTGAAGCAAAACCCCAAGGCTTCAGATAAAACTGTGTGAAGGTGGAATTTCCTATAGACCTTCCTTAGCAAACCCCACTCGAGGGACGGAAACCACACAAATGCCTGGGGAAGAACCCGCAGCCAAGCCTGCAAAAACACGGCACACTAAACCCCTGGCCTTCCAAGGACTCCTACACAGGGTCCAATCCTAGGAGCAGATCCTTTAATTTTTCATTTACTGAATTGTCAGTTTGACATTTAGTGACATTTAAATTGAGCCTTTATATAAGGACTTACTTCTTTTGCACTTGCACAAAAATTGCTAACAAAGTACCTGTGTTTTACCTGCTACTAAATCCTGACTGCCATCATACGGATGTTCAGTTACTCCCAAGCAGAAACAGCTGCCACACTGAAAACACGTAATTTGGTATTAAAAAGGGCAATATATAGGAATTTGAATAGGCCAGTTGGGTTTAAACTGGCACCATCTTCCCCAGAATTACACCAGTCTACACCAGCTGATCTGAGTTGATGCATTTACTCTTTCCAACAGTAAGATAATTCTCTTTAAAGAAACTAGACTGTTTCTTTACTCCATTCCGAAATATAAAACCTAGGGCAATTAGAGAAACTCTAAATTATCATCTGCGATTCCCCACGTCTGTGCAAAACTCTGATTTCTCCTCTCCTTGTTAAACTTGGTGGTTTTGAAGTAATTTGTTGAGATGTGAGCAAACATACATTCAAAATGTAACTCTGGGTTGGCAAGCAGAAGAGTTTCCTTCTGGTAATCTTAAATAAGGCCAGTCTGCTTTAATGAAATACAGAATGGATGAGATGAAAACTTACGTTAAAATTTCAGCTGAAGAAATTTTAACTCCCTGAAAGTTTCTAGTCAAAGCCCTTTGAAAATAAGAGCATATAATGGAAATCATGACAAACTTAACTGCAGCCATATAATATAGCAAAAATATTTCCAGGAGATTAAAAAAAAAAAATCTGAAATTATGTATTGAGAATCTGTTTTCTCAAAGAGATGCCAAAGGCTGTTGCACACACATTTATAAAATACAAACTCATCACTAGTACTGGTATCTGAACATTGGTTTTTTCAGTGCTTTGCATCTTTCAAATTCACAATACAGAGCAAGAAGAGAGATGCTCCTGTTTCATTGCACAGCCTGCCAAATCCTTCATCAGGTGGGTTATACTACGCCTGAACAACAGAAAGGTGGGGGTCCCCTTTCAGTTCCTAGAAGGAGAAAATACCTTTTCACATGGAAAACAAGCTAACGGACCAGACATTCAGCTGTGTAAATCACCGCACACTTTTCATTTCAAAGGAGCTGATTTACGACAGCTGAAGATCTGGCTCCAGTTTTGAGGCAAGTGAAAAGGGCGACCAAACAAAATAAAATTTACCATTTACAACCATTGGTCTTGCACAGGTGTTCTTAACACTAGGTAGCTCTTGTGGGGAAATTAAGTTAAATTTATATCTAATATGAAATATTCCCTCAGTCTTCTGGGTGCCTTGGAATAATTTTATCCTAGAAAGAGTACAGCTTTAAAGTCTGTATGCTCACCTGCTATAATCCTCTGCTTGGTCTTACATATTTACACCTGCTTGCATTGAAAACAACAATTAACAGTAATGGATAAAAATGTTTCAAAGTTTTTAATTTTTGCCTGTAGTAACCAAATCCAAATTTTTATCTATTAATACACTGAATTATTTCAATACTTTTAATTTTTTTAAAGGTTACCTAACCAAAGCATTGAAGACTGGCAGGAATTTCACTGGTTACATCCCTAACAAAGTTGTTATCCGTTTCTGAGATCCGTATGTAAATGTGTCTCAGTCTGAGATAAATAAGTTCAGCTGACCTCCTTATACAATTGGTTTTGAAATACCTAATTGTTCCATATATACTATTTTATAAAAAAGGTTAAGGGCATGCTTACAGACATACTGAGTTAGGTGACTCTTACACATTAAAAGAAATCAGTCACTGCAAAAAGCTGCTTCTGCATGCATGGGAAGACTTGTAAAGTTGTCATGCTTTAAAATACGCTGTTCTTATCACTGTCATAAAGGTATATATATATATATATATATATCTCAGATCTATGAACACCAGAAGGATCTGATTTTTTTTATCATATCAGCAAATAATCTTCCCTGAAGGATCTTAAATTTTAAACAGATGAGGACAAGTTTATTAAACTGCAATCAAGCATCAAATAACTCATTTAAGTTTTACCTATAGTGACGTCAAAAATGCACACAATGTCAGACGAGGGAGTTTTCTTACAAGTTCATATCAAAATCTTTGTATCAAAATTATGCATGAAGGTGATCCGTAAAGAATTTATTCCAGTACTCAAAAATTATCTCCTGCATAGTCTTTCAAACAGTTACTCTGAAAATAACACAGCTCTCTAACCTTTTTTTTTTTTTTTTTTTTAATGAAGGCATCACATACTTAAAAAAAGTCTGGGCCAAGAATAATGTTAAAATACCAGTGTTGGTATTATACTGATAACAAAAAGCATTTCTTGAGCTCCTGTTACAGGTTTGATCCAAATCCTCATATAAATTGATGGAAAAACTCCCACTGACTGCAGGGAGGAAAAAAACCAAAAAATCAGACCTACAGAAGATAGTGGTTACTTCCAACAGGAAGAAAAGTAATGACACTAAATTAAAAAAAAAAAAAAATTGACTGTGGTTTAAAAAGCAAAATAACAGAGCTAAAGGAGACCTATAGTGTTCTCTTTACTTAAACTATGTCTATGCAAAGACTTTCAATTTCCATTATTAGAATTTTGATTTAATTTGCAGTAGAAACTTTTAGCAAGTTCTAACTGATGATAACATACATTTTTGGTAGCTACAGAGAAGTTACTTCACATGAAGAAAGGCCTTAATGGAGAGGTGACCAAAAATCCCTGTGCGCAGTGATAACAGGAAGAATTAAATAGAGATTTCTAATATATATAGTTTAAATTAATCCTACTTTAAACATCACAGTTTCAAGCCTGCCTATTCAGGATAACTATCAGTATAAAAAAAATCCACACAATAGCAAGTTCTCCTATTATTTAAATGAAACTACTGTTCTGGCATTCCCCATCACAAGGAAACAATGATTTCAGTGGCATTCAGACATGGTTCAGAAGCAGCTTTTGCTGTCTGACCCAGACCAGCGACCCACACCTCCAGACCACCACAGTGTTTACTAATCTGACTGTCAAACCTTCCTTTAAATTCCTGTGCCAAGGCTCAACCCATCCACCAACGGGTGCTTATCTCAGGACCGACACGACTATTTTTACTCCAGCACGAAGGATGCAGTTTGATGGTATAGACAGAAGGAAGCAGCAGTCCTTTGGGTGCACAGGGCATGCGTGCGCACCCAGTTGGGTGCGATTCATCCCACCTAACCTCAGCCCAAAGTTATCTATTCCAAACTGTAAGGGACGTTTAGACAACTAATGGAAGAGAAAGACACTGCCAGGAGGTATCCTCTGTAGGTGCCTGTCTCTTCCCATTGACTCAGGAGGAGATCCACAGGACAGCAAACTAGACACCTAAAATCAGAGGAGATGACTTCCACCCAAACCGAACACGTATATATGTATACACGTGCGTATTTGTGCACACAATGCAAGACAGCTGCTTCCATAAATATGCCATGTGCAACACAGCAGTGACATTAAAAAACTCTGGACAGAAAATGGAACTACTAAATGGGAGACAAAGAAAAAATCAGTTGTGCACATTTGTTATATATAGCTAAATCTTTAGGGTAAGCTTATTTATTACTTCTGCCTAAAAAGGAAGAAGAAAAAACTAATGTGACATGTTCAAGCTGCAAAACTTGGGAGTAAAGAGATAGTTAAGGAAATGTTATGGGTCTGTATCTAGTCTGGTCCTCTAGGGTACTTTACATCTTGAAATATAAAACTTATTTCCTTATATAATGTTTTAACATGCAAAAAGAGCATTTGGATGAATACTCTGAGTGCTCCTATTGTAGCAAACATAGCTCTACTGATTTTGGGGTATCTAAACAAGGATTCTAAGTTATATTTTCCCAAGTTTGGTGATGAAAGCTTAGGGTGGTTCCCCCCCACCTTTAAAGGTGTCTGTATGCGTGTGCTGGCACATGCAGGTACGTGGGTATACTGTGGGGTTTTTTAAACTACATATATATTCTCTATAAATTAAAAAAATAATACCATGGTAACAAAACGTAAAAGAGAAAAACAAAACAAACATACACAAAGAGAAAAGCAAACCTTATTTTCAGCATAATCCAAAGTAACATCAAGATTGCAAAGACTGGAATTTTTTAAGTTTATGATTGATTCAGATCAGGCTCTGCAATATTCCCATTCTCTGGAAAGATAGGTGGAAAATTGTTATTAAAAGTCGCTGGAAACTCTAGCGTAGCATCGACATTTTGATAGCCCACGTAAGAATTAAATGACTGCTGTGGAAGTACTTGGCTATCAGGCATCTGTATGAAAGCCCCTGACTGTGTGGTAGGGGGGATTCTTTGGCCAACTAGTTGAATTTTAGGTTCCCTGGGCTCCAGTTGTTGCTTGCTTTCTTCATCCGTGTCAAGACGGGTTAGCTTTTCTATCCACATGCGAAATTTCTCCTCTGTCTGCCTCTGCATCTCGGCAAAGCAGTTCATGGCCTCTTCCAGGACATTGCCTATGCAGTTCCTATCCCACACGGTGCCCCTGTCAAGCAATCCTGGAATTTCCCTGGTCGCTCCTCCAGATCCCCCAGCACGACTGAAGCCAGCTTTAAAGACATTGAGGCCATTTGATAAGACATCATTAAGTAAGAACATGATATTGTTTATTAAGGCATGTTAACTCAGGAAAACAACTTTTCTAATTGTGTCCCTTGGATATGACAACGGGGGAAGAATTAACAAGTATTAACCAGCAGTATTACCATCAAAAAACCCCAACATTTTACACTCACTGAGGTTATAATAGAAATTTTGGCTTCAAAATTATTTTTATTCTAGAATTCTCAGACAATTCTGTCACAAAGGTCTTTTTTTTAATATATAAATCAAGCATTTGGATAAGCCTCGCAGTCCCTCCACAACACCCCAGATCTAGGTCCCCAGCAAGCAGCAGATGTCTCTAGATGGGTGGGCAGATGGGTACCTATGTCCCCAGCAGCAGGGAATGAGGAGACTGAGGGACAGGGAAGCCCATCTGGACAAGGAGGGGGAGAGGGACACAACAGCGATGGCCTCCGGGATGGAGGCGCAGGAGGAGGAGCATCGGAAG
>JANZLP010000065.1:76362598-76372923 GCA_026930925.1 Chelictinia riocourii | reverse complement strand
TCTGTGTACCTGGCACGACTTGATTGGTTCAACCTGCAGCCCCCGGGGTTTCCTTCCCTTTCATGAAGGGGTTTCGTTTCCCGACGGTGGGTTGGACGCGGGGGGGGAAGGGGGGGGAAGGGGGGAATGTACTGCCACACTACAATAATGATTCTACATCTCATTCTTTTGCTAGTATTAAAGGAGACAAAACTCAGAGATTATTTCTGTCTAACCTGCATCCTTGATCTCCTACCATAATAGCTATCAGCGTACTGGATCCCAAAGGCCCTATGCTGAGTGTACTCGATGATTTTAAGCATGGCATTTCAACAAGGTAACTAGTCCTTTCTGGATACCATCATTTTCCCTTCGGTCAATGAGACTCAAAGGTGTTTTTCCAGACCTGTTTGATGAACAGCTCAAACTAGTATGCCCTTTCCAAACACTCCTTTTCCCATAATTTGTCAATAGTATTCTATGGTCCAAAAGGTTCAAGTAAAAACCACAAAGGGACAAATGTGTTCCAGTATGTGTTTGTTCAAGTGAAATAATATCTCTGATCACTTTTTATGTAAAGGACTTTCACATCTACCACGTTCAATCACAAAATGAAACTCATGAGCCACCTTTGTTTTGAAATGCTCCAGCAGCCATAAGCTTTGGAAAAAAAGATTTGCTGGGAGGAGGTAGCCATAGTGATAGCAGGGAGCAGCAGGATATGAAAACTCCAAAATCCATCAGAAATTAACTGGAAAACCAGGGGGGTAAAATAAAGGCAAAGCCCCTGCAGGTCTTAAAAGGTGAAACTGAACATAAATTTTAACTTTATAAACATCAATAACCAAAAACAAGTATTGATCTAGCTGTCAACTTTCATGAACATGATAATGTTGTAAGCCTTCTTTTAAAAATAAATAAATAAATAGAAACCACTTTGCAGAAACTGCAGCCTCAGCTGAGCAAAATATTCTGCTGCTCCAGACAATCACAAGGGAGGCACAGAACCAAGCTGCTAAGGAGAGAGCAGTTGTGACCTGGTTACCCCTTCTGCAGTGCTGCCTCATGGGCAATGCTACTGTCTGCCTTTGGAAGCTAGCAGGCCAGGGAGTATGGAGGCAACTGGTGGCTAAGCTTTCATGCTGTTTCAATACTTTGAGCACAGAAGTGTTTGTTTTTTTCTCTAAGATTTCATCCCTTTGATAAAAGGATGGGATTAAAGAACAAGGAGAAATGGGAAACAAACAGATTAAGGCCCAAATTGTGGTCACTTACTTTGCCCATCTAGAACCCAAAATTGTGGTTACTTATTCTGTCCCCCTAGGACCTGATTTTCCAAAATTTTTGTTGTTACACAACCCTATAATACCTATAATTCTGATTTTTCTCTTCTATTTAATTTGGACAGCTCCTAGATTATTCCAAAATGTCATCTTGCTAGAGCTCAGGTAAACCAAGGTAAAAAAAAAAAAAAAGCTCATCTCTTTGATCTTGTTCACTTTCATTCCTTGTCTCCCATCCAATTTTGTTAACAATTGGGTTTTTTTCTTCATGGCTGAAAAATCAGAGACCCACTTGAGTTGTATGATTTTTAGATATCTTTGTATGTCTTTTCAATGTGATGATATATATGTAGGTCCTTGTCAAAGAATAAAAAGCAGTAGGAAGCTGGTTAGTGTTTTATCTCTGTAAAAGCCATGTAAATTTGCCACAATCATATTGACATTTAACCTGATCCTTTTCTTTGAATATATTGCAGAAGGAGCTATGTTATATCTAATTACTGATAAGATGAAGCCTGATTTATAATTGTTCTGCATCACTGGCTAAAGTATATGTTGCACAGTATTTCTACATCAGGGTGCCAGTATTTTAACCCACGTGCTATATTACTGCAAATTATTACACTGCTGCAAGGCATACTGAACTGAACTCACCTCTTGTATACAAAATCTGAAAACTGTTATTTGATTTGATGGAATTTAAGCATTTATCTTGTCTTATCTGGCTTGACTGCTGAAAGAAGCCCAGAGAAGTCATGGACAGAAATCTCATTTGAAGTCAGTGTTATCCAGACATGCAGATCCTTGAGATTCTTGGAACACCTGACCTGTGTCGGTACTAAAGTTCTTAATATGAATAAAGCTTTAGGTAAAATTACTAGGTGCCTTTACTTAAAAAAGGAGGAACGTAAATAGTTAGAAGCTTAGTGTTGCATGCAGAATTCCCATCAATTTCCCTAGGCATAATATGATAGGCACAATCAGTTCCTTTAACTCATGGACTCTGTTCTTCTTGGTGAAAGGTTCCATTCCTAGTGCAATTTCCTTAGTTATACAAATGTTTAGTGAAGACAAGAGCTTCTAATTTTCATAACAGTTGACAAGTCTGTCTTTTTGCATGAATTATCAGGTCAAGGTGAAGCTCAGATTGCCTTCCCTTCATAACATGCGGGACTGATCAAGTAGAGGTGGAGTGGAAGTTAACAAAAATCATAGCAAATTTAGAGAAAACACAAGCAGAATTGTACTGCAATTTTTAAATTACTTCAAAACCTCATGTTAAACACCTCTGTATTTTTCAATGATAAGAACACCAATTATAGAATTAAATTACTTTGTGTTGGACTAAGGTGATGGTATTAGTCAACTACATAATGAATTTTATAGCAAAACCATGGGAATTTTATATCAAATATTCTACCTGGACAGTCTTAGTTTACTGTATTAAAATTAAATGCAACATTTAAAGGTAAGCCAAAGAGATGCTGTATTTCTATTATATAAACTACTTAATGCTTTTTTTCCCAATTGTATATTTATACAATTTCTTATTCAAAAATACTGCAAATTAAATGTTCTCTTTTTGATTTATATAAGGACGCTTCTGCTGCAGATACATTTTTTTTGGTAATGTGAAACATGAAAAGATTTTAAAATAGCAAAGAAATGTGATAATTTGCTATGTAACAAACTATTTGGTAAATTCTAGTCATAGAATAAACTACTGCAGGGCAGAAAATCTGCACTTCTGTTAGTTGTGTTTAGAATTTGGATGACTATTACTCTTGGCAATTAAACAAGAACAAAGTGTGAGCTGAAAGAAAATATGAAAATCAGCACTGTGCTAACTTGAACAAAGTTCAACAGCGATTAAAAAACCAAAACCCTCCAAGGGATGTGACAGGAATATCAATGAAGTCACATAGTGAAGTGTTTGAAAAAGCCATTAAAGGAAGCAAAAATCAAATCTCACTAGTTCCTGGATCTGTTTACTTTTAATTAATGAAGAAAACATTACCTAAAATACTTGATAAATATAGCACATTGGTCAACCTAAAGAAGTCTAAACCCGGGTCAGGTTGACCTGTGTCCTCCAGTTTATATAAAACAGACCTCGCTTTGACTTCATTTGAGTCAATAAGGATACCACCACCACAGATTTTTAGAAGAGCCATATTGGGCTCCAACTTCAATCACCATAAAGCAAAAAGCTACTGTGAGGGTAGTTTGTTGGTCACTAAGTACTGAAATCTCCAATGCTGTAGAGACCTGACAAATTATCTGGCACAGGAGTTATGCCAAAAGTTAGAAACACAAGAAGAGAAAACCATGCTGCTTCAATGACAATTGAGATGCCACTGAAAGTATCCATAATTCAAAACACTCATGACATTGGCGGATACATTAGCTATGGCACCCAGAGCACTGATTTGGTATGAGAGGAGGGCCAAGGAGACTTGCAGGTTGTTCTTACAGTTTTAAGGTTGATAGCATCTCTAACATCTCCCTGTGCATATGATAGCAAGAATCTAGTTTATTCAGTTTTATGTTCCACATGGGGTCAGAGCTCTGCCCAGTGGGGAGGACAAGGACAGCCACATGCTGCAGAGTGTGAGGTGAGATGCTCGTCCTCCCACACCCTTCTGGTTTGGGAGGGCTTGGTGTAACTCCCCATCCTCCACACCTGTCTTTCTCTTCGTTTATTATGTCTTCCCATCTTGTTCTCTGCACCCATGGCTCTGTGCTTGCCGTGTCGCCTTTCCTCCTTCAGTACTTCCTGCCTTTGGGATGTCCCACGGGCACTCATGCTGGTCCTTTTTCTTCTTTTGATGCCAACATCTGCCCAGAAGGGTGCTGCAAAGGCTGGTTTCACAGCACACAACCCTGCCCAGCTCCTTCTGGACCAGGAGCTCCTCCTCCCTGGAAGAAGCTCTTTTAGAAATCACCATCTCTGTTACCTCTCATGTTTTGTATAACACCTTGCACTGTGAGGTCCGGTCCAGTCTTGGGTGCTTAGGATATATATACGTGCTGGAATTGAATCCTTCTAGTGGAGGAGGTAAAGTGGTAAAATAAAGAGCTTAGTGCACATTTTTGATGGATGATCCCATTTTTTCTGCCTGTCGCAGCGAGCCCAAGTGTCCCAGGCAGCAGAGTGGGATGCAGGAGCCTTTGGGTGCCCCCTGACACGCAGCGATGTGGGTCTGACCACTCCATCCTGCCCAGGCTTGCAGCGACCGACAGTTGTTCTCTGCTTCCATTTTATTTCCTTTGAAACTGGGGATAGGAAGTCAAGTTAGGATGTTCTTGTGTTTTGCAACTTTCAGGAAGACTTGAATTCAGTGCAAGCGCGTTTCCTTTTTCACAGACCCGATTAGCAAAGACGTGACACAAACTGAGAGCTGGTTGTGGGTTTATCAGTAATAAGCCCATTTTGGAGTGACGTTTGTCCTTTGTAAAGAAACAGAAGCTGTTTTGGTTTCTGCTTAGGTCCTGCTCCACAGGAGCACTCTTCCTGTGCTTGCCATGGATGGAGCAAAGCTGATCTGGGATAACCGGGGATTTCCTGCAGGTCCCTCTCCACCAGATCTCCGCTTCACTTCTTGCTTTCTGGCCACTGACATTCAAGTCCTTGACTCCTTAGGGAAATCCACGTAATTAAACCCTTCATTTATTACAAATAGCAGCCCTGTTCCTCCTCATTTCTTGCACCAGGTACGAACTCCCAAGAAATGCCCCCTTCTGCTGCCCAAATTTTCATGCCAGTTCTTGGCATACTCTCACCCTGGCTTCGAACCATTTCCAGCATCTCTCCGTTCTGCTGTTATTCCTCTTCAAGCTTCTTAATAACTGTTTGTGGCTTTTCCTTCCTTTCCCTGAGTTTCATATCTGCTCCTACCATTGCTTCCTTTCTCTGTACTTACTGTACAGCCTCTTTCCCTGTACTTTTTGCTCCCATATGTGCTGTTCTGTACAGCACTGACTTGTCCTCTTTGCAGAAGATGACAGGTAGCACCTTCTGCTCAGCTGCCTGCATCTACTTCAGGCTTCTTCCAGAGAAGGAGAGCTCATGGTCAGAATACCTCTTTGTATTATCATAGCACTTACCAGTCCTGTTCCTAAGTGGTCTCCAGGGTGGTAAATCTTCAACAGTCATAGGGCAAAACCCCATTTTTTGTCCTCAGGTGATTCCAGGCATGGGTATGAGGAAAGAATGAGGGAGAGTTAGTCAACGTTCATCCTAGCCCACCTACATCATTGCTGCATGTATTTTTCTTTTCTTTTTCTTTTTTTTTTTTTAATAAGCATCAGTACAATATATGTTTTTAAGAAGTAATTTGAAGGAAAGCACTGATCCTTCAGAATTCTATGGGAAGTGCATGGCACTGCGGGGCTGAGAGCCCTGGGTTGGAAGATGGGACTTGGCCCATGGGTGGTGGACGCAGGACCTCTCCAAGGCTGGAGTGAAGAAGATAGCCCTGTGTGGTGTGTTGAAGGGCATACAGCAATGGTGGGGAACGACCTGGTACTTAGGGAAATGATCTTTACAGTGGTGTTTTGAATTGATGCGTGGGACAGTGTGGCTTTTTGCACGGCCAAAGAGAAGGCTGTTGCAGCAGCAGTCATTGGGTGCATCCATACCTTACTGCGAGGGCAGTGAGAAAAGCCCATAGCTCAGCGATCCTGTGCAGAAAGGTCTGATAAATTCACCTCCAGCCCAGATGTAGGCTCCTATAGCCAGATGTGAGGGTGATGCCCAGAATAGTGCAAGTCAACCCTAACCAAGGTCCATCTCCATGTCTGCAGAAACTGGGAGGAACAGTAGTAAGACAGGCTCTATCTGGAGACTTGGAGGGTTTATGGTGTTTAATTTCATTAAGTTATTGCTGACAGCTAAGCTCCTAGGAGGAGATGCCATGTGCTGTGAGTCCAGCTGTGTTTAGGTCAGGGGGGAGCAAATAGGATGGGGTAGGACTGAGCTCTTCTGTTTTCTGAAATTTATGGAAGTGCCTTGTACCAGATTGCCACCATTGTTCTCATTCTAGAGCATCTCCCACCCCTGAAAGAAAAAAAGATCTTATTTCATAAAGAGGCACTTGCTCACTTGCTCCCAGCTGAACCCTCGCTTGTGCAAATGCTGCTGGAGGTGGCAGTGGCCGTGGACTGCGCTGACGAGGATATGACTGCTGTTCTTCTGTTTTCAGAGTACAGATCTGACAAGCACAGTTGGCTATGACAGCATCATTCAACATCTGAATGATGGCAGGAAGAACTGCAAGGAGTTTGAAGACTTTCTGAAGGAAAGGTATGGAGCTGCCTCTGAAAATGCGTTGGGTTGAACCTGGGAAGTAAGGTGGTGGCACTATTTCTACTCCTTGTATTCCCCTGTTTGGTTTGTGTCATGTTTATCTGTCCACTATGTTAAAAGGCCTTTGATTTTTGACTGATGAGGAACTTGTTTTCTCACACTGTCCTTTCCTTGGTGCTCTGGTATGAAGTCCATGCTCAGGAATTCTCAGCTGCGAGGCAGTGATGGTTCCCAGAGCTTGATGCTCACATTTTGAACTGGTAAGAAGAAAGAGGAATCAGAAGCAGTTTAATAATTTAATCTTACATGTTGCCAGACATCTGTACAGATGTGTTTGCAGCTGTTGGTGGCTTGCCCAGGCCACACTTTCTCCCATGAAGTTCAGCTTGCAGAAGATCAGGTGAAGACCTTGGCATAGGAGAGGCATGGCTTTGTCCTGAATTTACCTTTGTACATTATAGACAGCCCACAGATTTTATGTTAAAAAGAAGTAGTAGCATTAAATAGCACGTTTCTTAAGCAGAGGATATGACCTAAGTAGAGGTTCTGTGGCTAAAAAGGCACAACTGAGATGGTCTGGTTACGTATTTTGACTTTGTGGTTCACCTAGTTAGCAATGGCTAAATATGGATAGCGCTGTAGAACAATTCTGTTTTAATGCCATTTTGGTATTAAGAACTGGAGAAAACAAACCTCTGAATACAAGACTTGGCACAAAACAGCCTGGAACAAATGCAATGGGGATGAAAAGAGGGACAACCTCCACTTAGAAGTGTATAATACACCTACAACTGTCTAGGCTGTAATCCCATGTTCTGGGAAAATCTGGGTTTCCCAGCTGCCCAAGGAACCATCTGCTGAACCCTGAGAACCATGTTCCACTTGGAGAGAGTACAAAAAGCCTCCTCCACACCCTGTGCCCTGGTCCTCTTTGCTGTTGAAGGAGGTGTAGGTTCCCACCGACGTGTCTAGCCAGGAGGAGATTAGAGGCTGGACCTGGACTTGCTACTGGTACCCCTTTCTGAACATGGCCCAGTTCTCCATGTACAGCACAGCTCTTACATGGTCCCAGCTATGGAGAACATGCCTGTTGGATTTGATGCTTTGTCACAGAAGGAAGTTCATGGGAATATTGTTAGATAGAGGAAAAAAATTAATTCATAATCTTTATTTTTTCCATTTCCCTACAAGCTTTTGGAGTTTTTAGAGAGTTAAGTTACGTGAACCCAACTGCCAGACTCTAGAAATCAACAACATAGGCATCTGCATCTGTGTTAGAGATACAGGCATTTTAGGAAGCTATTTATTTCATACAGTAGACCTTCTAATGAAGGCCTCTAGCAGTACTTGTTTCTCTCCACTGATTGCAGACAGCTAGGGCGGCTTGCCCAGATGGAGATACTTACCTTTGACCAAGCAAGTCCAGCCCTAGTTGTCTGTACAGAGTTTGAAGAAACTGCAGAGCGCTGGTCATTCTTAGACTGCAACACATAGGCTTTCTTTCCCCCCTCGCTCTTTCTTCCAAGAGGGAACAACAAAACGATCTCTCAAAGGTGTTATTTATGCTACCTTACAAGATGTGGCCTCTTCTTCAGGTGTTTTCCCTAAGGACCAGAGGCAGGCAGGAAAGAGTACCTATTGCTTCATTTTAAAAAGTCCTGAAAAGCTGGGATGGCCCAGCTGAGCTTTGGGGTGGATGTATGGTGGCTGAGTGGTCTTTGAGGTGCCAAGTCCCTTTTGTCACATCTAGTTTAAATCAGTCAAATCAGATTCAAAAGTACTTTGTGTGGATGGACTGAGATGCCGATGGCTGAGATGCAGAAAATGTGTGATTGCACAAGCCTTGTTCCCAGAGGAAACTGAGCTAAAAACTACTTGGGTGACTCACCTGGCTGCATCTAGTCACCAGCTGCACTGGCTGCTTAGTCCTCCATCTCCCACAGAGGTGGTCCTTGCACCCATTGGCCATGGGGAGATTGGGAGAGCAATGCATCAGGACCAAAGACACAACAAAACAAAGCGTTTTCACTAGAAAGGCTGTTGGGTAACTGCAAACAACAGTCTACCTTCAGCCAACCGTCCACAGTTGGCTTGCAGCAGGTCAGAAGATAGGGAGGGTGTTAAGAGCGGGTCTTGGCCTCTGCTGCAAGCAGGTATCCCTTTCTAAAATAAGAACTTCTTCTCATTTCTCTCTTTCCTCAACAGAGCAATTATAGAAGAAAAATATGGCAAAGAGCTCATTAACTTGTCAAAGAAGAAGCCCTGTGGGCAGACGGAGCTGAAGTAAGTTCACAGTCCTGTGTGTGTTTTGCTTTTATGGGTGTCCTTACTTGGAGCAATGAGGGAGGAGGAGAAGGAAGGAGGCTGTGAGAGAGAGAACAGTGTTGAACTGTGGTTGGAATACTACCAGAAGATGATCTGAAATCAGTCCTGTGAATGAAAGCTGCGTAGTTGGGTTGGCCTTTGCCAATAAATGAGTTGGACTCCACCAAGTTCCCACCAGATGTAGACTAACCAAAGCATCACAGATGCTCAGGCAAGATGTGGGCTGGTGGTTCAACAGAGGGCCAAGGATCATGAGACCTTGTTTTTCTGGCCAGAGGGAAATACAGGTACTTCCTTGACTCAAAGAAAGCAAATCTTCAAAGCCCAGCATGTTACCACCCTGTAGGGTTGCTGTGGCTGCTGCGGTTGGCTCTGTGAGTGGGTCTCCATTTCCCCAGTAACCCCTGTCACCATCTGCTTCCTGCTTTGTTTCTGTATTTTATACATGCCCGGTCTGAATTCTCTGATCATTTATTTACAGTTTTATATTGAGGTGTCACATAAAATGTCTCTGAAATCTGTATTGTACAATGTTAATAGGGAGAAAAGTTCCCTACATTTCCAACCTCTGGCCAATGCACCATGTAGAAGGTGTTCATATGTCCAAAATGATTCTTTTAGGCAGTTGCCTGAAACATTTGTTACGAAACTGAGAATTTTTAATAGCATCCGATGTTCAGGAAGATGTAAAGCAGATCTCAGACCAAGTGAGCTGTGTTAAACTTGCTGGGAGGGAAAAATCTGGAGGTGTAAAGAGGGTAAATAAACCTGCTTCGAGCTGCTTTGCCTGGCATTAAGTGAGGGACTTGCTACATGGTTTGGGAAGGGTGCTCTGCTGATGCCTGTGCCTGGCGGTGCTTTCTCGCTCTTTTTAACGCTCTGCCTGTGTTTTTCAGCACGCTGAAGAGATCCCTGGATGTTTTCAAGCAACGTAAGTAATTCTTTGTGTTTCTCAGGATACTTGGAAACACCAAAGCCTGCAGGCAACTGCTTGGGAAGAAAATAGCAGAAGAACCTCTAAGCTGGTGTGATGCTGGGGTCAGGCATAGGCTGTCCTCCTATGGCCCAGCTCATCCCAGCACATGGGGTTTGGGACCAAGTGCTCCAGGGCACGGGTGGGAGAGTGGACCAACAGGGTGTCCTTTTGGGGGTCTCTTGGGCTTTCAGGGCTGGCTGCAGCTAAGAGGTCGTGCTTGCATTGTACATCAGAACCTATGCATGGGAAGCTCATCTGAAGTTTGTTGGACTGGCTCACCTTGCCCTCTTCACACTCGTATGCAGTAATTCTCATGTCGAATCCTGGGTTCACTTTTGGGCCCCTCACAACAAGACAGACCTTGAGGAGCTGGAGCGTGTCCAGGGAAGGGCAAGGAAGCTGGTGAAGGGTCAGGTAAAAAGTTTTTGCTTGCTGTAACAGGTGCAATTGTTGC
>JANZLP010000065.1:75808346-75819926 GCA_026930925.1 Chelictinia riocourii | reverse complement strand
GCCTGCTCAGTACAGAGCGCTAAGTTTCAAAATGTAACTTAACGGCAGTAATAAGAGAGTTTAAATAGAAAAATGAGTGCCCACACTCTCTCTTGCCCTGCCCTCCTTGGCAATGCAGATTTCTCTGTCTCTAGGCAGGGCCAGGAAGGACAGAAGGTAAAGTGGCCAGCATGACCTTCTACAGGAAAATGCAGCGCTCAAGACGTAATGATGTACTTAGCTGTATCTCGTTAAGCCACCAATGGTTAATCAGCAACGACTGATCAAGGCAGAGGCAGAGCAGCCCTCTTGTCTGGTTTTGCTTGGAAGCTGTTAGCGTAACCATCGTCTGCATCCCTTTCTCTCAACACACTCCCACACACCTCTAGCTGGGTAGCAAGCCTGCAGCGTAACGTAACCTGCTCGTCCGAGTTTGTGAGTGTAAAGACCCAATTTCAGAACTGAGATGGCTGCCTTTTATTCAGATTTTTCACTTTCAAACATCATAAAACCTTATTCTTTCAGAATTAGGGGTGGACACATGGAAATTTATTCTGGGTGTGTCTGACAGAGCAGAGTTCTCCTAAATCGTAAAGAAAAGAGCAGCTGGCAGTGTTTGTATAAATAACCTGCCTCTGTTTTGCCCAAGCCCTGCAGGAGACAGCTGTCAGTGGAAGTAACTAATATTTGCTTAGATTTTTTTTCAAAACTGGAAATCTGTGTCTATTGTTTTTAATGTTCCAGCCATGAGAAGATTAAGTCATGTGAATGTATTCCATAATTCCACTCTGTTCTGTAATTGCTATTTACTTAGGGATGCAAATTACAAAGAAGCATAATGAGAGCCATAGCTCTCCAATTTGTTTCACTTTAAACAAACAAGACAAAAAAATGGGCCAAGGCAATAGTCCGTTTTTTCTGTATGACTCAATACAGTTCAAGGCTCTGTGTATTAGAGTTCATTGAAAACACACTTAACTGCCATAAGCTTTAAATCAGATGATAAACCAAGGGAAAATCTATACACTCCATAGTTTTGAATCAGAAAGAAGGATTTTTTACACCAACTAGTAGTGGGAAAGTCAGCACGTCAGGTTCAGTGGTTTGGGATGTGGTTCCCCCTATTTATCTTGCAAAGGCCTTTGCAGTTCCTCTCCCTGATATCCGGCAAAGCAACTGAGAGTTTTATCATGGTGTGGACTTGTTTTTCTTGTCCAGTATCTCCTGTGAAGGAGATAGAAGTGATGGGAGAGCACTGTGATAAAATTGAACATTTAGGTGAAACTGGCTTCTCTTAGTCTCTCTTCTCTTCAGTGCATTCAGGCCCTACAGACACAGTCGTAACGAGAATGCAAGGTGGGGAGGGAGAAATTAGCAGACAGACAGACAAATAGTTGCTGTACGTGGCTGAATGGCCCAAAGAAAATGGGAGAAGATCCTTTCCTTAAATCAGAATTCATCCCAGATGTTGTTCAGAATTAGCTGCATTTGCCTTAGAAAATGTAAACATGTTTTGCTTTCTTTTTTGTCCTGGTAGACAAAAGTGAGTGAGTGAGTGGCTGTGTGGTGCTGAGTTGCTGGCTGTGGTTAAACCACGACATTTTTGCAGAGCAAAGGTTTTTTCCAATTTGGTTTAAGTTGTTAAGCAAATACTCTAGGGGCTATAATATGTCCAAATACAGTGGTATAATTACATTGTTATTCTTCTAAAGTGGAGTTAAACAGAGATAAAAACAGCCTTGCAATGAATTGAATATGTTTTTCTGATTCTGGTGTGGAAAATGGAAAGAATAACATTATTGAACAAATTTTCTCCTGTCTGCTGTGCCACACCACTAGAATACAGGGGATGCTGATGGGTTTAATCGAGGCAGTACCATCTGTTAAAGACCTTAATATACAATGACCTGATAAAAACAACAATGACCAGTATAGTTAATAATAGGTTTGTAAGTTACATAGATTAATTAATTCATGTTATTTCAACTCTGACAAAAATAATCTTTATTTGCATAATATAGTTGAACTAATTGTGTATTTTGCAGGTCAGTTCTCAAGAATCTGGAACAAAACCATTGACCTTCACATTCATACCATCCGTTGGACGACTTCCAACTCATTTTGAGGTTGTGGATGTCTCTAAGTTCCTTGTGACAATTCCAGAAGAACCAAAGGATCTGAGCAATCAAGAAATTATAAATAAGGTAGATTTTTGTTTGCACTGATTTTTTCACTCTTTCAAAAGATACAGAAAATTTTATCCTGAGCATCACTGAACTGAAGCTCTTTCCCTTGAACTCTTTCTTGGCTTGTGCTTGGTTTTAATTACCAAGCCTACCAGGGATGCAGAATCATTGCGCAAGAGAAGGCTGTTTGTTATCCGCTCAACAGCCTGGTTTGCCTTTGGCAGAGCTTATACTGGAAGGAAACCCTTGCCCGTCTCAATATTGTCCTCTGTCAGTCATGCAAGGCTATATTCTTGGCAGATGAGGGGGGATTCCTTCCTGATCTTCAAGGGAGCAAGGCTGGTGTGCGAGGATTGTTACCGCACAGGAACCGAGCAAGAGTTGGTCACTGGATGCTGGTCACTGGTTTCAGCAAACGCTGGCGCTGTGGCTTCCAGCAAAGCTGCCAGTCCCTTTCATAGCTGCGTTAGTAACGTATCAAAATGGAAGCCTGCTTTTTGTTTTTCAAAGCTTGTCCCCATGATTTCCTGTGATGGTGGAGCCAGCAGCGCAACATTCCTGGTTCTCCTTCCCTAAGCCAGCCTACAGTATTTGTTATTGCTTTCCTGCCCCACAACACTTAGTGGCCTCTTGTTTTATTTCATGCTGCTTGAAAGGCAACTACAACCCTCAGGTTAATAATGCTTAGGGTGATTCTGCTCTTGTGTAACAGCTCCTTCCCTGGGACATTGCTGGGCTGCAGTTCTGGGTATGCTTCCACGTAATAAACTTTTCACAGGATTTCACAGCCCCCTGACCTGAATCTGCTCCAGCATTTTCAGTGTCCTATCTGTCCAAAAAGCTTTAGGTCTGGGCAGAGAACAGTTGTGTTTGAAGAGTTATGCACTGGAATATTGTCCTCAGGATAATTGCATTTCCAGCCACTCACTATTGGTTTTACTGTAAGTAATGCCCTGGGTAAAGCAGAATCCAGTCTTCCTGACATCTGTCTCCCTGTGTTTCTCTGTAGGCAGAGAAAACTATCCTGGCAAGTGATGCAGTACTGAAGCCTTCGTAGCACTGATTGCTCCCTTTTCTAAAAGGTCTAGAACCTGAAGGATACTTAAAAAAACCCAGCCAACATCAGTTAATGAAAATAATACCTCCAAAGTCATATTGGTGGTATCCCCCTTTATGGTCCAATATTTTTTTAAAGAACTGAGCTCCAGAGACTTGTGGAGCTGTGAGTGAATTGGAAATTTGTAATTATTGTATTCCTCAAGCAAGAGTCAAATATGAGCCCCATCTACAGGCTTTCTCTTGCAGTACACCTTATTTCTATTCTTTTTACCTGATTCCTCCTTCAAGAGAAATATGATTTACCATAGTGGTTTCAATATTGAATGATTTGGTGATGTGTATGTCGTATGCCTAGCTCACCCTACTCCTGCTCTCATCTAAAGCTGTTAAGAGGTTACGTACTGGAAGTGGAAATGGCAGAAAATACGAAGAACAATTGTGGTCTGTGCTGAGAAGACTGAACATACAGTAAAGCTCTCTGACCTCAGATTCTTTGTCTGCTCTCTTCAGAGAATGCCCTGGCTTAAAGGCCTTTGTTTCTTCATTAATATGTATAGGTTTTGATGCTTAATTAATTTTGAGAGAGCGAGCCCTTGGGATGGTCTGATGAAAGGTACTGAACAGCACAACTTCACAGGATTATTAGTACAGTGGAGCATTACTGATGTGAGAGCTGTACAAACGTATTTCTAAAGCTCTTGCAGTGCCGTACATGATACATGCTGTGTAGTAGCTAGCCAGTTTAGTGTAGCTGCTGTGACATGAAATCCTGCAGAAAGCTGTTATTTTGCAGCACTTAATCACAGCTGGTACCTAAGGATGGTACCGTTGCATACAGATCACCAAGAGTGGTTACTAGGAGTGGCCCACAGCAGCTCTCTCCAGACTAAGTCCAGATACTTCCTGCTTGTTCCCCCTCGAGAGGGGGCTGGAGAAGATGTACTTGGTACCCCTTAAGGGAGACAGTTTTATACCACACAGTCACTGCAAAAGTGAAGAGTGTTTTGGACCTTTCACTGTTTTGGTTTGGTTTTTTTTAAACCATATTTGCTGCCCCAAAAGCTAGTGCTGTAATATTGATGTAACTAATTTCTAGGTCATGTACGGTGGGCGTGCCATTGATAGCTTTGATCGTCGCATTCTGACCATCTATATGGATGAATACCTCGGTGATTTCATATTTGACACATTCCAAACGTTTCATTTTTATAAAAATGACAAGGTTGATTATAAAATTCCACAAGGGACTCTAAAAGATGACTTTGTTGGTAAGAAATGCTTTTCCTGCCACATAAGTTAGCATTAAAAAACCAAAAGTCTACTTACAGTGTACATTCTCTCCATACGTCCATTGCGGGATATGCGGAACTTGAGGCATTGCATGTGTATGTATTGCAACGTTGTAATCCACTGATGAGACTGCTCTTGCTTTGTATGAGCAGCCCTTGGTAATGTGATCTTACCAGCCAGCTCCTCATTTCTTTTAAAAAAAACCCCAAAAAACTCCCGCCATCGGTTAAGTTATCACTGAGGATTAAAAAATGCTTTAATTCCCTGACTCATTGAGTCTTCAGACTCCCATCAGGACATGGGCAGAAGTGCTCATGAGTAATGAAACCAGTGGTGACCTTCTGCTGTGTCTGCAGGGGATTCGAGAGCAAGTCCTCCCAGTTAATTCTAACTAGGGTCCACTCTTCTATTTTCAACACACAGAAACTAGGCAGTCTCACTTGTGCATTTTTGCATTGCTCAGAAACAAGTTATTTATTTGCTGAGACAATGCAATAAGTATTTTATTTTTCATTAAACTTAGTTTCCTAATTCTTTTACTTCTTTTTAGACATACACTTTTTCTACTTGGAACACCAAATAAAGCTTCAGTTTCATTTTATTTTTTATATTTTTAATTGGAAGGTGATTTATTTTCAGATAAAGAAACCTAATGTGAAGAATAGGACTTCTAAGCAGCAGCAAGCCCTAGGAGGCTTCTTGCAGGACCAGCTGCTCCAGTTGTTAAACTGTGTTGATATATTCCTATGAAAAACATTGCCTTTTTTTTGCTTTTTAGAGGCATGCCACAGAAAACAGAGTACTATATGTTAATTTTGATGTATACTGAAGCTTCCAGTTTGCACAAGGGGGAGAGGGGGAGCCTGCTGTAGCCATTTTCTTCCTCAGGTGCTTGATAGTGAGAAGCAAACATGGGCAGCTGAAGATGTTTTATTCTAGTTCTTCCTCAAGAACACCTAATGGGACTAAAAGGGTAACATCAACTGTACTCCCTCTGCTTCTTGGAGGTGACAGTAGGAGAAGACAGGTTATTCAAGTAGTCCTTGGAGACACCTCCCATCACATTGCTTCTCCAACATCCAGGAAATAGGGGATTACCAAAGTTTTTTACTAAAGATAGACTTTAACTCCTCAGAAAAGGAAGTCCTTTGGCTGACTAATCAGTTCAGAAAAATGCATAAACGTCCACCTCCTGCTTGGCTGTCACGCACAACAGGGCAATAGGACTTTGGCATCGCTGGATTCAGCTTCACAACGTACTTGAATGATTCATTGCTCTAGATACAATCATTTATGGACCGAGTTGTCCAGGGGAATGACTACAACTTTCATCATTGGTAGAGGACGATTTTTCTAATAAAGCCAATCCCTATACTCTCTGATGTACCCACACTAAAAACTGCAGGCTGTGTATGCCATGTGTGTTTGTGGTCTCATCCAGAGCAAGGGAAAAAAAAGAACTGATTTGTGGATTGTCTTCATGAATATGTTTACTGTGTCCTTGGAAGTATCTCCGCTTGGCGACCATCAGATTTCAAGAAGAGGCATTTTACATATTTTCAATAATTTTGGATCGCACACTTTTTTGGAGTTTCATCATTTACATGGGCCCTCTTTCTTTCATCTGAGAAGATTGCAATGATCATTTGTGGTCTTTTTCTCAGTACTCATTTAAACAGTATTTCAAATTATAATAGTCATTCAGTGAAAACAATTTGTCTAGAAATGCTGAAGGGAAAAAGGGCACTGCCACTTCTTTTCTCCTAATTTACATGAGGACATTTCTTGCTTTGCCTCAAACGGGATCCATATCTCATTTCCAGTTACCACTGGACTCTGAACCTCAGTTGCCCCAGCTGCAAGCTGCCCAGATACAGTCTTCACAGGTAGGAAGAAAGCACGAGTAATACCTCGGGAAGGTGATCCCGTGTCTGGGCATGGCTTTTGGGCCAGAATCACAGTCCCAAGAAGAGCAGTTGGGAGCTGGTGCAGGGGTGAGACATCTCTGACAATCTGCACACCAACAACTGGGAAGTCAAAGAAGATCCAACAACTACAAAATATCCAAGATGTCAGAGTTACTGCACCACTTTTAAGTATTTTAATTAATTTGTCAATTAATTAGCACGCTCAAAGCAATGTCAGCTGGAAAGGGATAGCGTGTAAGCATAAACTAGACTGTGATTTGTTCCGATTCAGCTTGGTTTCAGGGCATGTGAGATTTTCCAATAAGACCAGGTCATGCGTGTCTTTGTCCACGAAGACAGAGAGTGGCAGTACGGCAGCAAGGCAGCAGCCTGTTGTAAGATCAGCGTGTGGCTCTGTCTGATGAGATTGTACTGCAAACTGCTTAAGATGAGGTGAATTTGTAGTGAGAAGACACAAAACTATAGGTCTGTGGATTTCTTTCACCCACCTTGAACTGTAGTCAGTACTTACTGACTGCCTACCTTTAAATTACTGCATACAACTAAATGGAGATGGCACATACCATCATATATATTTTTAGCGTCATTAAACATCATGTAGCTATTTCAGTCTGTTCAATAGGCCTAGGATCTGCAAAGATGCTGGCATCTATATTGCTGCCCACTTCTGAAAGTGAAATGGTGCTAATGATACCCAAAACAGCAGAGGAAAATGTATGCTATTTTATGACACAGTCACCGATAGAGAGGAATGACCTTCAGATGTAATGACTGTATATTTAAGTACCTACATTTCCCCAGATGCTTGCTCCAAATAACAACAGGGTCAAAAGACAGGGTCAAAATGGGCTGAATTGCAAAAGTACCGTATTTAGCGTACAGTCTTGAGGCGGATATGTGACATTCCAGTCATAGCTGATAATACCTGGCTCAGGTCTCTGTGTAGCCTCTTAGATCTGCAAAAATCCCTATCTAATGTCCCTTTAGGTAGCATTTGCTGCTGAACAGCCTCTTACTGCCTCCAAAATGTGGTGCTAATTAACGTGAACCAAGTTACAATATGTGCTAAAGATTCCAGCTTTGTTACTTATTTAATGAGCTTCGTGGGATTTGAACATGAGGCTCAAAGTAACAGGGGAAACCTCATAATTAGTTTCAATTAGAAGAAGTTCCTACGCATTACAACTATTTGATAAACTGCAGAGGGAAAAAGAACTACTGAACAGATACAAATCACTAGCTTTGTTTCATTTGTTATTATACTTATTTTCTTCTTAATTAGTGCTGATTGGCTTATGATCCTAATTAATGCAAAGGAATTTGGAATGGTATACAATGGTATGGCTTAGAAGATGCCAGAGTGTACAACTGCTAAATTATTGCTAATTGTTATTTACATGAGGACAGGAAGACTAAGTAATGTGCTGCCTAATTAGCATTAAAGATATGGTTTCCATTTCCAAATTAAATGAAGGCGAATGGGATAAAAATCGTTACGGTTACCAAAAAACCCCTCATCCTTCTCTCTGAAAGTCAATAGTTGCATTGCCAACAATTTTTTTTTTTAAAGAAACAACCGAAACCAGCCAAGAAATAAAAGACCTTCAAGAAAATGTAGACGCTTAATCCAAAGTGGACACTGTTAAAACCTTTTCAGCTGCCGCTTCAGAATGTTTAAAGTTGTATCTATTACAGGGATATATTACTAGCAGCAAGCACTGTGCCAATCTTAATTAGGGAAGACCGTAACTATTTTAGCAGTTAGCACAGGTGTGCCCAGCCTATAGAATTGCTCTGCTTCAGTGCTTACAAAGAGCTGGTGTCTTCAGTTACTCCCTTCAGAGCTACACAGGAAAGCATCCAACTCTGACACACCGGAAAACTCAGACAAAATTCCTGATTTTTATCCTGGTTTGGCCACTGACTACTGGTTGGCCTTCGTAGTCGCTTCACCTCTGCTTCATCTTCCTCCAGGGACAAAACAAGGCAAGAAATAGTCTCTTTGATAAAGCCAGTGGCACTGATAAAGCACTTGTCAATACAGCAGATTTACACACCCATTTCACAAGGTCTCTACAAGAATTACTTAATTCTTTGAATACGTAAAACGCTGTGTCAATGTCATGGTAATTATCTCACTTTTTTATTTTTAATCACTCAACATTGGAAACAAGATAAAAAGTTTCAACATTAAGATTTATGGAAAACTTATTATGTGAGAAAGGAAAAGCCCAAGGCATTTAAAGAAAACTCCAATTTTTTTTTCTTCCTGTATATCAGTTTTGACGGGTCTCAAACAACATAATGTGCAGTGGCTGTCACAGGACTTCTGTTTGCACTGCCATTTCTGCAAAAATAGACATTTTAGAACTTTAATGCTTTTTTTTGGTTTGTTGCTTTTCCTGCTCTCCTGTACCTTGGTGCCAAGGGAATAGCCAGGATGATCTAATAGGGCTTTTCTATCTCTAATTTCCATGATTTGATGAAAAACTATATTCTGCACACTTCTCAGCCCCATATACAAACATTATTCTTGGCCACTAGTCTACGTTTAAGGATGTCATTCACTTCTCAGGGTTTCTAAAGGTTACATTTTTATACATATATAAACATGCATATATTTGGTCTATAGTACCTCCATGTCAATTTTCTTTTTTGAAATAATTTGAAATAATAATAACAAAAAAATTCAACCCAAAATATCTTAAAGTCAGGGAGACTGTAGGTATTGGATGTTTTCTGACCAAATACTTTTATACACATACACATCTATGTTATAAACATACACACGTATAAAACAGGACACTGCCTATGCTTGTCTGAGTTGCCTTGTTCCAGTTTGCTTCAGGGCTCAGAGAGTTTGTGCTTCGCTGCCAGCAAGGGGCCTTTCATTTACCAGATCAATGCAGATAACTCAGCACAGCCCTGCAGTATTGCTGAATGAAGATGCAGGCTTGTGCATGAAAAATACACAGTTTTCCTGAAGAAAAATGAGCACTGAAATCTGAGCAACAGACTTTTCTGTGACCAGGCTGCACTTAAGGCTCTGATCCAGCAACACAGACTGAGTCCACTTGAGCTTCGTTCTCACTTACATGAAGTCCCCTTTCAAATTATAAAAGAGGCATTTTCCCCTATTAGGGTTTTAGCCTGCCAAACCTATCAAAACAAGACTTGCTGGAAATGGGAATGCAGCCCGCAGCCTTTACTGATGCCACTTACATGCCTGAAGCTGAGTCTGTACTTAAGTTGCTTGCTGAATCCTGAAGGCCTTTAAAAGATTTTATTTTTGTCTTGAGCGGCGTTCACAGTCTTTCATCCTCACCATAACTCACCCCATGCTGCCTGCCCACACGGGGCTCCTTCTCCTCCTCCTGAGGAGCCTGGTAGCGGCTGCATGCCGCCCCGGACACAGCCACGGTGGTCCTGCAGCGATGGGTGACACCAGCATCATGCCCACGGCTGAGGATCCATCGAGAAAGACGGTGGCATATTGGCTGCTGCGCCTTTCCCTGGGCCATCATTTCCCATTTCAACGAGGTTTTCCCCAGGGGAACCATTCTAACATACTGCAGAACTACACCATGTTGCGGTCTCCCGGCTTTCAGGCTTTGGTTGTCTTCTACATGTCCCCTCTGGCTTACCTCTCCGCTGCCATATTCATATTGTTTAACCTCACTCTCCTCTGGGTCTCTCCAGGTACAACAGCTCCTGCTCTATGCTTTGCAAATGCCCCCAAGAAACCTTCCTAGCTTCACCGTTGTGCCGAGGACTCCCAGCCAGGCTCTGCCCTGCTGCAAAAAATTCACCAGCTTTCAGCTCCCAACCTGCAGCCCCCAGTGCTTCTGCAGACCTCCGTACCCCCACCAAAGCCTCAAGGTCTTGCAGGACGTGCAAACGTGTTGAAAACAGATTTGTCAGCTAGGATAAACTCCAGCCCGCCACGGCGATGCTGGGGAAGGAGGAACAGCATTGGGCATCCCTTCGCCCCAGATGAAGCAGGGAGTCTCCAGCAATGTGCCTTCCAGCACGGTCTGCTGGCACACAGGACCTCGCATGCCGGCTGCTCCTCGACACGGTCCCACACCTTCTCTCCTTGGGGAAAACCATGGCAGAGACACAACGGGAGGCAGCAGCAGGGCTCCACACCTTCCTGGCACAGCAGGTGAGTTTCAGTGCATTTTCAATTCCCATTTAATTGTCGTCTTGGCCTGGCTACTGAACAACTGTTTTTTTCTCAATGGATTTTGCCAAGTTAGAATTTTTTTATTGTCTGGTTTAAAGCATAATCTGGCTGTGAGTGAAATTAATGGTTGTTGTATTATTCATTTCACCTGGAGCAAGAAGAGTTCTATATATTTACCCAGGACCTGATACTAGCACTTACCAAAGGAGCATCTGAGAGGCATCAGAGCCCTATGCTTGTTATCTTTGGTTCAGTCAATTGACCGACATTCAGGAGTAGAGCAGAAAAACTCTACATTCTTCATTTATCGGCTGGGGGAGAAAAAAAGCCTCGGGAACAATGTGGATTAAAGGAGACATTTAAATTTGGAGGACATTTCCTGAGCATTATAAGAAATTTAGATAAGGTCACATTGAAGAACTCCTTGAATATATATCTTTCAAATAATTTCTACCTCTCCAATGACACACTGACAACATTAATAAAAATCAGAGGCTATGAACTAAAATCAGAATCTGCCTCAAACTTACGAATCCGGATGCCCAACACAGGCAGGGGCTGCGGGTGGGCAGCATCCCCCTGCCCTGCCTCCCCCCACACTGCCTGTCCCCATTCCCACACGAGGGGGTCCCACGCCACATTCCAGCCATGCTGGAGGCCAAGGAAAGGCACGTGCGGCCGCGCCGGGGAAATGCCGGGCATTGCTGGGATTACAGCCCGCAGGCTTGGGGGTCCGGTGGCCCCCGCTCACCACGGCCCCCTCCTCTCCTTTGCCCCTCTCCACCCCATCCAGCAGGATCGGCCCACCAGTACGATGCCATGCACCCACATCCTGCAGCTACCAGCCATACTGGAAACCAGTAAGGTGACAGTCGACCCACTAGCGGAGCATTGTGTTGTGTGGTCCCTGAAGTCAGAGAAGGGAGCTTTCCTCTCCAGTACGGTCTCCTTT
>JANZLP010000065.1:75468628-75480331 GCA_026930925.1 Chelictinia riocourii | reverse complement strand
TGCATTTGTGCAATGATTTTTATAGTTACATATGAGAGATCCACCTAAACATAAACGTGAATTCCTTATTCAATGTCAAAACTCATTGGTAAGTGGAATTAACACTGCTCTCATGGCTTCCAGAACAGCTGAGTTTGGCAGAACTCAAATGCTGTGGTAATTATAAATGCAAGTAATCTGACCTAGTGAAAAACAAACCCTGCAAAGATATGCCCATGCAAGCTGATGCAAACAGTAGGGCTGGCAGTAGCCAAGAAAGTTTTCTCCAGGCAACATAGTAGTATTTATTATATTACACCTATCTGTACTGAAGAAAAGAGTAAAATTTGGAGTATTTTGAGGATTTCCTATTATGATCAGCAGCAGATGGGGATATACAGGCTATTTCCCACAGGAAAAAGCCTTTTATACTGACCCTGCACTCCAGGCCAAAGGGAGGCTGTGGATGTGCACACAAGGAGACCCACTGTACTCCATTTCATCTTTGCTGTGGGTAGCGAGGCCATAAAAGCACTTTTGCTATAATGATTATTGGTAGTTAGGTGGTTAGGTTATGGTTATGTTTAAGCAGCACATTCAGCATCACATGCATAGGGGGCTGTGAACGGGGGAGACACACTGGAGTTCAGCAGCCAACCAGCGTGAATCGCAGCACTTAACTTGCAATGCAAAGACACCCTGGAGATGCTGCGTTAAATCCGTGTGAGACTGCTATGGATGGCACAAGGACAGTGGTGACAGCCTGCAGGGCACGCTGCTGGCACTGCGCCACCCAGAAGGAGGATATGGCCATTGGGTCTTGGCCGCAGGGAGTGCCCCGGGCATCCTCTTGAACCTCGCACCTCTGGGAGATGCACACTGGTTGGGGTGCCACGTCACCAGTGAAGGATCTGCAGGAGAGGGTTAGCAGACTCAGTGGCATCCAGAAGGACAAGGCTGAACCCCGTGTCTGCATCAAGAGGAAGTGGTGGGAGATAGTCACCAGAGACACCCTCCTGGAGATGGAGGCCCCTATCTGCCAAACTCCAGAAGTTTGTTGCTTGCTGGGGGCTGAGATTTGGGAAGTTGCAGAGAGACTGCCAAGGCTCCTCTGGACCCTTGTGCTGTTACCTGTAGCTGCCCAACCACACAGCCACCACCACCTACAGCCAAGGGAGGCTTTGAGCATTTCCATCCATTTTAATGATTGATTAGTGGGACTGTAGAGGAAGAGCCAAGGACATCAGAATTAGGAAATGATAAGGTCTCAATCAAGAGGTTCTTATAGTCTCTTTTTATGGCTCTTACTGAAGTCCCTTATCTTCTTGGGTTGATTAGTAATATGAATAGACTTTGTCTTGCACAAAGAGATCATTTTCAACAACAGGTTTATTGCAAGATCTGGCGGTTGCATGCAATGAGTTTGGTGGTGCCAGTTCTGCGGCGGCAGGGCTTGGCATCAGAAACCGCCCTTCCTTCAACGTAGTCTTCGCACTTGGGGCGGCCCCAAGAGACGAGGGTCCCCACCGGCAGGGAAGCTGAGCGCTCCGCAGTGCTGGGGTCAGGGCTGTGCCTGGCTGCACACCTTCTGGGTATCTCACAACGTGCTGCGGCAGGATTGCTAGACGGGGAATTGTCTCCGGCACAAAACTTCCTAAGACCCAGACATGCACAAACACATCGTAAATTAGCAAACTCTTCAGATGAACTGATAATGTCCACCACAAACGCACGGATTGGAATGTGGGAGTGCGTAGCAGGGTAAGGCAGGAAGAGGGCTGGCTGCAGCTGAATGCACAAAATCCCCAAGCAAAAGGAAATACTCCGCAGACTTAGCTGTCACAACACAGAAAGCCTCGCTTTATTCCCTTTTCCTCCTTTTCTCCTCATGCATCACTCCAGAAGACGTGCTGTTCAGAGGGATATGTTAAGCAGGGAGAACAGGCTAGTTGAGAAATAATTTGCAGGCTGGGTATCTGAACGCTCAATTTTTAATCATTCTTTCACTTCAAACCCCCGTGCATTTAATATGGAGAATACATATATGAACATGCAGCTGAGTGTTTCCCTTTCCCGAAAACCAAGCATATTATATTAGAAATGGCCAGGGCTACTAGTTTCTGTGATAAACCTGTTGCAGATTTGGAACGTTTTGAATTCTGTTGCAGAGCCATCAGTGTTATTTTATAACAAGTATAAATATGGGTTCAGTGCAAGCATATACTCACAGCACTGAGAAAATAAATTATAGTATTTCAGTAGGAAGAACACATTTTCTTTGATCTATCTTTAGCCCTGCTTAGTGTCTAATACTGATCAATACCTTTCAGAGTGTGGTAATGGTCCATATTTAGATATCAACCAACTTAGCTGTACTGTATTTTGTACTGAGACAGCTGGTTCTTAAATTCTCGTATTGTCTTCCCACTGCACAACCTCAAGAAATAAACCAAAATATTATTTCATGGGAAGCCCTGAAAATTCTGAGGAAAACAAAAATCAAGAGTACTGAAAATAAATATTTTTTTCATGTCATATCTTCCACCTCAGCTGTGCTTTTTCCCGTCAGATGAAAATATTTAGTTTAAATTTTGTCACCAAAGTCCAATCCAAACACAATAAAATAAATTTTATGCTCCAACTCTTCACCTCACTGAGAATTCCACTGAAATCATCACAGTTTTGCAAAATGGTTCCATTTACTCAGAAAAGGTTTTCAGCAGGAAGTATGCTGATGCTTTTAAAACAGGTTTCAAAGTTTGATTTTTGGGAGGTATATTTGTGTCAATAGTGCTCCTAGGGTGGTAAAGCTACACCTCAGCGATCTCATGGTGATGGCAGGAAAGCCAAAAACAATGATATCTTAAGCTGATATTGATTTTACTTCCTTTCTTGCACAGATATAAGACCTGCTGTTACCACTCCCACACTACCGAGAACATGTGGTGGAATCACTACTCGACCTATTGTGTGTAGACACAGACTACCAGTTTATTGGACTTTTCTGGTTTGGGGTTTTCTGGATGCTCAGTGGAGTTTAACAATATGAGATGACATTTTCAACACAACCCAATGTCCCTGGGCAGAATAAATCCGGAGTCAGAGGAGTGCAGTGGTTTACTGAAGATTTATAGGCTGAGTTTTAAAGAGTAATAAAAAGTAATGTAATAATATGTGGCACTTTGAAGCCCGGAAGCAAAACTACCCTGATGTCTGTACGACTAATCCTAATTATGTTCTACCATTAAGTAATGCAATTATAAACTGTATCATAGATAAAAGAGTTTTGGTTGTTTTTCTTTCCTATTTTCATTCATTTAATTTTCTGATTTACCATTTCTACTGGCAACAAACATATTTCTCTTATTTTTAGACCTTGAGTAGCACCAGGCATAAGGAAAATTCAAGGCATGACTTTCTGGGGCAGCAGCAGAAGCGACAAGCATCTTCAGTGATCTGCAAGATCACATACAGATCTGATTATCTCAGGTGCAATGCAGCGTTAACTTGGCTGGATTGCTTCTAGTTCTGGTTTAGCAAAGGGATCCACTCATTCAAGCATATGCATTTCACTGCCATTTTATGGTAATGACAGCTCTTAAATATTCATCTGCTTAATTGCTCTGAGGAGCTTGTTTTGGTACTAATCAATTAAATGCACCATGCAAGACTCCTGCGATTGCAGCTTTTGCTTTTCAAGTTATGTGGTAACACCTGTATATTGCAGCTATTTACTCATGAAAAATGCACAATAGCTGCAGTGTTTAGATAGGATTGTAAACTTTTTTTTTACCTGAATGTATTTTTTTAAATGCAGCATCTCAAATTAGTAGCAAATTTAATGCTTTGTGAGAAGCAGAATAAACAAACTTTGCATTACCTTTTTCCCCCCTTGTTGACCTGTGCAGGACACTCATCGTTTCACTCATTTGTTAACAGATCCCCCCCTTTTTTTTCCCTTTAATGAAAATTAATTTCGATTCAAACCAAAGAAACATTTGCAAGATGGACATTTATTATTTGTATTAAAATAAGCGAGACTTTGAAATACAGTGGACTGTGACAACAGAAATGAAACCACACCATGTCCAAAAGCTTCCAGCTTAGGATTTGGGGGTTTAGGAATGAAAAAATGGTCAGGTAGCCTAGAAATGAATAATATAGTAGTCACTGAACCTGAAGTGGGTTACTTCTATTTTAGCTCTGAAAGAGGGCTTGTGTGCCTACAAACTGGCTCACTTTTTCTTGACTATATCAATTACTCCAACTAAAATATTATTTCTTCCTGCCTATTTTGCTTCTCTTATTGTACACACTGACATTAGTCAGATTTCTACTGAAAGGGTCAGTAGACTGAAATTAAAAAGTGCTTTTAGATCTCTTGAAATTATTACATCAGTGTGTACAGGATTTTTGCCATTTACCCTTTATGTTTCCAAAACATTTCCAATTTAGATTTTGATTATGCCATTCTAGCTAAACATGTATTAGAAAAATTACAAAATTACAACAAAAACAGATTAAAAAAAAATATATCTTTCCAAATAAATGAAAACTATCTTAAAATTTTTTCTTTGGCTTTTTCTTTATTCAACCTGCAGATTTCCATACGTTAATATGGCATAACTTCACATAGGCAAATCTGACCACCCAGGGTGGAGCAATTTATTACAAAGATAAGAGAAAAATTCCAGACTCAAAGGGAATGATGTCATACACAGGTTAGAGAAGTGGCCAAAATCTAAGTTTTCAGATATAAAAACCTCTTTCCTGTATGGTACGAGATTTATAGTAGTCTGGTATCCTGCATGAATAACCTCGTGGATTCTCTTTATTGATTCCAGCTTGATGACAAATATCATTGCAGCACAGAGGAAGAAGGTGACGGACAATGGGATGAAGACACCGGAGAAAGGCAAGGAACACAGAAGAAAGTGGTTTGTAGTTAACATCAGAAAGGTTTTCCTTCTGGGACAGGTGCTTAGACCCCATGGCAATGTGTCAGGGTGAGAACCCCAAATAGGGGATGGCTCAGGCGGCTGAAAGCCTTGCCTGCTTCCTGTTGTATTTCTCCACCGCATTTCTCCCTTTCTTCATTCATTTGCAGTTTTCTTGAATTTCTTCCTTCCTCTTGGCTCTTTTTCAGTTTTTCACACCTTCTCAAGGCTGAGAGAGAACAATCCTGTTAAAACTACCAAATCTATGCTGCTTTCCAGCTTTCACTACAAAGACCCGTACCTACCTTTTGTCCATCTGCATCCATAGGTGTCCCCAATCTCATGAAGCAGGAGCTGTGACAGGATCTGCCATTTTCTGATCAGGAGGGGTGTCAGAATAACCTTATTCCTAGGCACCAGGGATGCTGGGCAATAGTAGGAACTCCTTTACTCATCCTTCCTCTTTATACCCTCAATAAAGGGATGTGATCATCACTTGATTTCAGGGAGCAAGGTTCCAGACTCATCTTAGCCATTATCTTAACTGTGACTTGAGTCTGGGTCCAGCTCTAATTGTCTCCTCCTCTACATTCTCTTTGAAAATTCTCTGTAGGATCAGGCACTTAACAGTATTTGTAGGTATACCTTGTTTCCCTTTGTATGTATTTGGTAGATCCCACATTAGGATCTTCTCCAGTTTGCCTTCAGATCCATTGTATGGAAATTTCCATAAAACGTGATTTCAAAACTACTGCTACTGAAAATTCAGAGATAGGGCTTTTGGTGGTGCAGATCAGGATGACAAGGCATAAGCTAAAACAATTCAGACTGAATATCCTATGAACTTACACATCTTTTCTTCCAGATGTAGCTATCTACCTGCTGTTGAACTTCTTGATGTGTCATTTCACTTCCGTTTCCCTAAGTCTTTCTGTACATAAGATAAGCATAATTATGGACCTCATTTCCTTTGGAGTGCTTTGAAGATCTGTGGGTAAAGTAAATCAGGTTATAGAGCTACATGCAATGAAAGGAAGAGACAAGGCAGAAAATTACAGCAACACTTTCTATGAAAGTGTCAGTGCATGTCTTTGGGTTTAGTTTTCTTTTCCTCATGTTTCTTCTTTCCATCAGGAAGATTGTCCTGTTGAACCATCAGAGCTATGTGATAATTTACTGTTTGTTAGAAAAGCTTTGTCTGAACCCTTGCAAATCTTTATTACATGGTCATGTGCCTCTCAAGATACTGGCTTGTGTAAACGTAGAAATAAAGCTGAGGTTCAAACAAGCTGAATTTGAAATTAGATACAAGAGACACACATACACACTTGTACATATCCCACAGTTTGTGTTCAACTACTAGCTGAAAGAGAGGTATCTCCATGTTTGAATGGCTTCAAATGTGGAAGATGTCTTAACCAGAGTTGATTGTGTTCTTCAATGTATAAAGAAGTATGTAATCCTATGGCATGTATTATATATGACTGACTGGGTTGTTTAATGGTTAATCTCTGTATTATAATTGTATGACTTTTTCCCATTATGAGGAAGAAGTTTGGAATTGCTGTATTTTCCCAAACTCAAAATCAGATCAATTCTGCCTTAGTGAAATATCCAGACTGGGGCAGCAATAGGCTATGAAATATCACCAGGCCTGTCCTCAGAATGCCACCAGTAGTTAAAAAATTGAAACCAGATGTTATTTTCCCCTTTCTTCTCTTTGCAAAAGAGACAGGAAGAAAGTAAGGTGGTGACTAACTCCAGCCCACTGGTGAAGGTAGAGCTCCCAGGGAAGCCCTAGATGGTGAGGGCAATTTTTTTATTTTGTACTAAGGAATCATTAGATAAAGAAGGTGAAATAAGAAACTGAGACCTGGAAATGCTGCCACTAGTACAGCCAAAAATTTCTGCTGTAGCTGGGTTTTTAAATTAGTTTTTCTGCGCTATTATGAGTAGGTAAAAAACCAGCAAATTTCAAATGTTTTTAAGTAAGAAATGCAGAGGAGACATGAAGTAGAAGCTTTTAAGCTCTAGATGGTGAGATGCTGGTGTAATTTAGTTGGGGATCTGCAAATCTTCATCACTGCTTGTCTTGAAGAGCAGCTAAACAAGGATCCATCAGGATTGGCAGTCAGTACTGCTCATCCGGTGGAGAAGGGCAATGGTTTGTAGGAAGGACCTTGGTCTCTTTTAGCTCTGTGTATAGCTGCGCTGCAGCACACGTTTGGACAACCAAATGAGCTTGGCATTTTACCTTCTGCAGGAATCCTGCTAGGTGAAATGTTTCTAGACAACCATTTGGTAGGACTTCTACCATGAGCTTATAATCCAATGTATAAAATACTATGATGCTTATTGAACAAGTCCTTTCATGCAAATATATATACACACATATAGTTAAATTAGACTGTGCTTTAAACCAGCATTTCTTTAAAAATTGTATATTTAAATTACCTATGACAAATAATAGCATTTACAGCGAGATGTGAAAATGTTGCTGAGGATGGTGCGGTGAGAGGCAAAGCTGCACTAACGGATCTTGTGAGTCAAGATAAACCTTGCACTGGGCAACATTCCGTGGGGCGTGGAGGGGAGAGGAGCTGTCGGGGCTGTACACCCCCTGCTGCCTCCTCAGTTCTTAACTGTTTGGGACCAAGGTTAGTAGAAGGACTCGGGATCTGCAGAAGCCTACCTTAAGTACTATCAATTTTCTAAGCAACGTTTGACATTCAGGTACCTCAGAGGTCCGTGAATTTGGGTTTGTCTTCAGAATATTGGCTAAAGCCAGGCTAACGCTTTTAGACTCTTCTGCATGTCTTCAGTGTACTGTAAAAATTCAGAGAGTTCAGTAACCAGTCCTCTCTTACATCCTGTCTACACAAATCGGTCCCCTGTGCTATGTTTGGAGAACAGAATCAGTCTTCAGACTAACACATTTTCCCCTGGCACAATTATACAGTTTTGCTCATCTTCAAAACATATGAATTTGATTTTCCCTGATTAGATGGGAAAGTTTCTTGAAATTATTTAAACTCAGTACAACAATATGACACTTCCACTCCTCTCTGCCATCAAAACAGGAATGAAGATGTTAGTTTGGGGAGCAATCAGGCAATCTAAATTATTCAGATCTGAAAGTTTTAAGTTAGAACAGTTTTTCAAATTCATTTGTATCTGGATTACAACAGGCTCAACCCATGTCTGTCTAATGAAGCTCCTGCTGAAAATCTCAGCTGGAAATTCAGGGAATCAAGTCTATCTATCATCTCAAAGTCATGATTATTTCATAAGCAACACTCAGTGTTCAGTCAAGTCTTTAACTCATCATTCGAGTTACCATAGTTTAACCATACAGGCATCTTTTAGAGGAACTCATGCTGAACATTACTTGATGAAGCTAAATCCCATTAGCAGAACAAACAGAACAAAAGTCTGTGTCCTGACACCACAATAAGGTATACTTAAATATTCACAAAGGATACAGGTGCAGATCTCTCATCACATATTGGAGCATATCCAAAGCCTCTAAGAAGAATATTAATAACCCCTTCTCTTGCATTTCTGTTGGAGGAATAGCTCAATTAGTTTCAGTCTGCTGTCTTTCCCTTATCTATTATACATTTGAGTGGTTATACTTTGTTTCTGAAAGTGCACATGGAAAGATATGCATTAACAAGGTAACAGTACACAGGGGAGCATATGGGCACCCTATACCAAGCTGCTCGAGCTGACAGAGACCTCCATCCACTTGTATGTGTAAGTACATTTTTTGCTCTTCTGCCCTTTCCCCATGTTGCTTTGCACATTGAGAACTGTCAAATGAAACTGGTTGGAAAGCCCTGTGCCCCAGGTACAGCCACCCCAGCCCGCTTTCTGGGCACATGCTATGGGTGGAATGAAATGAAAACACAATACAGAGAAGGACGAAAAGGGTTAAAGGAAGGGGAGACCTCAAATGGAGAGATGGGATGCTGGTGAGGATCATAAGCAACGTGGGAAACTGCAGCTCCAGCGAAGAAAACAGAGGTGGGAAGGGAGAAATGGTTAAACCTGACAGGAAACACAGAGAAAGGTCACTTCTTTTTGAACTGTGCTCTGAACAATTTTATTTGTTGTAATATATCTGTGGGCCTGTAAAAGAATGGGTCGTCTGTTAGCCTTTTGCCTTTTGATTTCCACTCCTACTGAGTCATGAAGGAGACTTGGATGATTAACGACCTAGAATCATAATTTGTGGTATATGCACATTCCCAAACACCTTCTAAAGTTCAGTGAACAGGTCAATTAATAACACCTATCACCCCTTAAAAGTGGGTTAATCATCTATGGGGGATAATACTGTACATATTTCAAACTGTAATTACCTAACGTGATGTTCTAACAAGGTTCATTTTCTATCATGCGATCTACCATAAATGTTTCCCATGTGATATATATAACATGATTTGACTTTTGAAAATCTTATAGACTACCATTATCTTCTAGGATACATATTACAAAAGAGACTAGAACACATGTAAAAAATATCAAAAGCATGTAATATAAGCTGGCCAGATACATTCAGTTAATAAATGATGGCTTAAGTTAAAAAATAATCATAATAGCTGTCAGAAAAGGTTTATTGAGTTCTACATTAAAATAGTGTAGAATTTCCTAGTCAGAAAAAATATATCTTCCATTCAGCTTGGAAAAAAAAAAAAACACCAAAAAAAACCCCTTCACAACTTTGTGGTTTGCAGAAATAACACTACAGAACTCCTTCTCCAAAACACGAGACTATTCAACTGAGGCTACAGAAAAAATTACCACCATCTGTTATCAGTATAGAGCATATAACACAACCAAGGAATTCTGTTTCTAGGCAGAAGGAAGGGTACCATGTACTGCAATAACAATATCACAATGCTCACTGGGAATGAATATTCTAAATATTCTAAATATTCTGTTTGAGGTAGCTCTGCTATGAGGCTGGGGATGTGCCTTGAATCATCTCTCGTTCCTGTTCAGAAAACACATTGCTAGGGAGTAAAACAGTCTGAAATGCTACTGGGACTGCTTGCATAGGGGATTGAGCCTTATTTGTGCTCTATTCTAGCAATTTCTCAGTCAGAGCACTGAACTGACTATGTGAATTTAGATTCAGTGTGGCTTGGCTTTATGTTTGTGTTTCTCATCAGAACTGAACTGAAGCAGGAATATCACTATCACTAACGCAGTACCCCTTTACCAAGGCTCCTGGGTTAGGGACAGACCCAAGTCTCTCAATTAATAGAGCTCTTCTAACTAGACCATCCTTTTTTTTCTAGCAAGCGGACTCTCCCAAAGTGCTTTATGAATTGCAACAGCCTGAAAGTCTTCTTGTAGTAAAAAGCCATTTAATTTTATAAAAGGAACTTTTTTGAATTAAAATATTTGTAAAAAAACATCACTCAAATCATGATCAATCACATTTTGGAGGTATAAATCCAGGTAATCTAAGTGTACTAGACAGCTGGAAGCATCAGGTAAGAAGGATAAAACTCCTTTTAAGGAATTTGGCAGATGTAGCCCAGATAGCTAAGGAAGAGCAAGTCAGAAGGTTTCTGCTCCTTGTTGTGACTGGGGCTTAGTCAAAATCGGCAGTAGCTAAACACAGCAAGTATTAGCGAAAGTACTCAGGCTCAACAGCTAAGACAATATTACACCAAGCAACATAGCAACATAAGGAAGAAGTTAAACATCCAGCCATCCACTCACACACACAGCAATCTCAATCTCTTTGATGACTCAGCCAGTACTTAGCACTTCATCTATGATAAGCAGCGTATAATCTTTGCACAATGGTGTAGCCTGTTATTTCTGCAAGTCTTCTCTCAGAAGTTTTACACAACCACGAAGCAGTGTTGTGGAAAGCATGCTGGCAGCAATACAAAGATCTCAGTGATGTGAAAGCCAAAGCCTTTATTATAAGCTGGGTGGTCAGGCTGCCAAGTAATGCTGTTTGTTAATGCTATGCATTACTAAACACTGTTCCTCTATGCATGATCTTTAAAGCCAATACTGTGGCCAAGTGGGCAGGAGACTAAAAATGGAAAACCTGTGGTAAACAAAATAAATAGAACCACTGAAAAATAATGAGAAAAAAAACCAACAACCCAACAAGTTACACGTTTAGGGAGGGTAGCAAAATGAGCGAGTTGTTTCTGAAGACCCGAGCTCCCCCAAGTTCTTTACTTTGCCTTAACTCAGTGTCACCTTGCAGGGAACGCATTGAAAATTAGCTAGGAGAAATGGAGACAGAGGCAACCTTGAGTCTTTCAGCTTCCATTTAAAAAAAAAAACGAAGACAGAGTGAAAATTGTTATAGTCACCAAGAAAAACATCACAGCATAGCGAGCGCACCAGAAACAGAGCTGGCTTCTTGGGTTTGCCAAGAGCCTGAGACAATATTGCTGAAGCGTGAACTGCTCATTCATTTCAGGAGCTGCTAACACCAACGCCATTGCTGGCAATTGCCATGGTATTAACCATTTCTCTACCTCCCAGAGCACGCAAAGAGGAAAAGAAACGTATTTTAGAGACAGCACTAATGCCTTCTCTTATTAAGGGTCTCGACCTGAAATGTGCTTATTACCCACAACATTTAATTAAGTTAGTAGGAATTAAGGAATGCAAGAATAGCTACTTCACATGACCACAGTTTTTACTTGGCTGAAAATTTGTTTGAGCTCCTTAGATGAAGATAAACAACTTTTTCTTCTCAAAGTTAGTATTTTTCAAAGCCCAAATCCCATCCAAACGGGAACAT
>JANZLP010000065.1:75131856-75142388 GCA_026930925.1 Chelictinia riocourii | reverse complement strand
GCTGTAGTTCTCCTTTGGTCTGCTTCAAATTTCTGAGCCAGAAAGTTATCTAAGTTACCTAAGAGTGGATCAATCCTGACTCATTCCAAGTGCTATCTGTATCAATAAGAGCATCTACAAAAGAACATAGGAATTCATAATAATGATCTTTAAAATCCTGTTCAGCTACAATCTCAGAACTTGAAGTACTTCAGTGTTCTGTCTGTATTTAGTGTTTGCTCCAGAGCACATTGAGAGCTCTGGCCGATGTCAGAGAAGAAGGTAGAAGCGGTGAAGTCATGGCTTGAGCACCAGCCTCAGCCATGCATATCAGTTAACAATTAACACATTACCTAGCACAGTTTGGGCCTGTTCCAATTAGCAAGCTTCTGGACAATCCAAAATACGATCCAGGGACTGAGACAAGCTCTGTTTTCAGGAAGCAGTATGGATGATACGGTACCATATTTGTCTTGTTTTCTCCAAAAGCATCCCAGTTGCCTTTGCACCTCCTGAGCATGTTTGTTTAGATAAGTCATTTACTGAAATAATAAAAAAAAAAAATTCCTGAAAAAATGTTCAAAAGGGAATACATGTTTTAGCTGAAGGTGAAGCTCAGGTTGGCCGCCAAACATCTTATGAGGTTATAGCTCTGGATACTCCACCCAAGAGGCAGTTTTTAACCTTAAGCTACCTAAATGTCTACGATGCTCATCTCTCTTAATTAAACAGTGACATTAATTTCATTTGTTGATCCCTTCTGTTCTTAGACTCTCCCTGTTTAATTTTCAAGTCTCCTACATTGATGGTGAATGTCCCGTTTTTCAAGGTGCTGACATCTGGATTTACGTGATCAGCTCTCTGACAAATTTTGAATTGTTCATCTGTGCAGATTTAACTGGTCATCCTGATTAAGAAATTTTCATTTTATGGACTGAACAAGCCACTTCCTCTGTGTTCCTTAATTAACCCAACATCATCAGCCTTTTCTTAAATAAAGTATCTTGATGATACCATTTGGAGGAAGTTTTCTTTTGCATTTTTATATATATACGAAATGTATTACTCCTTTGTCCAACTCAAAGTGCTGACAATAGTTGCCATGCAATGTACTATTCAAGCATTAGAAAAATAAGAAAACCCCTATGACTCCTTATTGATTGACCTACTGATCACACGGAAGGCATAGCAGAATGCTCAGTGTTTCAGCACGATCAAAGATTAAACGGTTGGGCACACAGACCAATCAGGCTAACAAAGCAAATATTTGAGGGCACCTTTTATGCAGGTGAAACAAATAATAATGAGGTGAATAAAATAAATTGCATGATGATAGCTGCTGAATGCTTAGAAATACACGTAGCTACCTAGTATATAAAAAGGGTCATATTCACAATAAATAGCAATACAATATGCAGCACAACACTTAAAAGATGAAGCAGTGCTATTACCCAGTTCCTGCCTTTAACAGGTGGGGGCCCTTAACGACTTCCAATATATAGGATCATGGTATATATTAATGGCCTCTAGCCATGTTTTGGAGAGAAGGCTCTGTTTCTCACTAGAACAAGTAGTTAATGTGCACAGAAAAGAGTGAAGACAGTATATATTATCATAAAAGGAATCTTAAATGTTAACAACTTGTTTTCTTAAGTAATAATGCCAGCTTTTTTTTTTTCTTAAGTAATAGGCAGTCCTTTGGCGTTCTTCAGAGTCTCTCATTTTGCTACTGCTACAAATAACAACATGCATTTAGATGTAAAACTTAAAGCCATATTTGAACTTTTATTTTTTATTTAGCCACACAAACTTTTCTATCCTGTACACTTGAAAAAATGGCTGCATTTTGGTCCCTGCCAAAGCCCCCAGTTCTAGTAAATCAATAGTCTAGACTCCACACAAGAGCTTTCCCAACTTAGCATTTAAGAGTTATAAGCATTTGAGAGTAGGAATGTCAAGGCCCTCTTCAGTCAAATCTATTCTGTTGTTTCACGCACATTTTTAAATCCTGTTCAGACTTCCAGTTCATTATTATTATTGCGATTTGCAACACTTCATAACTCCTCTATGTTTCATTGAATGTTGGTCTCAAAACTCTGCTCAAGCAATTTGGGATTTTTCTTGCACACCACAGATATGTATTTGATTTTTCAGGGCTCCTGTCCGGATATTAATAGATTCCTGACAACATTTACATTTCTAGCAAGGGTGAACTACATAGCCCCTCTGCAGACAACAGAAATACCCTAGCAGCTGGAAAAAACAAGCTCAAATGAAGACATCAGCATCATGAGACTCAGGCAAAACTCAGGAGCGGCTTCCTTCAATGTACATTGAATGGAGTTGTAAGCGCAGGGGCGTTTTGAGGATGTAAACGTGGAGCTAAGTGTCTAACACAAAAGTCAGACACCTCAATGTGGTGTAGTAATTCTGTGTCTGTAGCCGTAGGTGTCTATTCTTTACACCACTCCAGTCTGAAGCTCCTCAGCCTAAGGACCACAGCAGAGAATCGAGAATAACTCATATAACTTGGGCTAGTGCTGTAGAGCATGGAAATGCCATTCTTACCCATGTCTTTCAAAATTAGGGGTGAGGTCATTTCATATATCTATTTACTTTATTTCCCAAATCTAATAACTTAGTGTGAAGGGCTTCAAAGCACAAGATAAATGTGGCTGGGCCACAGAACTAATCATGTCAACTGGAAAATAACTGTAACTGCATCATTACCACTTAATGTGTTGGGTAACTCCGAATGTACCTGAAAGATAATAAAGAGGTGTCAGTATTATTCATATATTTTAATTGCTTCCATTAGCATTTCTTTTTTTTTCCTTTTTTTTTTCCTGAGGGCAAAATAGTATCACTTCATTGATTATACAGTGGATACAGGAGAAATAATAGTACAGAATCAAATATACTTTTAACCACCCGTTGCCAACTTATAGCTATAAGCAAAAGCATAACTTGGCAGTAAAACCTATTTACTGTTAAAATTAAAATTGCTTTTAACAGTTTTATAGCATGCAAACAATTAAAATAATTGTATCAGGCAGCAGCTGTTCTTTCACACTTGTGGAAAAGGAAAGAAGAGGAAAAGACTGTAGGAGAAGTTAAAGTCAGGGAACTTCTTCCTCCTATAGGTGGGATGAGAATGCCAAGAAATGGGTAGGTTCTCTGTAAGGGGATGTTATTACTATATAATATTAATATTATATAATATTATATTATAATTAAAATATCATATAATATTATATATCATATAATAATAATAATGGAGCTAGGGATAAAATAATAATAAGGAGTTGGACTCAATGATCCTTATGGGTCCCTTCCAACTCCAAATATTCTATGACTGGATGAAATAATTTAATAGGTTTTGTAATGTATGTATTTTTTTTCTAGGCAAACAAGTCTCGTGGTACCACCAAGAATACGGCTTCTGGAATTAAGTTATTAAATAAATTGACCTCTAGATTGTCAGCTGTGATGGTACCATGCAACCAGGGTCCTACCTCTTGAGTTTATGGTATTACTGCTCTCACAACACAAAGTTGGTTCCTAAGAACAGCAGCACTGGGCGCAGGATCAGACCAAAGTCCTATTTCCTCAACTATCCTGCCTGCTGGTGGCCACAATAAAACACCTACAGGAACAGTTTAAACATTAGCAATGGACAACCACCACACCGCGATAACAAAAGCACAGGTCACGCTGCCTGGTTCAAGTAGCCTTTTCCACTGAAGGACAACTGTGAACATTTATCCAAACTGAGATAATCCAACCCAAGCGGAATGAGCAGGGTACCGGTGAAATGAAATATTGCAACTCCGTACTTCTCAGAGGAGTGCCAAATGATTTCACCTGCTACTTGAAAACACGCAAGTTAATGAATACATGTGACAAATACCTTTAGAGTTAGAGTGACAGTGCAGTTCTGGATCCTTCCAGCCCTCCTTATTTTCATTTTTATTTTTATTTTTAGTTTTAGTTTTAGTTTTAGTTTTAATTTTAGTTTTAATTTTAGGTTGTTTTGGTTTTTTTTTCCTAAATGCCTGGAAGAAGCCAAATAGATCAAGGATACTGGCTAAACCTGAGTTGAGTCCTGAGTCCTTAACCCATTTAAACAACTATTTGCTACCCTTTGCATCGCTTCCATAAGCAGACTTGCTGAAAGCTGATGGCTGAGGTTAGTCAAGTCGTTCGGTCCCAACCCTTGTATAAAGTTTCAGAGACAGAGCTTGTATTGGGAGATGGCAGTAATGTCATGTTCTGAAGTTACAGAAAATCCATACACTGCTTTTCTATTTTCTTGCTCTGACTCATTCTGGAGACTTTAGAGGCTGGAGACGCTGTGTGTCCCTGCAGGAGGGGGTTGCATTCACAGTGGCTTTTAGTGCCATTATTGCCACAAGTCCCCAGTTGCTACAGGAGCCCCCCAGCTTTATGCACAATGAAGGGAGAAACTCCCATCCCCGTGTGTGATGGGAATGGGCCGGCAGACGTTGCTCCTGGGCAGAATCTCAGGAAAGCCGTAAATGATCCAGTCTGACTCAAAGCTCTAGCAAAAATCCACTTTCTTCTGCCATCAGTCAACTGTCCTTGAGATAATGCTTCAGACATTGCTCTGGGAAACTGGACAAAAGCAATCTCCTTATGAAGGTACAATTTGATGAGTTTTACTGGTGTAGCATGTGCTTACACTAATGCTGATTCAGTGCTTTCTGGTTTTAATGATTTTCCATAGCAAAAGAGACTGAAATTCAGGATCTGTTTGAATCTGAGGCTGTGTAAAATAACCCTTTTTGCTTTCAGCCAGGGCTCGCCCCAAGCATTATTTGCATTAACATGTCCACTGAGTCCGTCCTAACTGTAGACCTGTTAAACACATGCAAATGCATATTTGTTTTTTGTTAAACTGAATATCTGCACCTGACTCTGTCTTAAAATTAGTACCTACATATTATGGTTTGGTTTTTTTCTTACACACAGTAGGATGGAACAGTTTGAATTATGGGAAATAAATGTATGGCCATAAAATGTAATAATCCATTACCAAACGCTTTCATTTTTCGTTTTATTACCATGTTCAAATAATTATCAACTTTTTTGCTAACCTGAATAAATAGATATCCATTGAATTATTGCATTCCCTTTTTATTATTATTACAATAATGAAGAAGAGTAAATCATTTTCCTTATATCGTATTTACATTAAATATTGTATTTTCAGAAGATTAAAGATGCAATCAGGAATCCTATTTTTGATACCTCTGTTTTACAAAGTATTGTACTTATCAGCATGAAACTTCAGTTCTGGGGACTTTATGCTACAGTTGTTCAGTGTTATTTTGTTATGTGACCAACAGAAAAAGACTACAATACATGTGTGCTTCTTTCAGAGACACTTTGAGAAGTGTGGACATTTGTTTAAGCACCTCAAGCCCAACATTTTCTGATTACAAATATACCATTATGGGGCTGTGATAGATTTATGTATCAAATTGAGTTTCTTCAAGTAGTTTCTGCCTCTGCCTTTTCTGTTCTTTTCATTGTATTACTTGGTTGTACATCCCTTCAACCTCAGACTACAAAATTTTTGGGTAATATTATCTTCTCTAGCCTAGTGTCTTGAGGAAGAGAACATTTTATCGCACTGGAGTTATATAGGTGTAACTACTCTTTCCAACAGCTTCTGAATTGAGTATTTTCAAATCAACCCAATTTAATAAGCAGAGGTTTCTAAACAAATGACATTTCTACCTTTTCAATGAAAACCGCAACATCTAGTAAATAAAAGATTATAGCTCGATACTCTGCATTAGTTATCAGAGAATCCAGGTGTGGAAAAGAGACAATAGCAACATCTTTATTGGTACTGCTATGTGAGAAAGTGCTGTCCTGCGTACCTCACTGATGTCTTAGCCACTAGCTGTGATAATACTTTAAAAATTATAGGCATCATTCTAGTTGCTTTCAGGTTAAACAAGAATTAAAACAAAAGCAGATCTACATGTCAGACCAAATATCTACCTATGCCAAAATCTGATGGTATCCGATAACAGATAATTGGAAAAAGGAAGAATATGGTAATTTCATTACAGTATTCCAATCAACATAACCTCCCAAATTATGAAAAACCACATTTGCTTTAATTCAATAATGTCTTTACAAAATAATTTGAGATTGTCAGTAGGACTAAACCTAAATACATAGAAACATATGACATTGACTGGAAGGGCCCTCTAGAGTCAAGTCTAATTTCCTACTCAGAAAAACCCCAAACAACTTCAAAATTCCATCCTAGCTTTATCCAGTTACTACTGAACTATTTTCTTTTACACTGGTCTTCAGGTATGAAGCTGAGCTCCCACCCCAGCTTTACCCTGGTTATCCATATCTAGCTTCTGTCCTGTTAGCTAAACAAGCCACATTATCTTAGTCTACTCCAACAAAATGGACTTTTCACTGCTCTGAGATTCTGCTCCTGCCTTTCCTGAGCAGGGACGTACAGATTGTACGAGAGCAGGACTTCCCAGTCCTTTGTGCCAAGGAAGTAACACTTTTCATTGGGAAGGTCTTCCCTGAGCCAAAGATCAACATTGCACATTATTAACTACTTTATTGAATGAAAGTAAAATACCTCTCTGTCAAAATTAATGAAAAAATAACTAGTCTCCTTAATACTAATACATGTGAACATTGATGATGCCAGCTAGAGTCAAAGACATAAAGCTAACAATAAAAGAATCAGTATCAAACTCGGGGCAGGTGCTAGAAGTGTAAATACTTTAATGAAGTTTTTGAATTATATTAAATTGGGAATAATTGAGAGTATTAGTGAGAACCAAAAAGAAAGAATGTAACAGAGATAAGACAAATTACAGGTAGAGGAATAACATAATGAAGTTCATATTAAAAAATATGTTAACAGATATAGGAACTGGAAAAAGGAAATGTATGAATTAAAAGCTGTGATGTAGCACGTATGTCTTAGTTGAATGGAAAAGTTTTTTTTCCTCTTATGCAGCTGTAATTGTGTTATGCCTTGCGCTATCCCAGCCCAAATATTTCAACTCCCTAAATCCAATCTGAGATTCCGTCCATAAACACAGTGATACCTTTCAGTATACACACATATACTTTAATAATTAAACAGGAACAATCCTTATATTAGACCCTGCCAAAGTATATGTAATGCAAGCCTACTGCAACAGGATCTTTCTTGTATAGCAGCTCATAAGGTCTTTACATAAAGAGAAGTATGGGCTCATCAAGGGAAAAGAAATTACCACTACACCAAAGTGAAGATACTTTGCTAAGAACTGAGAGTTAAATGAAACTGATCTCCTATATTGTTACCAAAGAGTTCCCTGTGGGTTTTTACATGGATACACGCTATTCATAAAGGTGAAAGGTCCTTCACAAAGTACACCTGCCCAATTACCATCAATGAAGGAGACCAGCCAACATCCCAGAGAACAGAAATACCTGTTCAAGTACAAGCCACAACCCCTTCAGCATTTATCACTACTGGAGGGTAAGTTTCACATAGATCTTGGTTATTTTTCGATTGTGTCGCCTCTACTTGCAGACTCCAAAAGAAAACGCAGTAGAGATGTGTATTGGGTTTGCATGGCAAGGTTTTGGTAGCAGGGAGACTACAAGGGTGGTTTCTGTGAGAAGCTGCTGGAAGCTTCCCCTGTGTCCGACAGAGCCAATGCCAGTGGCTCCAAGACGGACCCGCTGCTGGCCCAGGCCGAGCCCATCAGCAATGGCGGTAGTGCCTCTGGGAGAGCAGAGGGAAGAAGGAAGAAAAGTGAGTGTGCAACAGCAACATGAACCAAACATTTGAATGCAAACAACAATTGATATTATTTTAGCTGCGATAGAATTGCAAAGGCCATCGTAGGAACATGCATCCCTTTCCACCAAAGCCTTAATCTGTCAAACCAGAAGGACTAAAGATGAACCATTAACTCATTGAGGTATATTAGGACACAGGTTACTATGCAAACTGCGGTTTTATTGGAGGAACAAAACCTGATCCTGTTTAACTGTATTAAGCAACTGTTAGGACAGAATTCATATTTCTAAATAAAACTGCATGGCAAATTAATGTAGAGAGCTTGCTATGTAAGAATACATGTCATGCCATGTTGTCATAGATCAAAACTTTCACTTACAAAAAATCAGAGCTCATTATGGGTGGAAAGAAAGAGGAAGATGGACAGCGAGATGAGTTTGCTATCTATGCCATTTTATTTCATGACAATACGGAGAAGATATGACATCTCAGTCAGAGACAGAACTCAGTAAACTCAAAGACAATTCCACAACTTCTCTGTGGAAAGTGTTGTAATTTATATCTTGCATGGGCAGATGGGAGAGAAAGGAGACAGCTGTTGCAGCCACAACAGCTGACTACACCAGATATGCCACAATCGCAAAACAGATTTTAGTGAGCCCTCTCTCTTTTTTTAGTTTCTGCATTTACCAAGAAGCCGAAGACAACAGAGGTGACAGCCGGAAGCGCAGCTGTGTTTGAAGCAGAGACAGAAAAAGCTGGCATCAAGGTGAAGTGGCAGCGAGCTGGCACAGAAATTACTGAAAGTGAGAAATATGTCATCAAGGCAGAAGGAAACAAGCATTCACTGACAATCAATAATGTAGGAAAAGAAGATGATGTGACATACGCTGTAATAGCTGGAAGTTCCAAGGTCAAATTTGAACTCAAGGTCAAGGAACCAGGTACAGTATTTCCTACGCAATTCTCATTCCAGCAGTATTTCCAGCCCCACATGTAAACTTCATGAATGAGGCCCATGGAAATTCGCCTATCTGTGAGGTCATGGTTTAATTGAGAGGCCATAAACTTCCATGAGCCAGGGGAAGAAATGATAGACGGATTTTTTAAATACTTTCTCCATATCGATTACTAGCAGTGTCTAGAGCTTTTCCCAAGCTGCACACAGCAATAGCATTTGGAACATTACATTCCAACAGCAGAGTTAAAGAAAGTCTCATGAATAAACAAACTGTTTACTAAAATAATAATTGCATCATTTTTCATTACCTTTTCTATTTAGACCGCTGAAGTTAACATCACATAGTGTTATTCATCAGCTGACAAGTTTCTATACAAGACTAAAGAATTTAAAAATCTAGGCATCAGTTCTTCCCAAGCTCAGCAAAGGAAAGAGTCTCATCATCCAGCTTCAGTAGGCCTCTTCTGCTTCCAGCACGTCCTCTAAGTTCTAGAAAACCACAGCTAATTTCTCTGCATTTCCTAACATATATTAAAAGCTGTTCTTTTGCAAAATTTCTTAAGAAAAGAAGTAGAAACATGACTTTTTCTAATCTTGTCTTACATTCATTTCCAGAAAAGAGTGAGACAGTCACTCCGGCTGAAGCTGCTCCAGCCCCAGCTGCCTCAGAGTCACCTGCTCCACCAGTAGAAAGCAGCCAAAACACAGAAGGTAATAGAGAACTAACACTGTTATCAAGTCTGGTTCATTAACAGAAAGGAAGAACAGGAACAGGGAATCCTTAGAATCAGTGAGGTAGAGACAGCAGCTGAAAGCAGACCACTAGTGATGAATGACGGACTGTAAAGAATAAGGAATCTCAGTGACAGAAGAAACATACTGAGATACTTTGAAATTACTTAACAAATTCACTATACAGGCTGTAACAGAAGCTGATGCAGAAAGTTCTAACTAGTAATTCTGATGTTTATTTCAGTTATATCTGCTGCGACTCAACCAGAGGAGCCTCTGGACCCTATTGGGCTCTTTGTGACACGACCCCAGGATGGAGAAGTTACTGTTGGTGAGTACAAACTGTGAGTGAAGGGATGTTTGCAAACTGTACCTGTTGCTTGACTATATAGCTCTCCGTGTACAGGATGACAGCAGTGATGTAACAGATAAATTAAACACTATTCATAATCTCGTTTTAACCCACTTCCCTTGCAAGGTGGAAACATCACATTCACTGCCAAAGTGGCAGGTGAGAGTCTGCTGAAGAAACCATCGGTGAAATGGTTCAAAGGGAAGTGGATGGACCTGGGAAGCAAAGTGGGGAAACATCTCCAGCTACATGACACCTATGATCGAAATAACAAGGTACAATTGGCAGAGTAAAGTTCTTAGTCTTATAGATACTAATCATTAATCTGGGGAAAATGTAGGATTGTTTTGATATTAAGGTACCCAAAGCTACAAACAGTGCTATGCTGATGCAGAGAAGTCTATGTTTTGACCATGCAGACAAGAGACAAGCACTACATACAGACTCTTGCATATCTTATCTATGATGAGATAAGAAAATATCTGGAGGACTAGGGGAGCGGTTTTGCACCATCTACTGCAAGATTCCCTCCATCTTCCTCTCAAGTGGTAGACACTTGTTATATTTAAGAGAAAACAGTAAATCAGACATATTTAAGTATGGTCTATCTTGGTTTTCATAGATCAAGCATTCAGCTACCAGTGTTGGAATTTATTGTTCTCTTGCATTGTCTAGACTACTTTGCATAGCTGAGTAAGATC